>CM075850.1:122851805-122899305 GCA_037975125.1 Latrodectus hesperus | reverse complement strand
TCTCTCTATAGAAATACAATGACCATGAAATAAAAATGAACAGGTATGTTAGTTGTTCCATGGAAAAAGCATTCATTTTTTGCGATTTCCACGGAAAAAAAATTTTTTTTTTCGTTAGTTTTATCTCTATGTCACGTGCTGCAATTGGAGCAAGTCGAAAAACAGGTTCTTAACAACCATTTCGTTCTATTTGTGAAATTTCAATATTGTAAGCATATTCTTAGTTTTAAGTTTCTTTTTACATTTGTTTCTGTGTTTTCTTTTTCATACCTTCATTCTAACTGATCCATTATTCGACATGAAACCGAAAATCCTTAAACTTAAATACTTTAAAAATATGCGCGTGTGTGTAATCATGGTATTTTATATTCGTTCTCTTACATTTCGTATCGTTTAGAATGAAATAAATTAGATAATGTTAGTGTTCTTATTAATAAAATATGTACACATCAAAAATTAAACAATATTTCAGAAGGAATAAATTTCTAAAACTAGTGATTGAATATTAATAAAAACGTTGCGTATAATCAAACATCGTCAAAAGATTTTTTATTTATAAAGTGCATATATTTTGATATAAATAAGAACTAAATCTGATAATAACAATCTGAGTATTTATAATAAGATTTATTGAATTTATTTTTTAAATTTTTGCGATTTTCTTCTTTTATTTGGCATAAGATGTATACTTTTTTAATATTATTAAATAAAATCTTATATATATACATAAATTACCTTTATTTTTGAATTTATCTGGTTTAAAGGAGAAATGTTTTTTAAATTTTTTAACTGAAAGATTTTGCATATACATATAATATATAATCATAGAATATTATAATTATAATTTAAAAAATTTTAAAACTAATTGTTCTAAAAAGGAAATGTTTTTTTTTTTATATAACTTGCAAATGTATTCATTAGTCCTATAGTCCTATTTTTTCCATTTATAAGAAGAAAATAATAAATGGAAAAAATTGTATTCATAATTTTTTAGCATAGACACATAATAAGTAAAAAAAAGGCCTTATTTTAGGAAACTTAAAATACAGAAATGAAGAAATGTATTAGATAAATATATTTGAAAAAATATGGTACATGGAAAAATATATGTGTGTGAAAATATAATATCTAAAATACCAAATTATTTTAAAATACCAAATTTTAAATATATCCATCTATATTAAATTTCGTATTATATCAAGTTGAATCTGAAATAGTTAAAAAAAAAATAACATGGGGAGACAGTATAATTTTGACCTGTGAAGTAATACAGTATTTGTACAACCATCTTAAAATTTTTATACTAAAAGTATGTTCGGTTTTGTTAGCCATGAAAGATGTACTTATTCTAAATTGAATACTTTAATCTATAATTTTAAGCCAACAAAACAATTTGAAAAATGTTAGGAAATCTCGGCTTAGATTTCCTCCTGCTAAAACAAATGAAATTTTCAGCTTACATATTCTACAAATGATACAATTACATACATATAGGGACAATGTAAATTAATATATTCAAGTATTAGTTTTACTTTTCTGATTGTTTGAGATTCAATCGGCAGGAAAACGTTACAAAAGGCTAATTGCAGTAGACGAGCCCCGGATTGGATATTAAGGTTGTAACGAGCTAAAAGGCGAGGATCTGTATAGCGCACACGCGCTAGATTCTGCCCCCCTCTCCCTTCCGATTATATTATTGTTTTTTTCTTTAGTTTGGAGTGTGTTCTCAGAGAGACAACGCACTGGAGGTGCGCTTGTGGCGGTTTCCGCCAAAGACATTGTCATGTTTTAAGTTGAAAGTTATATTAAAATTTATATAAATCGTAAAAATTATGTATATTTAAAATTTATCCTCATCAATAAATTAAATTGAAACTGTCTTCAATTGCCTTGCCACCTCGGTACGCTGCAGTTTTGAATGGTGCCATTGTTGCAGATGGAACTGTTCTGAATAATTCTGAAGAACTAACGAGTGATTCCGGGTAAAAGATGTTTCTAAGAGGTGTTGTCATCTCGACAACAGAAGATAAATTGATAGCAACCTGCTATTAATATTTGTTGAGTTTGATTTAGTGGTTTCGATTCCAACCCTTGGAATCAGAAGATATAGCACCCCGCTATTTTTGAGTGTAAAGGAAAATGTGTTTCCAGTTAAATTCCCACCCGTAGAATAGAAGAAAAACGTTTAATTCCAAACCTTGGAAAAAGAAGCATCCACCTTGCAGTATTAATTCAATTCATAGCACCTTGCCATTTTGATGTGTTTCCTGATTCCAGTTATGCTTAATTCTTTCTAGTGGAATAAAAATATGCTGCTTTGATTCCAGCTCTTGGAACAAAAAGAGAATAGCCTTCTGTTTGTGATTTAATTCCAGCCGAAATACTATGCTGAGAATTTAAGAGATATTGCGCTACTTCTGATTTACAAATCCATCCTGTATATTGTTTCGGAATAGTTTGCTTAAAAACTCCTGTTCCTGGAATCAAGAAAAGTGTGATAATCAAGAAGTGTTGTACGCGTGTGTTTTTTTTTTCGGTAAAAATCTCAAAAAAAAAACGACAATTAAGTGAAAAAGAAAGTGAGATTTATGTGTGAAGGTGAGATTTCGAAATCGAATGCAATGATGTGATAAAATTGAAAATATATATATTTAAGTATAATTATTTCATTTTAAATTTGAAGATATTTGATAAAAATTATTTTGGGGTTTTTAAATAGCCGAGAAAGTGTTATTTTTTCAAAACTCAGTGAAAAAATTTTATTTTTAATGATTAGTGAAAATATTCTTATATTTACATTAGTTTTTGGTGTATCAATATTGTGTATATGATATATAATTTCATTAATTTTTATATCATTATTTAAAATTTCTGGCACATTTGCAGAAATATTTGGTTAGAATTATTTTTCTCATTGGGTACCCTAAACAAGTTTATTTTGATTTGTGATGTTATAAATGAAAATATCTCTCCTAAAAGTGTTTTCGTTTTATTGACATAAAAGTTTCAGTAAATATAACAGTTGAGATGTAAATCATATAGATATATTTGCTTACTATTCTTAAATTTTGATACCGAATTTGTTTATTTCTAGAAACGCATATATTTAAATTGTTATTATTTTTGTATGTGCAAGTTTTTTGTTCTAGATCATGTGCTAAGTGTATCGTAAACGAACAGTACAGGTTTGTACGAATTTTTGAAGAATTAATTTTTACTAAGAGAAAAAATTGATTTTTAAGATATATGATATGTTTAAACCATTTCTGTTTCCAAAATGAATCAAAATTATTATATTAAGTATTGAAATTTTGTCTTAAGTTTCAATATAATACAAGAAATATTTTAAGTCAAATATTGTTTCATTGTTTTAGAAATGTTGATGTATTTTGTGTGTATAATAATAGTATGGTACTTTTGTTTTCCAACTGAAAACAAAAATTAATTTATTAAATATTAAAATTTCATGTGAAGTTGAAGTAATCAATATTGTTAGTTAAGTATTTGGGTTTTATTAGAAAAGAATTAAATTAGGCTTTGATTAACCGTTAACTATGTCATTCTTATGAAAAGGCAAAAAGCAGGACTTGTTAGTTTTAACTTCGGAACTCGAGGTAAATGTTGACTCAAACTTATCTAGTATATATATTAAACAAACTATTATTAAGAGCCCTAACTGTAAAGAGGGTTTTCTGAAAAAATTGTTCCTTTCTATAATCGAAGAAAGAAAAAAACAAGAACAAATTGAGAAAGAGAGAATTCAAACGGAAACTGAAAAACGGAGAAGAAAAGCTGAAATAGAAACTGAAGAGCGGAGAAAAGAAGTAGAAAGGGAACTTAGGAAAGCTGAAATAGAAGATGAAGAACCTAGAAGAGAAGCAGAAAGGGAACATGAATTAGAAAAGCTGAGATTAGAAGCTCAATTAAAACTTACAAATGAATCCCCTAATGAATATGCGCAACATTCTCATAAAGATCTTCAAGGAATGATCCATAGATATGATGTAAAAGAAGATATTAGTCTATATTTAATTCTTTTTGAACGCCAAGCACTTCGTGCCCAAATACCTAAAGAGTTGTGAGTTTTATATTTGTTAGGCTTACTGTCGTATGAAATAACACAAATAATTGCACGTGAACCAGAAGAAGAAGCGTGAAATTATGATTATGTAAAAGAAATTTTATTTAAAAGATTTAAATTGACCCCAGAGAAGTTCAGACAATTGTTTGTAAAACATCAAAAGGAAAATGATGTTACTTGGATAAATTATTATCATGAACTTAATAGTTATTTTTATGAATGGATTAATGGACTTAAAATTGATACTTTGAAAAGTTATATAAGTGATTTAATCTAACGGATCAGATTAAGAGGAGAGCTCCACAAGAATTTAAAGAATTCTATTTAGATGAATGGGGTAATATAAACAATCCACTTCATTTGGCAGAGAAATTTGAAGACATTAAGAAAACTATCAAACCCAAAGTTTATTATAATGTAATGAAGTATAAAACTATTCGACATAAAAATCAAAAATCATGTAGCCCACCTCACAGGTTTGTGAAATATGATAATAATCATAGGAATGAAAAATTTAAAACAGAGAAAAAAGATCTTGAGGAAGGATCTAAAGATAAATTTTTTGAAAAAAGAAGACTACTGCATAGTTTTGAATGCAATTCTACTGATCATTTGAGACCACAATACCCTTGACACGCACCTAATTCTATAAATAACGTAGGTAAATAGAAGGTTGAAGAATTACTCAAACCGTATACAATTATTGGGAAAGTGAATGGAATTAAATGTGAAATTTTGAGAGATACTGGAGCCACAATAGATATTGCCATTAGGAAGTATATGTTGCCTGATGATATGACTGATGAACATGTTTGGGTACAACAATCCTTAGATATAAATCCTACTTGTTTACCAATTGCACGAATTGTGTTGGAATGTGAATTAAGAAATGTAATTACAAAGGCTGCTATAATTGCAAATGAATTGGACCGTGGTAGATACCTATTAAGAAACCGAACAGCCTCATCAATAGAAGAAAAGAAGGAAAATAAAAGTTTGACAGATGAGCTAAATAATGTGCAGACTAGAAGTCAGAAACGTATAGAAGAGGAGTTGAAGATGAACTCAAATGTAACAGTTGAAGATTTGAAAATAAATTCCAATGAAGCGGTTGTGGATAAGGAAGAATTAATAGTTTTACCAGAGGATTTACCTTAGTTTTCTTACTTAAGATTGATAAAGAAAAATTCAAAGAATGCCAAAGAACAAGTGAGGATCTCAAACCATTGTTTAAACAGGCTGAGAATACCGAATATGGAGAAGTCAACAAAACAAATTATTTAATAAAAAATGAACTGTTACTTAAAAGAAAAGAAGATAAATTAGGACATGAAAATTTTTATTAGTTGTTCCTAAGGAGTTCAGAGAAAAACTTAAAATAGCTTGTCATGAAGGTATATCTGCTTATCTTGGAGTTACTGAAACAAAAGACAGACTAGCTTGAAATTTTTATTGGCCAAACTGTTACAAGCAATTAGAAGAATTTGTAAAGTTCTGTGATCTTTGTCAAAAAGCCGGAAAAGTTGGAGAGAAAAAGAAAGCTCCAACACAGTTTAATGTATCATCCACAAAGTAATCCTGTAGAAAGATTCTACAGAATTATAAAACGAATCTTAGAGTATTATGTTTAGAATCTTCCCCAGATTGGGAGCCGCATATTCATGCAGCTTTGTTTGCTTTAAGAACTATAACTCACGAGTCAACCGGATTCAGCCCTGCAGAATTAGTTTATGGAAAAATTTTAAGATTACCAATAACCTTACTCTATGAACATTGGTTACACCCTGATGAAGAGCAAAACTCTGTTGTTGAATATGTTTTAAATCTTAACAATCGACTAAAACGATGTCAAAATCTAGCTGTGGAAAAATGGAAGATTGTCGAGAACAGCGAAAAACTTATTATGATAGAAACAGCGTTAACCGAGAATTTAAAGAAGGAAGCCAAGTTCTTGTTTTGGCACCCTCTCTTGCAAATAAATTAGCTGTTCAATGGCATGGCCCAGGAACAATTGAATCAAAAATCTCTGAAATTATGTCTCCCATGATATTAGTAGAAGTCCCTGGTAAAGAACCAATGCCTTGTATTGATTACAGGAAATTGAATGAAATTACAAAAACTGAATATTTCCCACTCCCTAATATTGAGGAAAGGATTGAAACTGTTTCAAGTGCTAAATTTATTACAATAATCGATTTAACAAAAGGCTATTGGCAGATTCCCTTTACTCCGAAAGCTCAATAATTGGCGACTTTTGCAAGAAATTTTGGTCGTTACAGATCGCTTAGAATGCCATTTGGTTTAAAGAATGCACCATATTTTTTCTGTAAAACCATAACCGAATTGTTGCAAGGAATGTAATCCTTTGTGATTCCATATTTCGAGGGCACTGCCATATTTTCTAATACTTGGGAATCCCACCTTAAACATTTAGACGATGCTTTTCAGCGAATTGAAAGAGCAAATTTAAAGATCAAACTTTCTAAATGTGTTTTTGTTCAGAAATATGTTAAATATTTAGCCCATATGATTGGCCAAGGTAAAAGAACTCCCCCCATCAGAATTAAAAATTGATGCCACTAACAATTTTCCACTTCCGACAACCAAAACTGAAATTCGGATTTTTCTATGTTTGTCAGGCTATTATAGAAGATATATTCCTAATTATTCCATTATTGCATCTCCCTTGATTGATAAATTAAAAGGAAAGTCAAGGAAAGAAAAGATTGTGTGGTCAGAGGAATGTGAAACGGCTTTTAAAGAACTGAAAAATAAACTGAGTGACAAACCTGTGTTATACGCTCCTGACTATGAAAAAGAATTTATATTGTAAACTGATGCATCCATCATATGAAGGAATCGGTGTAGTATTTTCTCAATTGGATGAAGAGGAAAAAGAACATCTTATCTTAGTAGAAAATTTACAGAAACAGAGAAAAATTACTGTACCACCGAGAAAGAATGTGCTGGCAGTAAAAAAGTTACAATGCTATTTAGACGGACAAAAATTTAGAATTGAGACTGATCATAACCCATTAGTATAGTTTAATTCCAATGCTAATTCAAACCCTAGGTTAATGCGGTTGGGCATTAGCATTGCAGCCCTTTAATTTTGAATTAATCCATCAAAAAGGGGTTTTGCATAAGAATGCTGATGTTCTTAGAAGAATTTGTAAATAAAAAAAAATCAGTTATTATTTTTGCAAACATTTTTTTATTCATATCGTATATTGTATCATATTTCAAAGATAAAAAATGTTTCTATTCTTTTATATAATATACAAAAAATAAAAGTAACAAATATTTTTCATGTTATTTTATAATTATGTGATTAAGCTTATAAAGTTTTGTAATTAATTATTTCTTTGAGTAATTGTAAGACTTTTACTCATGTAAAAGTCCTTCCGGAGGGGGAAGGAGTTGTAACGAGCTAAAAGGCGAGGATCAGTATAGCGCATGCGCGCTAGATTCTGCCCCCCTCTCCCTTCCGATTATATTATTGTTTTTTTCTTTAGTTTGGAGTGTGTTCTCAGAGAGACAACGCACTGGAGGTGCGCTTGTGGCGGTGTCCGCCAAAGACATTGTCATGTTTTAAGTTGAAAGTTATATTAAAATTTATATAAATCGTAAAAATTATGTATATTTAAAATTTATCCTCATCAATAAATTAAATTGAAACTGTCTTCAATTGCCTTGCCACCTCGGTACGCTACAAGGTCAATGGACTTGGAATATTCGTCCATCACCAAGCGCCTCGTAATATTGAACCACGGTCAGGTGACCACTCACACTTGAGATGACACCCTCCTCTCCACATCAAATATCGTCAAGGACTCTAAGCAAAACAGGTGAACGTGGATACGTCCTCAACCCTCGAATCTCTGGCAACCCTGTGAGGGGGAATGTGGTCACCCTCCGAAGCACTGCCGATTTTAACAAGAAACGGCGTACAGCTTACTCAGCCGCGGGAACTCTTCAAGCCTTGGATATAAACACATTCTTTTTTATTGTTACATTGCACAGATCTTTCATTCAAAACCTCTTCTTCTTCATTGGCTTGACAGCCCAGGGTGGGCCTTTGCCTTCCTCAGAAGTGCGTACCAGGACCTCCTATTTTTGGACAAGGTCATCCAGTTTGTCACCTTTAGTGTTTTTAGGTCGTTTTCAAGGCAATCACGCCATCGGAGTTTCGGTCGTCCTCTTCTTCTGGCGCCCATGGGGCGAGTCAAGAAAATTTTTTTTGTCACCCGATTGTCGTTTATCCGGTTAAAATGTCCTGCCCATTTTAATCTCTGTATTGAGATAAGTTTAACAATATCTGGTTCTTTATATAGTTTATAGAGCTCAGAATTAATTCTTCTTCGCCATGTATTCTCACATTTTATTCCACCAAATATCATTCAAAACCTGAATGCAGCAATTATTGACGATTGAGTTCACCGTGGCCAAACGGTAGGTTGATGTTTCTTGACGTAAAAAGTGCCAGGATCTATTTCAGTACCTGCTAAGGAACAAGAGATAGAAGTTGTGTTTATGCTATCTGCATGTATAGTTTAACACAGACATACACACACATATACCAAATAACTTATGGTAATTTTCGATTGTTACGTTATCCGATATATAAGATTATATATTAACTTATTCATTTGGAGGATCTAGTATTTATTCTAGGTCTTATAGAACCGAACTGGCAGCCGAACGGTTTACACTTTGACCTTCGGTTCTACAGTTGTGAGTTCGAATCCTAATGTAAGCATAGATAGATGGAAATCCACTTTCAATTATTGATCCCGTGTAATAATTCCTCGTGTGGAAAAAAATTATCGTTAAGAGAAAAACAAACAAATGCAGACTTATAATTCAACAATTTATAATTTCGGCTGTGACATCGAGCTTGATTTTTTTCAATGAATGATAATTTTTCCTGTATGGTTGTTTAAGGTCAAATAAGCTCTTTTGTACAAAAAAGTGCCAACAGGATATCTTCAACAGATATTTTGTGAATATCACATGTATGAAAATAAATTACCACAGGTTTAATTTCGAAACATTTTCCTATACCTTTATAAAGAAGTGCAATGATGAACGTTTACTGGAAAAACTTCACAATGAATGAAAATGTATAGAAAGAAGCAATAAAATAGAAATAAGTACAGTGAAATAACCATACACATTTCAACTATACTCATCGCCACTCTGGTCACTCGTAGTTATCACCAACGCACTGGTTTGCTTCTTTTACGGTATAGGATGACCCAGTGGGGAATCACAGTGTCATGAATTTTTCACACTCGGACAAATAAAATGCTTCTTTTTGGAACACTTAGAGGAATGAGTCATCTAAAATTGTAGATAGTGGTTGACAAATAAGCGACGTGCTTGCCATAGCCGTATGCAATTTCTAATTTGGTTCTAATTCTGAAAGAATGGATGTTCCAGTTATTTAAGGAATATTTTGGTTCTGAAATAATTTGTTGATAAGAGCACCCATATTAGAAAGACGTTATCGTCTATTAACAGAAATTTAAATCTGGATCCGAAAATGTGTGATATTTCAAAATAAAATTCTGTAAGGATACAGGATTTCGCCCATATAACCTCGACAAACATATCAAAAATGTGTGTCAACGTGCAATAAACGTACTAATAAACCACCACTACCAAAAGAGCTCATTTATCACCCATTTACTTGGAGATTCTCATATCGTATCAAATACCCTAACAAATTTGGGATGCTACTAGGCATACTAGGAATCAGCCATGAACAGACATATAGGACTTTTGTTTGATTCATTCGTCTCTTTATTATCGCATTTGTCACATTAGACCGAACTCGACCAGTATTTAAAGTTTAAAATGAACTTCCAAGATTAAATCTGAAAGGTAATGTGTCTTAATAATACAATTTGTGTAACATGCAATCGGCTTAGTTTTGCCATGCTTAAAGGATATGGCAGAAACAAACTCTAAAACATCAGAACTATGGTGGGTACTGTTCAGAGTATTCCGTGTAATAGAACAGGAAGTGACGGAGATGTATATCTCTCAGCAAAACATACCTTGATCCCAGGCGATTGGATAATATGATTATATTGAATGTTAGTTTGCAATGTGCATTCTTTATGAATGGATGTGACCATCATGAGACTATACTGCTGGGGATCTAAAATGCAACCAATTGCAAATCATGTGAAATTTATATCACGAGTTTGCTCACATGAGATAAGCAAATCATTAGCATTACAGAGCAAGCGCACGTCATGGACGATTATGGTGTCACTTGTAAGTATTTCATAAAAGGAGAAGAAGAGATTACCGATTTAAAGTACGGAAATTGCTTTTTCATCCATTTTTCGCTTAAGCTTTTTAACCATGTCTCGTAGAAGAAGACATCGAGTGTCTTACGAGTAAGTTTCTGAGTTGCCGCAGAAGAATATATAAGAAGAGCCTATTATTCTCCAAAGAAATTGGTGATCATGTTGGACAAAAACAAGCAACAGTAATGCGGATCTGTAATCTGTGGATCAGAAAAAGGACGGAGGACTGACGGGACCTATTCTAACTACCTCGTTGTACCACTAAACGTGATGGCAGGCATATTGTACACATGGTAGAAATGGATCTCTAAGTCACATCACGAACCCTAATATAAAAGCTTCATAGTTATGCATTGTCTGCTCGTATCATTCAACATCATTTGCAGTTTAGAAGAACGTCCTCAAGGTACGCATTGTTCCGTTTATCCTTGACTCAAAAACCTAACGCGTTTGCACCGCCATTGATGATGAATGATGAACACGGACAACAGAATGGAACGGCATTATCTTTACTGATGCATCTCGTTTCTGTTTGCGGCACCACGATAGTTGGGTTCAAGTCTGAAGATACCGTAATGAGAGATTGTTGAATTCTTAAGTAAGGTATCGCTACACTATATCTCTTTAGTGCGCATCAGTGGTGTGCTAAACGACCATCGTTACATCTCTGAAGTATTGGGGACCATTGTCCTCCTCTCTTCAGCACTTGCTCTCAGCCTTAATGTAACAAGATAATGCGAGGTCACACGTGACACGCAGTGTATTCAAAAGTTCTTCTTTACCCATCAGATTAAATTGCTTCCTTGGCGTTTTTGCTCCCGCCAACTGTAAACGTGTGGTTCTTGCATGACAACAATATTCCCGGGATATATCACACGTTGCTACATCAAATCAACTCTGGTAATATGTGAAAGCTGCATAGAGGGCTATACCTCAAAGTTACATCCAATGCCTCTTTTATTCTATGTCGAAGTGTTTGGCATAGGTTACAATCAGCAAAGACGACTTCACAAACTACTGATATGGGCATCCACTCTTCGAAAACAAATGCAGTTTTAAATAATTTATATTTTTAGAACGTGTTATTAGTCGAAAAAATTTTGTTGTGATATCTCTGGTCTTTCTTGGTATTGCATTCTTGGTGGCCAGCAACATATATATAAAATCAGCATTTGTTTAAAATGGTCACACTATCAGATTCTCGTCTGTGAAATACCGTCAAAAATAGCCGAAATCATGTGATCATCCTGTTGATAATCCACATTGATGCAAACATTTATTTCTCGTTTTAATTTATTTTTAAATGAACCTTTTTTAATTTGGGGTAATAACGTATCTGTAAGATTATTAGGACTAGGCAAATATAGTTATCTTTTCGGAGATAGGAGATGCAATATTTCGTATGCAGGCATTTCTATCAACAGCATTCAAGCATTTAAATGTGCAGCATTTCGCATAATTATCATAAATTCATCACTTCCAAATTCTAGTGACAGTCATGGGATCTCGACCCACAAGACATACTAACATTTTTTATCCTCAGCAACAATCAAACACAATTCTTTTAAACTTGCTGCAAAATCCCTCAGCTTTCATGCATGCTATAAGTATGGATATGGTCACCTGATTTACATGAATACGTTATCCAGCTAATCATTGGCATGTCTATGCCATGCAAATTTCGAGTGCATACTAATGCAGTTGTATATTTGTGCACACACACCGTTGATAAAATTGAACTATTCAAGAGAAACTATTGAATTGTACTCAGAAATAACAATGAAAAATATTCTCACAAATATCCAAATGAATATAAATTCAGGAAAATTATTTCTTGACTTTTAGCAATAAAAAAATAAGCTAATTCAGATTTATACATGACTGATTTTTACACTATAAATCCTAAATCCTCATTGCAGTAAGATTTAAAGATCCACCCCTTCATCAATGGACCTTAATAAGGCGACCAATCGCCCTCATTTAGTAGGCTCTGTCCTTTCTCAAGAAGTGTCCTCCTTTTCAAAATTTTACAACTATCTCCGCATTATTTAAAGATGCCGCGTCGAAATATTACCCGTCAAACGTCATATCATGGTGCAGTTCCAAAAAATATGATTATAAAACGCATACGCAGCACATTTTAGAAGCTCCATGCAGCCACACTTTACTTTGTATCCTTATGCGCACTTTACTTTGTTTAGATTAATATATCTATAATATTATAGTTTGCGCTTACATCTCACGCAAATACAAATTTCTTTTGCTTTCACTATATAGTTATTATACTCAGGTAAGTGCCTAACTAAATAGAATTCACATTTTATTTCATTAATATTTTATTATACAATTCTGTTTTCAATACAAGTATTGTTCGCGCATGCGCGCACGTCATGTGATATTGGTTGGAACGAAGCAGATGTAGTTAGGAAATTGAGGAGAACGGTTATGTTTCTCGAGCGGGAATCAGTCCTCATATCCTTTGTCACGTTTGTCTGTGTCTCTAATAAATAATTTAAAAAGACACTGGTCTGTCATATGAGTGGTTTATTATTATATAATCTACACATCTCTTAACCATAAAAACCAACAAGTATGAAATATTTTAAATATAGATTTCATAAAGGTTTAAAGTTTTTGTAATTAAAAATTTAGTTCTATTTATTTATTTTGTGCTTACATTGTTCGTGCAGCTTCATATTTTATTTAAAGGATGGAAAAATCAAATAAGTGCCCTTTCAACGATTAGTTGAAGATGGAATTTCTATTTCTCGTGTCAAAGAAAGGTTTTCGCAGTATAAACTGTACTATGAAATTATTGAAAAACTCTCACAATCCTAAATTTTCATGTGCCAGAATAAAATGTGAGGTTATTATTAAATCAGTATTCAAAAATTACTTTGATAATATACTTGCAGAAGACTTGAAAAACGCAGCTTTTGTAACGGTTTTATCCGATGCATCAAATCATAATGAAACAAAATTGTATCCAATACTAGACAGATATTATAATGTTAACAACAGCATTCAAGTAAAAAATTTATAGCTAGTCTTTAGAAGCCGAAACTGCTGAAATTTTGACGAACCACCTATACAGAGTAATAAATGAAAACAATTTGAAATACAAAGTTGTTGCTTTAAGAGCGGATAATACAAACACAAATTTTGGTGAGCAAAGACGCAAAGGATTACATAATGTGTATGTAGATAAAACTGCAATATTTACTCCAAAAGAAAATACTAAGCATAGGTTGTAATGCACATATTTTGTCAAATGCAATAAACACAGCGCCATCTGCCATGCCAGTTGATGTAGAAGTAATAATAACGACACTTTATTTGTATTTTACGGTTCGTCTGATTGCTCAAAAAATTTTTGTGAAGACTCAAATATTGAATACAAGAAAGATTTTGGATATTCAAAAGTTAGATGGCTTTCTTTAACATCGGCTATAAGGCGTGTTTTACAATTATTCGAGCCATTCCATTCACATTTTTTAATTTAGTCAAATATTCAAAAATTCTAAAATCTTTTTTTAAATAATAATGAGGTATTAATGTGTTTTGTAAATAATTAGGCATCTGTTTTCCACAACGATTCAAAAGATTGAATGTGAACATATTTCAGCTACAGAAGTTTGCCTTATTTTGAACGATTTTGTCTTTCAATATAAATCTGGATTCACCGAAAAATTTATTCCTTTAACAATAAAAGGGAAATTGTCAACCTTAGAATTCAAATCTGGGAATAACGAAAAAGTTTACCAAAGAAGCACAAAATTTTTATAAAATATGCTTCTAATATATCGAAGAATGTCAGAAACAAATATCAGAATAAATAAGTTTTAAATCGTATTTTTTGACTTCATCGCAAGTAAACTGGGCAGATATTGAAAAATTTCTCGAATTTTTATCGAAAGAAATGCCTGATATTAAAATCGATGACAATCATCTGTTTGAAAAAATTAGAAGATTGAACGTATATTTAAACACCGATAAATTACAACAATGGGGAAATCAACATACAGAAATTGACAAAATATGGGTGGAAATTTTTAGCTATTTTAAAAAAGAAAATTTAGTTATTCTTGTTGAATTTACGTTGTGTATTCCCCTAGAACTAATGCATCAGTTGAAAGAGTTTCTTCAATTGGCAATGATTTTTGGACAAGTGAGAATCCAAGACTGAATGTTGATACTTTTAGTTGTAGCACTTACCGAAAAATTCAAAATATTTGTTGCTTCGATATTTCCAGTATCTTGTTAGAAAATGATGTGTTGACAAAAAATATTCATTCAATGGAAGAATATTCCTTTAATTAAAAGGGATGTAGACATAATTGCTGTAATTTTCTTTTAATTAATAAAATTTTTAATTTATTTACGATTTACTTTTTTCCACCTTTACAACGTAAAAAAAAATGGTTACCTGAATATCAATTGATGTAAATATTTTGCAATATTCGTATAATATGCCGCTTGTGTTGTCTGACTCGTAAATGACTTTTGGTCGCCGACAAAACATTGTCAAAGTGTCCGCGAACCAGAATACCTTGAAATCTTTAGCTTTTCTACAAATCGTTTAAAAATCTCCAAAACCATGTATCACAATACGACTTACTGTACTGATAACACTAAATTGGTCCTCAGTTGAGCACTTGAAATAAAATTTGGCCATCCTTGCTAACCGATTCAGTTCATATATTCACATTCCCACGGACAAGAAACTTAAAAAATTATCGAAGTTTTATTTTGTGAAAACCGGAAGACATGAATTTTAATAAGAAATCAACACAAAGACTAAATTGATGGGAATTAATGGTGCAAATACAACCATTTTATTTAATTTTTTGTTGTTTGTAGCCACCTATTAAATTATATAATCATTTGCTACAGATACTATTATCAGCTTTTCATGCTATATGAGGGTCACTCTGAAATTTTTGAGATACAACTAGGTTTTTAAAGTTATACTTACAAAATTTTAGGTGTTTTCAAATTAGTCTCCTCCAGCATAATGCACTTTTGTAGGCGAATTGTCCACAGATTAAATGCCTCAAGCCATTCATTTCTTCGAATAGATAAAAAAAAAATGCATTTATAGCCACATCAATCTCCTCTTCTGAATGAAAACGACGTCCACGTAAGTTCTTTTTGAGACTAAAGAGTAACCAAAAGTCGCACATAGCTAAATCAGGTGAATACGGCGGATGTTCGATCACTTTAATTTGTTATTGTTTAAGAAACTCAACTGTTAATCCGGCTGTATGTGAAGATGCATTGTCATGGTGAAGCATTAGTCCCCTATCATTCAGTTCTTGTAGAATTTCTGGAAGACATTTAGTGATATACCAGTTTGCTGTTACTGTCTTCTGTTCTTCCAACTGGATGGCTTTGACCCATCCCGTACTTCTGAAGAAAACGGCATAAATCACTTTTTTCAGTGCGCGTTGTTTTTTCACCATTATCGGCGTCGGATCATCTTCAAAGACCCATACTTTGCTTTCTCGACGCGTTGGAACGTCAAAAAACGGTATGTACGTTTCATCACCTGTTACAATTTTAAAAATGATGCGGTGGCCACCATCATTCAGCATATTAAAAGTTTCTTTACTTATTCTGACACGCTCCTCTTTTTGATGCTGAATTAGATTATGGGGAACCCAACGGCAAACTACTTTTTTCATATGTAATTCTTCATGAATGATTTTGTGTATGGCTGCGGATCCAATGTTAAGTTCCTTCTGTATCATTTGATAGGTACAGCGATTATCATCCATTAACATTTTTCGTATGGCAGACACATTATCCGGGATGACTGCCGACGGCGGCCTTCCTGTGTGTTCTTCATCCTGAAGAAAATGGCGACCTCTTCTAAATTCTCTAAACCATCTGAATACAGTAGCACGAGCTGGAGATTCATCACCCAATGCTAATTGCAACCGTTGAACGCATTCTTCTTGATTGAATCCTGCTTTGAAATCGTAGAAAATCATAGCGCGAAAATGTTCTCGCGTCAACTCCATTTTCTCTTCTGTTTAAAATTTATTCCACGCTAAACAAGTTGAAGTAAGTCAGTAAAAAATCGTCTTCTGTGTTAAAATACTTTGTACTTTAAAATTCAACCGTTATTTTTATTTTGTAAATTCTCGTCTACGCGTATCTCAAAAATTTCAGAGTAACCCTCGTATATATTTAATTTTTTTAGCTGAGAAAATATAAGTATTTGATTACACTATTTTAATTTTTATAGGTCACTAATTGGTTCATATAATTATTTGCTATAAACTGTATATCATTTTCAGCTTTTATCACAGGTAAATAAAAAAGATTTTATCATTCAATTTGTTGTCAATCATTGATTCATATCATTAATGGACGCAAATAGAAATTTTTTTCAGCTTTATCAAAATATAAAAAATGAGTGCAAATACTATTTTATTTAGTTTGTTATAAAAATTGCCTAGTTGCATTTGTGATCACACACACACAAACATAGCTGAAAAATAGAAGCAAAATTTTCACTCTCTTAAAGTTTCAGAACTCGTTTAGTATTTTCTTTCGATAGTCGAAAAATTTAAACTCCATATAGTATTTATAATTTATTTTCCATAATGATTTTTAATTGTTGTAACAATTATGCAAGTGTTTACAATTGTAGTAACATAATATTCAATGGCTGAAATAATGCACCACTAGACCTAGCCTTAAAGTTCAAAACTCTTAATGTTGATTATTTTTTGAAAAAGAATATAATATTTGAAGCATGAGCACAGCATATTAATAAAACCTATGTCATTCCTAATAATTCTAATTCTTGATTGAGCTCCTGGAGATAATTGTTATAACAGGATACGAGTTTATTCCTATCTCACATTATTCAATATAATATCACAACTTTATTCAAACGATAATTATTTCATTTTCTTTATTTTAAAAGATATTTAAGAATTCAATTGTTGATTATACTGACATAACAATGTTTATGGGATTAATATGCGAATCATTGTATATTCTATAAATTTTTTAGTTCTAATGTTTTAAGAGAATATTATTTTAACGATTTTAATTGACTTTAAGTCTTACAAACATTTAAAAGGAATGTTGACTGAATAAAAAGATAAGTATGGCAGATTTTAATTACTAATGTGAAGATCATTTTAAAAGTAAGGACGCGGTTTCATTATAAAAATAAAAAAGGAGCAATATTTAGGGAGGGAGAAGATTGTTACAATATATGAAAAGGAAGCTTGTAGCTAGATACTGCAAATGGTTAAATGTAACGGGTGATTATGCAGAAGTGAAGGTAGTTTAACGTTTGAAAATTGTTAACTTTATAATAAATCTTGTTTTTCATTTTTTTATAACTGAACTCACAGTTAACAAATGAACCACTCAGATTTAATTTATTTTTCGCTTTGAGAGGAAAATTAAATAACATGATTGAGAACCAGAAGAAATTTAATCCTTTGTTTAATTTTTCAGTATTTCCTAAAAAGTTTATTAAAGTAAACACACACATTCTTCAGATTGTAATAGGCAGTAACCAACTGGCTAAATGAAGTTAAACCGGAATCTAAAATGGGAATTTTGAAACTCATAAGAGAGATTCAACAGTATTTAAAATAATTACATAGAAAAGTGACAGAAACTTCAGGTAACAAAATTGTCATTTCCACCAATAGTGTACAATTTTTTATAATTAGTCTTCACTTGTTAAATCTCTCATAATTAACAAATTGATCCAACTGTTTGAATTTATGCAATAATTTACAGTCATTTTTTGTCAAATATTAAATAGAAACATGATAGTTTCTAATATAGGATAGCTGAATCTTAAAAACAAATGTCATTTTCTTCAAAAAAATAAATTTTTTTAAATTCTTAAATGATTTTTAATTTATAAATCTTAGATTTAATATTTCTTTTTTTAAAGTGCTTAACAATTCATTTATTTCAAAATTCAATGTTATAGATATACTAAAATTGTGTTAAATTCAAAGAAAATATCAAATTAAAAACTTTTTTTAGAGCAGAAGTTTTTTTTTTTTTATCCTACGCTCGACCTTGGTTTTTCAACCATCAGTCTCTGTCGGGCAGCCCAATACAATCTTGAGGTGAATGAAAAGTCATCTTCCGCAGAATTTCTATCTGCGACGTCCGAAAGTCCAGGGCAAGTGAAAAGGTGGTCACCAGTCATATCCTCTAGTCCGCAAAAAGGGAAGATTGGAGAGTCCCTCAAACCCAAACGGTGAAGGTGTTTTTGCAGATAATCATGCCCAGTTTTAAGGCGAAAATTTGCCACTCCCACAGCTCTGTGGAGGTTACACGGAATAGGCTTTGTTAGTAAGGAAGCCCATGCTTTCTCCTTTATGCACATCTTGTAAATATTTCTACGATAGGAGGCTATATTTGACTTAATAAGCCTTTTAACAGTAACTTTAAAGCCTTTAAGAGCAGAAGTACATTTATACCTATAATTTTATTTTAAGACTTATCAAAAGTATAATACAATTATGGCACAGCAAGTCTTTATTGGACTTTGCACTATAATCCTTTTAAGTATTCTTTAAGATTTCCAAGTATACAAAAAAATAAACGATTGTAAAAATTTTCTTTGAATGTGTTCCATTTTTTTTTTATATATTGCTCAAGTTATCTACACTTAAAATATATTTGATAGATTTTAAATTTTAACCAAATTCCTCTGATTATGGACAAAAATCAATTTTAGCTATCCATGTTGAAAACCATTTGCATTCCGTTTCAGTCCTACAAAAAATGTCACTTTTTAATTTAAAAGATGTAATTTTGATTCTAAAATTTCTAAATTAAAAAGGTCTAATATTACGATATTGCAAAATATTCTTCCATTAAAAAATTAATAATTTTATATAGTTTATTACACATTTAGTCTCTAGAATTACCACATGCTGATCATAAATAAGATTCCACTGTTCTTTCACTTTTTCCCACCATTATAAATCAAACAGTAATTTTAAACGGCACAGGAATGATATAAAATATAAGGAAGTTTGAATATTTGTCAAATGAATATGCTGGACCAAAAAATAAAGATTTAATTGCAAAGTCTTTTAGAATTCATAAGACCCAAATCATTTGAGTTGTTTTACAAATTTTGGAAAATTGTTAATTTAAAAATATTAACTTATCTAGTTTCTTGAATAAATGTTAAGATTTTACAATTAATAATCAGTGAAAAACTAAACACAGCACAACATCCCATACCTATTTTCATGAACCAAAGGGTCCTGAGGTGTGAAACACTTGTTCTGGTTAGGTTGTCAGCCTAATGGGAAATTGCAAGAGTTCAGTTCCTAAAGATGATTGGGTATTCAGTTTTGTCAACCTACGAAAAGATGCCAGACTGAGGATTGCACCTCAGACCTTTGCCACGGGAGCTCAGATATGCCACCAGGCTTCAAATGAGTGAATAAAATGTGGTAATTCCTCACAGTTATCAATCTGTAAATATTGTTTGATTTGTTGCAGTTATTTTTTACACATGAGGGCTAATTAGACTAGGGCATACAGTTTAAAGTGGATTTTGAACTCTTACAAGCATCCAAGACAAGTGACACTTTAAGCCACAAGTTAATGAATCAAAGGTTGGATACCAAACCACTATTCAGTTACGAGCTTACTGAAGCAGAGAAAAGCATTATTTCCATAACAAATTAAAATTACATTAATATATATATATATATAATTTGAGTCATATCTTCAGTATTATTACTTGTTCTGCATAGAGTAGAACACATAAATATATTAAAATACAAAGATGCTCTTAAATTAAAAAAAATTAGATCATAATGTAACTCAGACTTTGCCAATGCATTTTCCAATAAGGCTGAAAATATACTATTTAATCATATTTCATTAAAAATTAAAAAACTTTTTTTAAATTGCCAAAAAATTAATTTTCCTTTCTACCTAACCATTTTTGCTATAGACTAAACCATTTGAATGATTTATCCACAATTTAATTCATTGCATATATCCAGAATTTAAAATTGATATTCATCCAACTACCAAAAAATCTATGTCAGGTTTGTTTGTTTCTCGCTCAACGGTCATTTTTTGCACACGAGGGCTAATTAGACCGGGACTTACGGCTTAAAGTGGATTCCGAACCACTACAAACATCCATGCCCAAGGTGGGATTCGAACCCACGAGCTGTTGAACCGAAGGCAAGAGAAATCTATGTCGGGAAATTTTGAATTAAGTACATTAAAAATTAAACAGCACAATGCTATAGCATCCTGATTAGTATAATATACAGAACTCTTTAGAAGAAAAAACATAATGCATCAATATATTCAACTACTTTTACAATAACATTCATAAATACTTGTTAATAAAATTATTTTTATTAAAATTTCTTAATTTTCCTTTATCAAAACATATTTTACTTCATTCAAATGCCCATAACCAATCCACCAGATATTATGAGATTTAATAACAGAATTATAAAATTAAAACATTGATGTTAACCTATAAGTTAATCTTTAATATTTCTGAGTGTGAATATTTAAAGTTCTTTTTCAACTTTCTTCAAAAACTTAATGAATTAGGAGATCATTTTTTCCTTTCAAAGAATGTTCAAATAAAGATACATTTTTGAATACAATATTTAACTTTTAAAAAACACAAATTGCATCAAAGTTATTTATTTGCAATATTAAAGATCTGAATAATCCATGCAAATATTTAAGAATAAGGAGAAAATTACACCTTGTTTTAAAATCAAAGTTATTTACTTTAAATACAAGCTACTTCTATCTATTAAATTTAATATCACCCTTCATAAATTTTCAATACATGAACAAAAATTTGTAACCAATTTTTTAAAATATAAATTTTATAATTTAAAGTGGAATAAAATAATAAAGTTTTGTTTAAATAAAATTAATTTAAACATTCGGAATACAAGCTCTTTTTAAGCATTTATGTAATCTTAACTACTGATTTATTTTGCACGTAAATTATTAATCAACTTTACACAATTTTATTATTTACTATAGTTATGAAAATTTGAAATGACTGTTTATAAGAAAAGTATCAATGATAACAGCATTCGTTTTTTTTTAACTGTCTCATACACTGAAGACGATTTTAGTAATTTTTTAAAATAGGTTTTAAAAAATTAATGTACTGCATAATGATGAAAGCAATAAAAAGACTAATAAATTATATTATTTTAGCAAAAAATAGTACAAAATATAACATATTAAAATTAATTGATTAATAATTTTCTTTTATAAGTAATATGTATAGAAATTATATATCAGATATAAATATTTAAAAAAAGAAGTATTTTAACATAATAAAACATTGTAACACATAAATTCAAGTAAAAAAATGTATCTAGTATTTTATAATAAATGAAGTATTTAGTCAAACACAAATTACAAACTAACTTTTATTTCATAGCATAGTATTCATGTCAATGACTGTACATGAACTGAAATATAATTCAAACATGAAATATGCCCAATTCCAAAATATCAGAGTAATAAACAAATAGAGAAAAATTCAAACAAGTTTTAAAAAATTCAAAAACATTATACATAATTAAATAGAGCATAAAAAATGTTTAAAAATTAACTTTTTAAGATGGCAAAAAGTACAACCAAATTTTTTCATGATGATGTTTGACTTTATACTCATGAATATGCTTTTATTAAAATGAAACAAAAACTAATTTTTAAAATGTGAAAAAACTTTTAAAATGAATAATGGATTTTTAACAATAAATAATTGCACACTGATCACTTACATAAAAGCACTCCATGACCAATGCAGCATGAATCATTAACCGGATCATAAAACAATATAGATGCAAATATACTGAATTACAATGTTAATACTATAGATACATTTTTTATACAGTATTAGGTTACGTAACAAAGAATAACTATATAAGGAAATTATGCAACATAGCAATAGGAATCTTTTTCAACTCTTTTCAAATATTCTTTCTCAATTAAAATATCAATGCATTTTTTTATGACAGGTATTTTAGGATTGAATCTTCCTGACAGTTGATTTAGGACCTCAGATAGCAGAATATGATGTTTGACAACTTTTCGAATCTTTGCAATTCTCACAATTGCAGCTTGGATTAAAAGCTTCCGGTCTTCTTCCACATGACGATGAACAGTTTCCTGCTCTGATTTGGTCTCGGATTTAATTGGAACATTGATGTTTACTTTCAATTTTTTGTTCTTATATGACAGAGATAAAGAAACAGAAGAGCTTCTATTTACCACATTACCTTCTTCAACTTTTAACAATTTTAACTTCACAAGAGCCTGCAATACTTGGATCAGTATATCAGAGCGTATTCCTGTACTTTCTTCTAGTTGCACAATAGACAGTGTGTCTGCAGAATTGTACTGAAGCAATACTGCCATTTGAAATGTAGATGTCTGAAAAGTATAAGGCTTATCGAAGCATTTAGAAATCAACTCACCACGGGACATCCCATGCAACCAAGTTAGTTTCCGCCCATTGTATCGAGTACAATAAAAGTTAGTGAACTGTTGAACACTTTGCTCCAACTCCTGAGGAAGTGAAAATGTGAGGGTTTGATGAAAAGGCCATGAGGATGAGCTGATAACATTTATACCAAAATCAACATCAAGGGGTGGACCAGAATTTTTGAAATTTTCATTCAAATCCCTGCTGACACATACATCTTGGAACATTCTTTGCAATTTTGCAGTATATTCAAAACCACAAGCCTCTCTGAGTTTGGCGATCATGATGGTCTCGGCATCGTCGTTTCCAGATACACTCACCTGCTGAACAAGCCTTTTAGCCAACATTTTGCTATAGAAATTCTGAAAGATATCCTTTTCTTCTATGTACTTAAAAATAGTCATAGCTTGATTTAAATTGTCAACTATTTCAGACTCTTCAGTATCACGGGGCTTCTTTTTTAATAGAAGATCACAGTATTTTGCTAATAGTTCAGCTGATTTGCTTGAAGATCCACTACTTTCTGTGATAGCATTTTTGTTAATAAATCTTTCACATGCTTTATCCAATGCAGTTGCAAATCCTGATTCTCCTTCAAATGCAGTCATCACTACAGAATTAAATCGTTGGTGAATCTCAAGAATAGAGTTAATATAAGTCTTGGGATCATTGGAATCTGATTCACCGAATTTTTCAATAGCTTGCAATCCTTGTTGAATAATATATTCTTGAAATTGAATTTTTAATTGATCTAAACCACCTAAGACACGAGAAAGGAGTAGATACATTCGCTTTAAATCATCTATTTTATTGTAAGATAATAAAGTTTGAAATTCTGAATGAAAAGTTTCCATATATTTAGATATCACAACATTCTCCAGTATACGCACCAGAGAATCCAGAGTGCTTTCATGTAAATATAAGTGAGCTCGCCTTTGTTCTTCAAGGAACCAAACTTCAATCTTTTTCATGAATTCTGAAACTGGGTTTTTTCGAACAATTGATGCGCTTTCAGTTGCATAAAATACTTCGGTTTCAGAGAGAAATGAAGTTTCAAAAGCTTCTTTATACAAATATAAACTAGGATGTTCAGAATAGGGATCTGAACAATTAATACCCATTTCAATATATGAATTCAAAGCAATGCTGATAAGCCTTGTGTTAACAGTTTCACCATTTCTTTCTCTCTCAATAAGCTTCAAAATAGCACTGGACATACTCTTTTTTAATGGTTCCAAAAGATAATCCCTCCAAGAAACCAAAGCAAGATGGTATACTTCTAACACTTCTATCCGACTCTTCTCCCTTTCTCTACGAACCCAATGCCTATTCAGATAAGCACAAACTCCACTCAATACTTTGCTGGAAAATCGGTAATCTTGCCATAACTGCATATAGTGAGTTAAAAGAGGCTCATCAATAAAATCTTCGCATTTTTCGAACACAGTGCGGAGATAAGTGCGAAAAAAATGTGTTAATTTCTTGTGCAACTGATTGTTGTTTGCAGGCGCACATCCGTAAGTAGAACTAGTGCAAAAGTCATAAACAAGGGTATATAAACGTAAATAGTCAGTTTTTGATATATTGTTTGCATAAATTTGTTCAATACCTGTTTTCAATTCACTCCACATATCGTCTAAAGAGTTTTCAGTTCTAGCACACATATTTAAACTTTGATATAATATAATTTTCAGTTAACCAATAGATCATAAATTCGGGTCAATGTATTCAATAATTAAATGTTTGATTCAGTCCTATCATCATAAAGGAACTATAAAGGTTCATTGAGTGTTTTAATACTAACATAAATATTATTTCAAATTATTTTAAATTAATTGAATGCTTCATTCATAGAGATTGTGAACACTTACGTCTCAAAAAGTATCACAACAATCATAAAAGGAAGGGTACGGTTAAAACGTCATAAGCTTTTCACTTCCTACTTCAAACAGAGTATAATTTTACATTAAAATTCTATAACTTTCCACTTACCGAAAGAAGTATACTAAAATTTAATTCAAAGAATTGATAAAATATCTTAATAGTTTTTAAAAGTCATTTTCATAAATAAATAATGAAAGGAAATAAATGGTATTGTAAAGATACTTTGGTAGATGGTAAAAACAGTTATTTTTGGATAACTAGTTACCAACGTTACGTTTCAAGGAAGTAACATGTTATAAAAAGCGTTATCAAATAACGGCTTTTTGAAAAGTTATTCCAAGAAATCTGCTCACTTTGGCCTACTTGGAAACTCTATGGAGCGAAAGGAAGCTTTCGTGGGGTGACAAAACTGTTTTTTTTTTTTTTTGAGGAAAGGAGGTGCAGGGTGAATTTTATAGTGGCTGAAATTTTAATGATTTATTTAATGTTTTTTTACTTATTTTTTTTAAATTTTCCTGTTATATTAAATGGAAGTTCAACATTTAAGTTTAAACTGATTATCATTTTCTTATTTTTTTAAAATTGTAATGGATTAAATTAGATTTATAATTTTTTTTTACTGTCAATTGATTTTTCACAGTTAAAAATTCTTAATTAATGAGTATTTGCATAATTTATCTCCTAATGCTCTTAACTGCTTATTAATAAATTCTTTATTAATTTAATATATAAAATACACCTAAATTTGATTTTTTTTTAAACAAAACATAATTTAGTATCTCTCAAGATGAATTTAATTTTTATTCCTCATTATAATTTCTATTATAAATTCTTACAAATTATAACTGATTTTTCTTTTGCACAAAGGATTTCTATTAAGTGTATCACTTAATTATGCTCGAAAAAATCTTAAAATATATCGACTTGGAAAAAGTATTTCTCTTATTAGAGGCACAATATAATTAAAAAGTTTAATTTTGATCAACATTTCTTAATTTTACCATCTTATCAACTTATAAATATAATCCTGTGATTAATCAATATATAGATGGGCACAATTCATCATTGTTAATGGTAACATCAGTACCAAGCCCACAATTTTCAAATAGTGAAATCATATTAACGATAATTTAACCAGTGATATACACTAAACTGTCTTATATTTAATAATTAAATTTTACTGTTCCATGTAAATTTCTTTTAAATGTTTGTTTTGATTTTTGAATGTAATTTCGAGTTTGTAAAAAGTTTTTCATCTTAATAAAAATTTTACTAAAATTCATAAGAATAAATAAAATTTAATTAAAAGTTGAAGATAAATAAAATGTTCTCATAATATTGTTATAAAATGTATCTTTTTAAAATACCCATTCTTAGAAATGCTGTAATCGTTTTTACTATGAAATCTATGTATTCATACACAGATTTCATTGTGAACTTTTTGCTTTTCAACAATTAACTTCCTCGCTTCACTGTGGAGAGCCGAAGCGGTTCAAGCGAGAGAGCTTGGAATGTGTTCCTGTACAGTTATAACGTTTTTAAAGTAACGACATAACGAGAACATCTTTAAAATTCCAAAATAACAAGTACAACTTTAAAGTTCCGGATGTTCCAATATAACGATAACTGCATTAAAGTTCCAAAATAACGTAATGCAGAAAGAGTAACGACTTTAGCAGTAATTAACACCCGAGAGATTTAGCATTACGGTAATGTGGAACTGCTGGAAAATCTTGAAAGAAAAACGTTATCTTAATAACCTCTTTTTCAGAAACCTTATAATTATGAGACAGTTATTATTTGATAACTGTTCTTAAATAACAGTTTTTATTGAATAACGACTGTCTCTATATTTTGGCAATACAATGTTTTGAAAAAAATGTTTTGTTTACTTGAAAGAAGTGAGACAAATTGTGAAAATGAATAAAAATATTGTATTAGCTCTTGTAAAAAATAAAAAGAAGCCAATAATTTCATTAATAATTTTACGCTGAACGTAATTCTTGGCTCTTATATACTGTGCATTTGTTTTACTTAAATTTATTGGAACTAACATGACTTTTACCGAAAGCTCATCCGTCAAATCGAATGATTATTATTCACGCCTTGAAGTTGATAGTGAAGATGGTATGTTCTCTAGCTCAATTATTTTTCTTTATATTATGCATCTGTATTCCGCAAAATAATGTAATTGGGTTTGCGGTATTAGCTACACATTTCCATTGAGTTTTATTCCGAAGTATAAATTAATGACATTTATAGTAATTATGAGAACTTTGAAAAATCAATAGAAATGTTTCACAAAAACAAAAGCAATATTAATTTCGAATTTAAATAAATTCTGATGAAAAATAGAAACAGGGACGTTATGAAATATTGAAATACATAAAAATTGACAAAAGAATAAATTTCATTACAAATAAATTCAAATAAAAATTTTAAAAAATTAAATAAAATTTTGAATAATTAATTGCATAAAACCACATGCGTATATTTAAGTTTATTATATCAAAATTTTATTTAAAATACTCGTATAAGGGGATAAATATATTTTAGGATACCTCTTGGTGAAAACTAATGTTTTTCTTGCCAAACATTTTTTCGTACTTATTTAAAGAAACAGAATGCTGAAAACATAATACAAACTACTATATTCAACATCACTCAACCCAACGTGGTGACTAATTAACAACAAACCAAGGATCATTCTTAAGTATTGGCCATGTGGCAAAAGAGTGGGTAACTCTGCGGGTCTGACACAATTTAGAGTTTTCACACCAAGCACAGCAAAATGGCTTCACGAATATCAGATTACTAAATACCGGTCACCTTTTAACTTCAACTTTGCAATCGCATGTTATTTTAAATTTCAAATATCAAAATATTGATATTTCATTATAATTATTTACTACAGAAGTATTAAAATGCCAATAACTAGAAACTAATTTCACAAAGATTACATAATAAAAATAGGTGCTTTTCCAATTTCCCTGTGCAATTCTCGCCAAGTGCCAATAATGTCGCCAATTGGCGACAACACACAGTATACACAAAGAAATGTTAATAAATGTTAGCTATAAGAATTTTTTACTTTGGAGCCATAAACATGTTATCATCGTTTAAAATTTTTCCAAATGGATCTTTTGTTTCCCTTCTCCACATAAATTCCGCGAGAAAACTTTCCAGATGATTATGTGCCGTTCCTCTGTGCTACTTATTTCGCTTATGTGCTTCTTATTGACACTACCCCACAGGCTTCCTATTTTTTCCGTATGCATTCCAGTTTAAAAATCAACAAAATTGTATTTGTGGTTCACTTTGAAATGCTCGAAATTTTCCTGTTCCAGTTTTTCAGTGCAGTATGATTTTCATGAATCAGAATATATTACAGTTCCTTTTTCGATATTTTTCTTAATGGCTTGTAATATAGTACATATGGATCAGTTTGGTATGCTCACGAGGATTATTAAATTTATGAAATTATTAAACTTGTATATATAGTAACATAGCATAAAATTATGAAGTGGAAAGAAAAAGTGTTGAAATAAAGTTGTTGATAGTAAAAGGCCGTCACATGTTTTGAAAAAGTAGCAGTAAAAGGTTACTAGTGAAGATATTCCCTCTAGTGCCTGTTGTAACATTTTTGGCGACTTTATCACCTGCGCCGGCGAAGTGGAAAAAGTACCAAAAAATAAGTAAAAATAAAGTATCATGCAGTTTACAATGGGTGATACCAAGCAATAAAGCCAAATTTGTAACATATATAAAATGCATTTTTATAAAAACTCTAATTTTAATTAAAGCTAAATCTGTAGCTTAAATAAAATGCATTTTTTATGAAAACTTGAATTTTAATTAACTGGGCAGTGGCACACACCTTAAAAATATTTACTTTAGTACAAAATATGGCTTAATTAAACGGAGCAATAAAGCTAAATTTATAACGTGAATAAAATGCATTTTTATGAATACTCGAATTTTAATTAACTGGGCAGTGGTACCTACTTTAGAAAACATCAGTGAAAATGGAACCTATCCTCTTAGAGAATTGAACAATAAAACTAAATTAATAACATAAATTAGGTAAATCTCTGTGAAAAAACAAAAATTTTTAATTACATTGTTAAACATAATTTTTTTAAAAACACTGGTTTAAGCCTTACAATTAACTGTAAACTTAAATATATGTCAAATATTTTACTCAATAAAACTATGTAGGTTATTACATACAACAGAAATTATAATTGAAATGTGACTGCAATTCTAATCATCACTTGAAAATTAAAATAAAAAATAAAACACACTCACACACATATTCAATTTAACACTATTTATAAATTTCTACCTTTGACCACTAGTCACAAATACAAAAACTCAAATTTTACAATGAAACAATTTGAAAAGAAATTTAACTTTATGAGCTTAAAATAAACTTTGAAAATAAATTTCCCTTAATAAACTTTAAAATAAAAAATTATCTTTAAACTTAAATTCAAATTTAACTTTCAGATTATAAACAAATATGAAAACATTACTTTGAAACTAAGTCAACCACTTCACAAGCTTAAATTATAATTAAATAAAAACAAATTATTAAGCAAATGTTCCAGGAGTTACTAGTACAAAAAACGAATTTCTTACATGTACACTATCAAATTACGTTCTAAAATGAAAAATACATCATTCAAATGTATTACAACGTGGTAAGCCAGATTAGGGTATTTTATCACTGGTACTGACACTAGTCTTTATCCAAAATATTAGATAAATTCCAAATTAAAGCTAAAGTTATAAGAAATACATCTTATGTTGATTTTTAAGGTTCTCCTAGCTATCAAAATTACCTTCAAATAATAACTACCCTTATTCTTATTGGCTTTCAAAACTCCAACATTGTTTTCAATTTGGCATCTTTCTCATAGGATTTTTTGCATTGGAATTCAAGACACTGTTCTAATTAGTGATGAGTTATATTTCAAAGGCTGTTTTTTGGTTTATATTTCTGTGTGCTGCACATATGTTAACAAAAAAGGTTATTCCATGTACACATAATTTTTCATATTTTCTTACACAAATTCAATTGTGAGGTTATACAACTTTTTCTTAAAATTTGCCAACAATTTTAACATTTGAAAAATGAATTTAACGATACCACATCAATGGGAAAATTAAATACTTATATATAATCCTATCTACCTTTTACATCATAAAAATATGTCAACAGTTTTTACAAGTTTTAATCATTTTTTTTCAAAATATGAAGGAAAACCAAAATAGTTTACTTATATCTTCATTGTAACAAATAGATAAAAACTTTATTTTTAATTTATATGGTGTCAGATCTAATTGTTATACGACATAAATTTTTTATATTTGATGAGATAATGTGTAAGTACCAAAAAATAAGTATCAAATGTATTTATGATCACCCTGCATTTGTATACAATAATTTCGAGTCTTTTTTTGATACCTGATGACTTTCCACGACACTAAATCATTCATAGTCAGATAGAAGTTTGAGTTTCCAGAGAAACAAAGATAATCATATCAAATTCACTCAACCAACCAAACTGAAATTGCATGAAAGGAATTGTATGACATATATTTAACTGTCATCCCCTGTGCAAAATTTTGATTGCAGTAAAAATGTAAATGTCCATAATAAGTTTCTGTATTTTTCCATTATAACTCAGCTTATTATCTGTAAGAAATGCATGTTTCTTATGGAGAAGCGATAATAATATAATGTAGATATGAGAATTTAAATGGTTTATGATTTTATTTTAAATTAAATATATTCCAATTGATTTTTTTTCCACAAAAATTGAAGGAAAAGTGATAAATAAAGCTAAACAAGTTAAATGCTAAAGAAAGTTGGGGCCAAAGATGTCTTGGTGATAATTTTGTCCATTGAAAAGAGCATTATGATCTCAAGTCGCCCACTGTGAAAAACAGCTAAATACAGCAAAATTTAATTTTGTTTCATTGATAAAAAGGTACTATTGTGTTATACATACACAATTGATCATTGATCCAATTGTTAAGGAGTTTCCGCCACAAATAAACATAGCCATTTAATTATGCTTTGTCAATAACTGATAATTTTTTTTTTATTTTTTTTTATTTGGGAAAACAAAAATATCTCCCTGTGCACCAAGGAATACCACACAGGGCCCGAAGGTACAATAAATGTACTACATAACAAATCCAAATAAATCATGAGATGAAAAAAAATAATAATAAAAGTAGGCAGAGAGAAAAAAAAGAAATATAAAAATGAAAAATGAATTAGATAACAGCATGGATAAATTTTACAAAAAATTCAAAATTCTCTTTCTTAACTAGGTCCACCATAATTGGGGGCCACCTGTTATTTAAGTCTTTACAAAGCTCGTTCCTTACTTCTGAAACAGATGGGCATTCAAGAAGAATGTGAGAAGGGTTGTCACTCCCAGAGTTGCACTTGCACACCTCACTGTTTTTAATGTGGAAACGGTGAAGGTAACTATTGAATTTCCCATGTCCAGTGAGGAATTGCGTAATTTTAAAGTCAGTGTAAAACCAGTAGTTCTTAATTCTGCATTGAACTGAAGGGAAAAAATATTTGGTCCACTTACAATTAGGAGAGGAAATGAATCCTGAGTTCCATTCTGTGATAATCTTCTTTTTGGTAGTGGTTTTGAAAAAAGACTTGGGTAATCTGGTATTGAGTTTATTTGGAAGTGAAAGAGAAGATTTGGCCAGGAAATCCGCTCTCTCATTTCCATACACACCACTATGACCCTTGACATGGGAGAAAGTGAAGGAAATATTTTTGATATCACACATATTAATTGAAGTCTGGACTTCTACTATAAGTCTTTCAAAACTAGTTACATCTTGTAGAGCCAGTAGGGATGACATCGAGTCACTGCAAATTAGAAATTTTCGAAAAGGCTTGCTTATGGCATCTTTAACAGCAAGATTAATGCAGAGTAACTCCGCTTGGAAAATAGAACTGTAATCATTAATGCGGTATACCTGATGACTCACTTCAAAACCATTCTGAAAGCATACGTATGCAAGACCTACTTTTTCATTCACTTTACTCCCATCTGTAAAGTAAATTAGATCATAGTCTTCTTCCCTAACGCTATCAAATGCAGCAAGAGGAGCAGGAGATCTTGTAGATGGATGAGGTAGGGAAGAAAAGTCCAAATCACCATCAAGATAGTTAGAAAAAGAGTCTTGAGCATGACGATAAGCCTCATTTTGATGAAGTATGACAACATCAAGAGGTGGAAGACCAGAGAGAATGAAAAGAGCATCATAACTGATTGTTCTATATCCTCTAACAATTCTCAAGAGCAGCTTTCTTTGTATTTTCCTGATAAGTTTTCGGTTTATTTTTTTCCTCAAACTGTCTCCCCAAATTCGCGAAGCATAAAGAATATTGGGAACAATGCCTTGTTTATAAATCAATTTTGAAACTTCGAATTTAATACCGTAACTGTTATTGCAAATTCTATACAATGCATTAGTAAGAATGTTAGCCTTAGCTAAAATGTATTTCAAATGTTCCTTCCAGTGAAGTTTATTATCGACAACAACGCCCAGATATTTAATTTTATCTACAACTTCCAGATAATTGCTACCCATAGCAAGATTGATAGTGGCATCAATGTTGGCCTTTTTGTGAATCATCATTACTTTGCACTTCGTATGATTGAATTCCAGCTTGCAATGTTGAGCCCAATCATGAATAAAATCAAGAATATCTTGAGCAGTACTGCATAAATCGGGAAAGTTTTTGTTCTGGACAATTATGAGTAGGTCATCTGCGAAAGCAATATTCCAGCACTTAAATGCATTCAATTTTTTTAGTAAATCATTCATAATTAGGTTCCAAAGAAATGGGCCAGAAACAGAGCCTTGTGGACATCCTTTTTGGATGTTAACTACTTTTGACTTATTGCCAAGAGTGAGAACAGCTGTTCTGTTGTTCAGGAAACTGCGGAAGAGATTGAGAATGTTTGAAGGAGTATAAGCCTCCTTCATTAAGGAAATAATAAAGGGCCACCACGCGTTATCAAACGCTCCTTTTATGTCCAATGAAAGGAGAATAGTGAACAAATTTTTCTTTTTCCCTTCCTTTACAATGTCAACAAGTCGCAGTAGTGCATCCTCAGTAGATTTCTGTGGTGTGAATCCATATTGGTCTTTACTAGTATAATTGCGATTGTTAAGATGCCATCTTAGTCTGTTTGTCAGAAGCTTTTCGAGACATTTTCCAATGCAAGGCAATAAGCTAATACATCTAATATTCTTAAGGTGCGGTCGCTTAGAGTTCAAACTCTTTGGGATTAAGACAACTTTAGCATTTTTCCAAAGAGCAGGGAAGAGAGAAAATTTTAAGCATAAATTAAATACAGCAGGAAGAACAGAAGGAGAACACTGATGAAAGTATTTAATCATTTCATTGGAGATGGAATCCAGGCCAGGAGATTTTCCAGTAGCCAAACCGTGAATAACAGCATTAACTTCATTGATTGTAAAAGGTACATCATCTCTTACAGAGTAGGCCTTGTTAGAATGTTCTCGAATGTTTTGTTGAAACGAATTATCGTTAGATGGATTGTCTTCTGGGAATGAAAAATTTGAGATTGTACTTAGAGATTCTTCAAAAGAGGATGTGAAGTGACCTGAAGTGGTTTCAATGCCAGTAATCTCGACACTTTTACTAAAGTTTCTCTTCATGCCTTTATAAATCTTCTTCCATACATTTGTAGGGGTAACATCAGAAAGAAAGTCTTTCCAAGAATTTAATTTTGAGTTATTAATTAAGTTCTTATACACTTCTTTAACGTGGAGGTAATTGGATTTAAAAACTTCCTTGACAATTGGGTTTTTGGCTCTTTGAAAGCGACGTCTTGAAGCATTTAACTTTTTACGCATGCATGCTATTTCAGAAGTCCACCAAGGAACATTTCTTTTATCATATTGCTTGAAAGGAATAGCTATCCTTCCGGCAGAAATCAGGACATTTTGAAGCTCAGAAATAAGACTTTCTAGGCAAATAGGGTCATTACAAAAAGAAAGCTTATCCTCAAAATTACAATTATTTATAGCCTCATAACATTTAGTCTGAAAAAGAAACCAATTTGCTCTTCTACAGTCAAAGATTTGAGGCCTGTTTTGGTGTAAAGAGTTCGTAGTATTATCAGCCAAGGCAATTTCAAAATAAATCATCCTATGGTCAGAAAGCGAGTCGTAGTCAGGAATAGACCAATTGATGACATCTTGCAATAAACTTTCACCAACAACAGTAATATCAACGTAGCTAGAACCTTGAGTTGAACAGAAGGTAGGACCGAAATCCTCATTAACTACAAACAGTTGTTTGGTACTGAAGAAATCACATAGTTTATCTCCTCTACCATCTGAATAAGGACTAAACCAAACATTACTTTTGCTATTAGAGTCCATTCCCCAAATAAGTCGAGAAGAATTAACATTAGACATGAAAGAATCAATCTTTTGTAAATCAGCATCTATATTTCTGCCCGGCTCGAAGTAGTAAGAAAGCAGAATAAAATCTAAATCATTTACAGTGATTTCAACGGAGATCATGTTATAATCAGAGTAATTATGATAAACAAAGGTAGAAATATCATTCGAGCGAATGATGATCGCTGATTTTATAACATCTGATTGGGAATCAAAGAATACTTTGTAATGGCTAGGAAACCCGGGAAGATTCCCTTTGTAACAGTGAGGTTCTTGAATCAATGCAACATCAATATTATCAGTTTCCATATTGAGAATGAGTTGCTGCGTAGCAATTTTTGACTTATGTAGATTTAATTGGACAAAACGTAAAAGAGAACAATAACTATTATTCATAATCAATGCGAGAGATTGATAATTTCTTCATAAAAATTTCACTCGGGCAGCAACTATCATAAGGTTTATGATAAATATTAACTCTTTTTGAAGGATTTTTAGTTTTATTATTAAATCTAGCACAATTGACACAAACTTGATGACTTCTATTAGAACACTCTGAGCTTTTATGGTTACCTGAACAGGTAAAACAAGCAAGGTGGTTTTTACAATCAGCAGCCTTATGATTATAACCCAAACATTTGAAACATCTATGTATAATAACAAAATCATCAACTTCACACACAGACCAGTCAAGCTTGAGAGATCCTAACCTTAAAATTTGTTTACGGATATTAGGTGGAACACTAATAATAATATGTCTTGAGTCCCCAAATTTCTTTAGTGTAAAACGAATTTTAGACTCTGAAATTTCTTCCTCAGATACTGAAATATCAAAATTTTGCTCAAATAAGACCTTGATAAGTTCATCATCATGTAAAGAGCTAGGAACGTGTTTAATAATAATGGCAGGATATTTTCGTTTAGCAAGTGTTGAAGAAAGAGAGGTGCAATTTTCAGCCAGAACATCACGAAATTTTTTCCTGTCATCATCAGACACACATTCAACCAACAATTTATCATTTGGAAGACTTCTTACGTTTTTGATACCAATTTTATTGCTTCTTGGATTGACTTGCGTTTTTATGATGTTTTTAATATCTCCAGCTTTAAGGGTTCCTTGTTCATTTGCACAGATAATAAGACTGCATTTTTTTCCATCGCTCGTTTGTTTTTGAAAAGTCTCTGTAGATGGCGCCACTACACTCGCGTACGATTTCTTCTCGTGTATTTTCATTAACACGTTTTCATAAGCTATACGTGACTGTACATTTTTAAATTTATCAAAATTTGAGTAAATAAGACAACGTAACTCACTCAAAGCATTCTTTGCATCTTCCTTCATCTGTTGATTCATGTTTGATCTGGAATTAAGCGCATTTTCAACGGTTTTTAATTGATTTTCGCAGGAAGCATAAAATTCGTCAACAACACCAATGGCGTCCATGTTGCCACCTTCTAACTGATAATTTGATTTATAAAATTTAAATAAAGTGTTTTATTTTTTAGTAGTTTCTAAAAATGTAAGTACTATGCAAATATGATGCTTACAGCACTTTTCTTACCAGTTATAATCTTACATAGGTATAATGGAAAAGTATCTAAATTTCTAATACTTGTATCCACAATTTATTATAATATAAAACCCTATTAACTAGAAAAGTTGGTTAAAATGCTACCAAATTGACATTGAGTCATTTCATATTGTTCTGTTATGCATATATAATAAAAATTATTACAAAAAATAATTTTTAAAATTCAAATGCAGATATTAATGTCTTAAAACATATGATAAAAGAATATTTGTAGGATAATTTATTTACAAAAATAACTAAATGCATTGAAGAGTAACTAAATGAAAATTAAAAAAAATTTTTCAACATCTTTACATTCACAAAAATAACTAAATTTAAACATGCTTTTAACAATATCCAAAACAAAATTATTTTAAGGAAAATCTAAAAGAATAGCAGTGTTCTTGCAGCTAAAACTCTCTAATGATAACCCTATAATTTTTAAAATGTCCAATTGCCAATGCCCATTATAAGTAAGTTCCAAATTTTTATCATATTGTGATAAAAAAATGAAGCCTAATGGTGTTGTTACATTTAGCGCTTATATGGTACAAGTTTGAGGTTCAAACCTTCAGTTGGGCAAGATTGACTCAACCTTTCATCCTTTTAGTGGTTCAATAAAACTGAGTACCAAGGATGCTTGGTAACTAAACACCAGGGAGTTTTTGCTTTATGCTGACCACCGAACTGAAGCATATGCCTTAGCCCTCATATGGGCTGTCATACCACTGATATATATATATATATATATGAAAACAGAAATATAAGTGTTAGAACAGAACTCTGGTAAAGACTACAAGCCTGCGAGGGCGATAAAATGTGTCAAGTTGATTTACGACGTCAGAATGTGTTTATATAATGTAACATGATTGTGTACATGTGCAAAATTTGTTTTGAGTGTAACCCTTCAAACATTTTATTGATAATTTATATTTATATTTAATTACAGTTGAAACTTTTGAAATGGATGGCTTAATGTTTATATTTTGAAATTTTTTAATATTAGTTTGCTGTACATTTTTATGAAAATCTAGTTTCTAAGTAAGAAGAATTACAATGACAATGAATCTAAATATATATGTCAAATATTTATACAAAAATCATATAATTTATTACACATAACAACAATTTTAATGGAGTAACACACAGTAAAAGTACTCACCTAATCATTATTTATAGAAGTGTTAGCACTGATTAGACAATACTTAAGCTCCAAACTTAAAATCAATTTATCAACATCCATATATGACACTATTTTCAACAAATGCAACAATTCAAATGCTTGAATTTTAATCACTTTGAAAATAAAGTTTACATTTTTTATGTCACAGTATCATTTCAAACATGTACATTTCAAGCATAGATGTAAAATAAGCAAAACTCACCGCAGAAGTTTCAAGAGTTCTTCTTCTTCTTCTTCGAGTTGGGTTTGTATGTCATTGAGCACCTCTGCTTTTATCAGCATTTTGTACTGTTAACTCCAAACCGAATGTTTCTTAGTTCCAGTTGCTCGGATCACCCACTTTATTAATAAAGTCTGATAACCCTTTAATGGAATCTAGGTGTAACTCTCTAGTATGGATGATGCCTAAAGAGGTTAATCTAGGGAGGGCAAGAGCCTCGCATTCATAAATGATATGCTTGGCCGTTTCCTCTTGCATATGACATTTCCTGCAGATAGGGTCTTGCTGAAACAGTCCCATTTTATGGAGATGTTTTCTGAAATAGTAGTGCCCAGTTATGAAGCCTACGATTAAACGTATCTTCTGCCTAGAGCATCTTAGAATTTCATAGGAAATCCTCGCTGATGATCTACAGATCATACTTTTAGCGTGGGTTTGACCAGGAGATTTGAGCCAAGCTTCATACATCTTCCGTTTTTCCCATCTAAGAACATTGAGTTTCAAGAGTTACTATAACTCCAAATAAATTTTGTGCACACACACATGTGGTTATATTGCATAAAATCGCAAGAATCCTTAATAGGCACAGTAAACTACAAACTTGGCATATTTGGCACCTGTACTGGATAATAGGATTTAATCTAGCATTTATTCTTTTCATCTAAATTAGAGAAGGTGTCCTGGTTAGACATCATATATAGCAATATCTCTAAAACGTTCAATTGAATTAATATCTGTTAACTTAGAAAGCTTTAACATCAAGAATTTATTTGCATATTCACTGTAATTTAATAATAGTATGATATAAATTGCATCCTGAAAATGTTTTCTTGTTTCTTAAAGAAAATAAATACCATGAAGAGGTTAAATTATTCATAAGGAGATTCAAATAGTCCCATGTATTTTAATAATAACCATATGATACCATGAATGCTTATAAGAACACCTTGAAGTATAATATCTCCATGGTTAGCTTGTTTCTTGTTTAATTTACAAGTAACCTTCATATAACACGACCATGCTATATGAGACTCAGGATCAATCAGGAAAAGGAACCAATTCTAATTAAATCAATCAATACATTTTGAAAATTTATTGAAATTATTTTATCATATTGTTTTACTATATCCTATGTTTAAAATTATCTTCTAATTATTATATCTACAGTTCTGCCCTTCAATTGTTTGGTATAAAATTTCCTTTTATGTAATTTAATACTGTAAATATGCTTGCTAAAATTTATTCTCTTAATAAAAATTGAAATTGTATATATGTTAATACATAAATATATTTATTTATATATTCATCCACACATTTAAGAAATTCTTATAAAACATCATTTTATATAGTTATTTTTCAATTTTAGCTTTTAAATTTAGTGAAATATATAATGAACACAATTAGTTTGACAAAAGTTGTTTTTCTTTTAAAATTCAAATTTTAAGTTTTATCATTTGTTTTTTTAATTAATTTATTTTGTAATTATTTTGTAGTTTCCTTAAAAATTGTATTGTTTTCGTAGGTGGAGAATATATTGATCATTGGCACACAGGTGAACTTTTATTTCTTGCATCATCAGTTCAAAGAAGTGATAGAAATTGGTATGTTTCTCAGTTTGATTATTTCTCATTTTATTATGATTTAGAAATCATAACAAAAGACAACTCTATATATTACCTTTTTGTGCTTAATTTTTTAAACTCATTGATCGTGTAGATCACATCTGATTTTGACAGATCCTGAAGGATAAGCATTTAAACAATATGTGCAAGATAAAAAAAAGCAAAGCTGGCAGGTGAATGATTAATATCCTAGCTTTTTGTCCAACAATTTATGGGCTCCACACTTATCTTGGTTGTAGATGTCTGCAGTGATTCAAAATTTACTTTAAATTGTAGTTCCCAGTTATATTAGCTCTAGTGTGCGAAAAATAAGCTAGGAAGGACATACAGACCTAAATATAAGGAAAATAATTTAAGATTAACTTTATGGAAATCTGATTACACACACACATATATATACATATACATAATCTTTTTCGTAATTTAAATAATTGTTAAAATTATATGGTCTGCTTCCTACTTAGCCCATGTTCATCAAATTGTAAGAATTATTTTGAACTTTTAGTCCTCCATAACTTCAACGTGTTTCACTTATTCCTTTCTTATTACTTCTTGATACATTTTGAATGTTGAATACATTTTTAGGAGACTAAAAATATAAACCTAATGTAATTTAGTTTACAGAAAAATTTTTAAAAATGTTAAGAAGAGATTTATGAAGATCTATAATGTAATTTGACTCTTTTAAATGAATATATTTTTTGTTATTCATTAATTATTTAAAAATTTTCCATGCATATTTTAATTTCTTCATATGTAGATACAATTGTAACAATACCAAACCCTTATGTATGTGAATGAAAAAAATAAATGTGGGAGCGAGAGAATTTTTTCTAATTTGAAAAAATGAATGAATATTATTTATAAAGGACTTTTTGCAATATAATGAAATGAAAAATTTGTCTTGCAATGATAAAGTTGGTTGATCGTCGGCTTAGAATCTTCATGTTTTCAGTTTGAATCTCATCAAAGCATTAAACTGAGCAAAGACACTGAACTAACGTTATCAACCCATGCATCACAAATAGACAATGCAAAATTTAGTAAAAGTTATAAAAATAAAAAATATAAAATTTTTTTTTATCTAAGTAGGAATTGGCTTTAAAATTTTTTTATATATACTACTTCTTTTATAACACATGACAATTGAACAGATTCTGAAATACTTGAAGCATTTGCAAGAGTAATATCTGTTTCATTGTAAAGAAACAATTAAGTAATTTTGTTGAGTTTTGGGGATTTGACAAAGCGTTGAATATGGAAGTTCAAATTGTTCATATTTTACTATTTTGCCATATTTACTTTCACAATGGGAAAACCTCATTATGCTTTGAAAAAATCACAGTGGAAGTTTACAGTGAAGATGCTCTACATGACTATCAGTGCCAAAACTTTTTAAAGAAATTTCGGGCTGGTTATTTTGATTTGAAAGATGCTTATTGATCAAAGAAGTCTACACAGATAAAAAATATGTTAATCCAGTCAAATTCACGTTACACAGCATTGTAGGAAAATGTGAGAAATTGTAAGGAAATTTGAAAAGTAGCAAAAAGAATCTTCACGTCCATCTAAAGATACTGTATAATAAGATAATCAAGCTCAATATTTGGGTTCCTTATGAACTCAAAAAATTCATATTACTGTATGAATAATCATCTGCTATATGCTGCTAAAATATGCAAAAAATGATAACTGTAGATAAAAAGGAGATTGCTTACAACAATATGGTGTGCAAATGTTTTTATTTCTTCGAGGGTAATTGACTGACAACTTCTAAAGCAGGATTTCACCAGATAAATATAATGCTTTCATTGTGATGGGATTTGAAAAATGTGATATTTTTTAAGCTTTAACCAAGGAACAGAAAATCATTTTCTGTATGTATTATAGTCAATTGAATGGTTTGAACAAAGTTGTTATCCAGAAATGTCCAAAGCTAGTAAAGGAATAAAGTTTCATATAAACAAACCAAGATCATACATATCTTTAGTAGTACTCCAAAAATTATTGGAGTTAAGAGGAAATGTATTGAACTTTCATCAAATTTCCATTAATTTTACTCTCTTCAAATTTCCTTGTATGGAATAACATTAAATTCAGATGAGGTTATAAATCAACACCCTATCCAGTTTTTTTTCTTTTTTGCAAATAAAGGCAGGTTTTTCTACAAATAGAAAATTATGATGAACAATGGCCAAAAGTCATCAAACAAAAGATAACACATCTCACTAATTTGGCCTTTAACCTTCTTATAAATATATAAGTAAAAAATTTAGGAGGACTGCAATATCTTTTTACTTAACTCAATCTTTTCTAAGTAAATTAATAGGAGGCATAAATGTAGGGAGAAAATGAATTTTCCTAGATTATTTAAAAAATTACTAAATGTATGTCAAAATTAATTGAATGACAATATATATTAATATTAGTATTAAACAGTTTTTACTCCATATTAGCTGTCTTGTTATTCTCTACTATTATTAAATTAGTATTTACATATTATCTGAATGAATCTGGTTGCTTGGTTTATAAATTTAGATGACTATTTTCCTCTATTTTATTGGTTTAAAATTTATTTCCATGCTGCATTTTTTTATAATGATAGAAATAAGTTTTGTGTTGCTTGGATATATGACTTGAATTTACCAATTCTAAAATTGCCATTTTATAGTCTTTTAGCTTTCAAACTATTTCCTTTATACCAGGTGTATGCAAATGAAATTAGACGATTGTTTTAAAAAAAGACGATAAATTTGCCAAAACTGTTAATGTTTCTTTATTTCAAATAATATCCATTGCCAGCTACACATTCTGCCCATCTTTTGGGCAATTTGTGAATACTACACCAAAATAATTATCAGCTTTTTGAGGTCAGCCAGTCATCAAGCCAAGATTGGACGTTTACGTAAGAAGTGAAGCTCTGGTCTGTCAATGTATGTCCCAATGAGGCAATTAGGTGGTAATCGGAAGGAGCCAAGTCTGGAGAATAAGCCGCATATGCTAAGGGCTCCAGGCCGAGCGCTTTAACAATGTCCATGGTTCGTTTAGCACAGTGGCTAGGGGTTATATTATAAAAAAAAAGCACTTTATGCTGCCGTTTCTTGTATTGCTCCCATTTTTCGAGTATAGCATCCTTCAAATCAAGTAATTGTTGTTTGTAGCGATCAGTATTAATGGTTTCTCTGGGTTTGAGAAGCTCATAATGGATTGGCCCTTCCTGGTCACAGAAAATACACAGCTTTGTCTTGTGGCCAAAACAATTTGGCCTTTGGTCAATTTGGATGGCTGTCTTGGGTCAACATATGATCAATTACGTTTAAGATTCTAAAAATAAATCCATTTTTTATCACTAGTCACAATATGATGAAAATATGACTTGCCTTTTTAGTGGGCAAGTAACATTTTGCAAACGATTTTTCAATTTTCCTGCTGGCAGCTTGTGCGGTACCTATCTACTGACCTTTATTATCTTGCCCATTGCTTTGAGACGATGAGAAATAGTGCTCTGGTCAACATTCAATTGTTCGGTGAGATACTCTTGCGTTTGGCCATCATCTTCATCGAGTAATGCTTACAATTCAGCATCTTTAAATTTTTTTGCTGGTCTGCCACGCTTCTCGTTTCTCACATCAAAATCACCATTTTGAAACTTTTCAAACCACCTGTAGTACAGCGTGTTCCTCAGAGCATTTCCATTCTATGCTTCTATGAGCATTTAATGCGATTCCTGCAGCATTTTTCTTCAGATTGTAACAAAAAATAACTGCTATGAAAATTGTGGTTGGAGGCATAAAATTTGACTTTTCAACCCAGTTAAAAAAAACAATTCACGTCAAAACTCTTCCAAATATAAACTAAATGTGAGTATCAGTGCTCAAGCTATAAAAAAATCACGTGTCACAGTTTCATAATGTTTGTATATATGCATGGTGACATTTGATAGCAATCGTCTCATTTGATATGCATACACCTGGTATTTAACAATTTTCTTGCTAACAATGGTATCAAAATTTCTTTATAATTGTAAAAGTTACTGTATTTAAGTACTAAATAGCAATTAATGTTTTTCTATAATATGATACCAGTCTTTAGAGATTAAGTGTACTTTTAGATAGAAGACTAATTTAAGGGAAAGATTTCATGCCATTTTTTCATTTCAAAAGTCCTTATTTAATCTAGTCATCTAAATATCCAAATATTAAAGCTATTATAATGTACTGAACCTTTTTATTATCAAGGTTTAAATCTTTAAATTCTTATAGAAAAATGGTGTACATTTTTTCAAACTGTTGAACTTGTTAATGCTACTTTGTTTTTATTTCTTATAAAAATAATACAGATAAAAGTAATGACAATAAAAGAAAGTTTAAAAACTGCTAAAAATGAAGGAAACAACTCCAGAAAGAATTTCATTAGAAATTGAATAAAATGTTTCTAAAATTCCTTTTTCTTCTAGTTCAAATCTTTTTTGACCATCAGTATTACAAAAAAAAAAAAAAAAAAATGCACATTCACTGTTTGATCAATTTATTGTTTAGAAATAAGAAATAGTTTTATACACAAAATAGCTTTTAAAATCAAAATATAAAAAGAAACATGCTGTCAGTTTATTGAAATATTTATCTAAATTAGATGATAGTTCCCAGTAAGTGGTTTTGCATGTACATCTTTATCACAGATCTATGTATTAATTTTATATAAGACATGAGGTAGAAAATTGTGCTGCAACTATATGTGTAGTTATTGAGTCAATATTCATTGTAGTCTGAGAGAAAATCTTATGACAAACTCACACATGTATTTTCTTTTATTACAAAGAAGGAAATAGATCACTGTGCTATGTTCAATTTTTAAATTCTATTTGTGGCTTGTTATTTTATATTTGCTTGTATTTAATGGTGTTTTATTTAATTATTTTTCAGGGTTTCAGTCGCTAGAGGTCTAAAACTCTATGGAGAACAGACACGTCCAGCTGATTTTTACACCCCAAAAGTAAATTAAAATCCTCATTTACTAACAATCTATATTTTTAATTCTATTTTAGTAGTCATTATTTCCAAAGTGGTTTAAAAGATCCAGTTAGTTATTTAAATTATTTGACTTAAGTATCAAATTAGAATAAATAGCCCTTTTGATTATGTAATATTAATATGAATTTGAAATACCATTATTTTCAAATTTTATAATGAGCTTTGTTTATTATGTGACTCATTTGATTTTAATTTATTTAATTTGATTAATTAATTCAGTTTAATCTCATGTAATCATTGCATGGAAGTGATTGTATTTACTTATAAATCTGCTGAAATATGTTAGTAGACTGTGTCTACACTACTTAAATAATTCTTTGAATAAGTACTTAAATTTTGTGCCAGGGCTCGTACAACTCCCAGAAATTCCTTTAAAATTCCTAGGATGTGAAATTATTTAAGGGCCTTTGAAACTTCTTGACATGACTCCTTAAAAATTGTGAATTACTTTTTACTTAACTGCATTCATTTTTTGTTAGAAAATATTATAATTTTATTTTAATATTTTTAAATTTTTTAGGAAATTGTTCAAAAACCGAACTGAGCATTAGTTTTTAATGGTGGCATGATCAGTGTTAGATTGTATTCATAACTGTTAACTAAAATAAAGATCATTCAGCCACAATAGTTTCATGATGATTCAGTTTAATCAGCATCAGATGTAGTATTTAGATTTACATGTGTGAAGTGAAGAGTAATCTCCAATAAGATCATCATGTAGTGCATTCAGGCGAGCTATTTTAAGTGATTATTTTTTCTGTTTATTTCTATTTTTTATATTATATAAAATTCACTGAATGTTAATATTTAAATATAAAATTTTTTAGTTAAAATATACAGATCTTCCTTGGTGAAAATCGCATATAATTTCAGTAAAAAGCGATGAATTTATTTGTTTATCAAGGATATAAATTATTTAATATCTAATATTAATATCTTATCTGTAATTTGTCTAAGTTGAAATTTCCTAAAATATGTACTGTGATATATTAGGATTCTGTTTGAAATTGGTAAGTGTATTATATTCTTAATATATATATACATATTTATATATATATTACTTAATCACATAAAATTGTAATCAGTAATAAAAGAGTTCCGTCAGTTCAAATATATTAATTAAGACTGATGGAATCTTTTTTTACTATGCAAAAAAAAAGAAAAAAAAAAGAACTCATCTAAAATTTTAACACACGCATAAAATATATTATAGGAAAAGCTATAATATGTGATATTTAGTAACTTAATAAGTTTATAATTTTGAAATGTGAGTAATGATCTAAAGTGATAAAAAAGTTCAAGGAGGTTTCGAAAGAAAGGTACTGCAAAATGTTTTAGGAGGTATAAAATGCAATGATACATGGAGAAGAAGAAATCGATTTGGAACTTTATAAACTATATAAGGAGCTAGACATAATAAAATGTATTTCAATCCAAAGATTGAAATAATCAGGATCTAATTGGAGCCTGATAAAGGGAAAGACCAAAGATCCAGTCGATTGACTGTCTCAAAGCAGATTTGAAGATTTGTCTCTAGATTTATATAATTCTAGATTGTCTCTAGATTTATATAATATTATTAAAATAAAAAATTGAAAGAGTCTATCAAAACACAGGGCTCTCTAGAAATGTATTCTGTGGAAAGCCATGGCCTATCATAGGCTGAGGAAGGAAGAAAGTCTGTAATTTGCTACGCTTAAAATACCATAACTGCCAACTCTACTGATTTTATTGGAAAATTCCTGATTTTTCACTGTTTCTCCTGATTTCCTGATGAAGTATGAAAATCCACTGATTTTTGGAAATTTCAGTAAAATACTTAAATTAGCTGAAATGTTGCTGCAAAAAAATGTTATTGGGTTGTTTTAGTAGCTTAAATAGTCAAAAGATGGCACACTAATATAATTATTATAATATCATGAAAATGTGTTCCTCTTAGTTTTGAACCCCATCTGTCCTTGGTAGGATGACGTTTTAACCACTTAGTGCCAGAAACTCCTACAATTTGGCAGTCATATAATTAACATTCAGCACCAGGTGCCTGTTTACATAATCAATTCAATTAGGTTGAATATTACTAGTTATTAATAATTTAATATATTAGGAAAATATTTTTCTTTAAATTTAATTCATTTAATAATGTATTTTATGTTTTTATGTAATTTTATAAGTTTAATATTTATAAATTGCACTCGAGTAGTAAAAGTTGCCCTATAAAATAAATATTGGAACAAAGACATTAATGTTTATTTTTTCATGTGTAGTATATTCTTCTATTTTTCATAGTTCCTTTATAAAATTGATGTGAATATTTTATTCAAATATTAAGATTAACACAAAGTATGTTAAGCATAAATCAGGGATGCACAACCTATGGCCCGCGGGTGAAAATTGGCCAGCGTCGCCTTTAAAGTTGGCCTGCGAATGTTGTTAATAAAATAAGATTAATTTAAAAAGAAATGAGACTCTTTCAAATAAACAAAAGAAAAATCTGATAGGAAAACGATTCTACGTCAGAATAAATATTTTACATTTGTGAGCAAACTTTTTCTTTAATGAATTTAAACAAATCAAAAATAAGAAATAGGATAGCAGATGAGAACCTTTCTTCTGTTTTAGTATTGCCACAACGAATCTTAAGCCCAACATAAAATCAATAACTTCAAATATTCAGTCATAGCCATCACATTAAATTTTACAAATTTTTTTCAAATGTTAAATTGTGTTCTTTGTATAATTACCAAAAAGTTTTCTCCCGTTATTCAATTTCAAGTTTTTTTCTGGAAATAAAGTATTTTAAGCATATCTATAATGTTTGTGTTTTATTACTTTATTGTATAATGTTTGCTTGAGTAAATAAGTAAATTAACAATTATACAATTCATGCGTATTGCCACAAAAAACAGTGTTTTCACGTTTATAACATGTTTTAACATTTACGTACTGCTTTGGCCCTCGACATGATCTTTTTTCATATTTTGGCTCCTCATTCTGAAAAGGTTGTGCACCCCTGGCATAAATCATTCTCAGAATGTATAATCTAAAGAGTAAAATTGTCTTTTTGCTGTACTGCTGTTTTAAACATTCAAGCTAAAATGTTGCTAGTAATGTCTCCTGATTTTTTCCCTAGAAATCAGTAGAATCTATTGATTTTTTTCTCCAAGGTTGGAAAGTATGAAATACTGTTAATCATTTTCTGTACTGAAATATCTCCTCCTGTTTTAAATGTCTGAATTGTTCTAAAAATTTAAAGATAATTCTTTTAATTTTAAGTTTTAAAATTTGCTTTATTAAAACCATGTTGATAATGACCAAATTCATTTATGAAAACAATCAAGAATTTATTTAAATATTTTGAAAATTTTTTCCATTTAAATTATTTTAAAAATCATGAGTGTCTAAAAATATGAGCCACTATATATGAGCACCTTAATGCTAATATCCTGAAAAACTTAATTCATTTGAAAAATGTAGGTAAATTTAAAATACTGTATTTTAAAAGTGATGTATTTTTCATAGATGACATGTTTTAAATTAAAAAATTGCTTTTATGCAAGGATTCAATAATATTAATTAAGAGCTTTAAACTAATTAATTATCA
>CM075850.1:122435583-122851305 GCA_037975125.1 Latrodectus hesperus | reverse complement strand
AATTTGGTATTAGTTTTAAGATCATAAACACTTGCAATGCTCCATTTAAGGTGCAAAAACTTAATGATTAGAATTGTATGAATTTGTGTATTGCCATGACTTTTATACATTTGAAAAGTAAGGGCAACTTTAAAATATTATATTGTAAGTGTAATGGTTAATTAAACTGAGGAATAATTTCTGTGTAGTAGTTTGTGATAGAACTATAACTATATGCCCATGTAAAATTAGGAAGAAACTTTAAAATTTTGTAAACTCTCATTCTTATTAACTAGTAGTAGTATGGAATTACAATAATAGCTAGTATTATATTTCTATATTGCAACTAATTATATAGTTTTGATAGAAAATAATATTCTTCTCATACTAAAAATACGATTTATTTAATTTATATACCATGATTTTATTGTTTATTAATTGACTTGATTATTATCTCTTGTTTTAGAATTGTGCTCTTCAATACACAAAATTACTCAGTGAAGTTGATGAAGATTCTAAGTGAGAAAATAATTATTGCTTTTCTTATAGAAGATTAAGAACCATGTTTTAATTCTGTAATTTTAAATTACTTGTCAAAACTTCAAGATTCAATAAATATTTAATTAATATTCTTGGTTTAGAAAAAAGACTTTGCCTAGAACTGAACGAGAAACATCTGAAGCAATGCTTGTGAAGAACCTTACTGACAAACGTTTAAATGAGCTTTCGTGGCTAAATCAACAAACAAAATCTGCTGCAAAGTAAATAGCTCAATTTCTTTTCTCTTAAATATATTTATATTAGTTTTCTATTCATATTTCTAACAGTAATAGTTTATTATATTTTATTTTTAATGCAAATTTTTTTTATCTGGCAAATTACTTTTCATTATTAAATCATTATTTTTTATATTATGTTCTATTATCAGTACTTAATAGATAACTTTTAAATGAATATCTTAAAAGCAATTAAAATTCTTTCCATTTCATTGTCATTGCTTAATATTCTTGAAATTTTAATTATATTTCAGTGAAATATTTAAAATATTTTATGTACTTTGAATTTTTTAAGTGCACTGAAAACGTATATTGAAATGGTTGAAAATGGTGACTTAGATGATCAGTTGGATGAGTTGTTAAAGAATATAGAAGAGTAAGCAGCATTATTTAACCATTAAAATCAATTTTGTTTTATACTTAATAAACTTTTGTTATATTAGTTACAATTTGAAACTATGCATGTAATTTTTTTCTTATTTTATTTCCTATAATTTTGTTGTATAAAGTTTTATGTACATGCTTTAATATGCTAAAATATTTTTTTTAATTTGCAATATTTTCTGCATTAGTAAAGAGAAGAGGGAAGAAGAAAAATATGTTGAATATATTTCTAAAAGAGAAACATTAAATGCAACAAAGAAACTCAATAAAAGTCGATTAGCGAAAGGAAAAGCATCCAAGGTTATTGATTCTAAAAAGAAGCATTCGCAGTTTGCAGATATGTCAGAAGAATCTAATAGCAAAGCAACAGTAGCTGAAGTGGTAAAAAATATTAAGAAAGAGGTGAGTAGTTTTCTCAAAAATAGAAAAGAATATATTATTTCTGTTGAAAATGATATGTATATGCAATTAAGCCTTTGTAAATGGATTTTTGATTAAAAATTTTAAGACATTGAACTCAAAGTAATTTTATCAAAATCAAATCAGTGCAGAAGATTCCTTTTTTTCAATTATATTTTTTACCTTTCATCTTAGTGTAGCATCTGTAAATATGCATACAGTTATTCCTACCACATGGTTGTTGTTGTTACTTATCCTCCTAGTGTAGGAAAGACTACACCAGTTTAAAAAGAACTAGACACAAGTTCAGCATATATTTTATCCTACTCAACCCACTGTTGCCTGCAGGAGCCGCCTACTACCGGGTTATTATAGGTGCTTCATTTATACCATTTTAGTTCAAACCTCCGACTGAATAAAGAACCTTTTTCTTTTTGACAGATATTTTTAAAATTATCAAAAATAACAAAATTATAAAAATTGTCTGGTATTGAATTATTTGTAACTCTATAACTAATAGTTTTAAACAATTCACATATTTCATATTGAAGCTTTTTAAAAGATTTTTGATGTCATAGGAAAGGAGTATTTTGTTTCAATTTTTTTCAATAAGTTTTAAAGCATTTTATTGTATCAACAGAAAAAAAGAAACGTTTTAATTACTTGCAGAAATTCACGAAAGAGAAATAAAATTTTGTCAGATAACTTTTGAATAAAAATGGGCAATATGAAGTGTCAATGTAAGAAAAAACTAAAATGTCAGTTTTGAAATAGTCTACTTTTATCTTATATGAAATAAAGAATTTGTTATAATTTTGTTTTTAATTTGGGTAATATGAAATTATATACATTATGTTTCAGCACAGTGATTATAAATTTTTTAAGCGATAGAGAATGCCTAGGTGATAGCAAAAATTATGGATCTGTCTAGTACTGCTGTGGGAAAAAATTTCAACATGATTGATAGATACCCCATGGTGTTATTAAGAAAGTTCTTTACTAATCCTACTACATTCTTTTCATTAGCAGGTTTTCTTATTGTTCACTCATGTTGATGTGTGTTATCAACAAAGAATTTCTTATCTGAAAATTTTTAGTGTAAGCTGCAAAGATGTGGAAGCGAGTTTATTTTGTGAGTTAATGTTAAGTATACAATAAATGTGCAATTTGCTCATCACCATCAGTTGCTCCATGTGTCAAATGCATATCAGTGAACTCCATATTTGTGCAACATGTTATTCTACTATTACATTGACAAGTGAAATAAAGCTTCATTTGTAGAAGCAGCCATAACTGCATATGCAACATGTTTTGATAAGTTAGTTTACCTTGTACACTACTAACATTTTTGCCATACTAAGAACAACATTTTTTTTTTATCTATTTATATCTCTCCTTTACGTCTTTTAAGCTGTCACAATTTTGTCAAATTAGTGTAGGGAGTCTTGAACTGTATACAGAGGTTATCAAATTATCATTACTATGTGAAGGAAGCATTTTCTTCTATGCATTACTAAGTGGTTCTTAATTCTTTATTTGTGTTTAATTTCCCCTGTAAGTTTGTAACCACTGTGCATACATTTTTTCAACACCCTACGTACATTTTTTTAGAAAATGCATTTTTGTATTTCATACTCAATACTTTAAATACATTTTAAGTAGATGTTAGAAGCGTATTTTGAATAAATTTATTATTTATTCTCTGAAGTCTATAATTTATACTCTAAAGCTTATTCATAGTCATTAAAAGATATTTAATATGCTATTAAGAACATATCCATTCATTAAATATTTATATAATATTAATATTTTATATTAATATTTGTTATTCAGAATAAAATTTTTTTGTTAATTTATTTAAAAACTACTCTGATATCAAATATTAATTTCTGTTATATCGTTGTATTTATAGGTGTTTGAATATTATTTTTTCAATATGAAAATTTTTAATTTTCTCCATATTATTAATGATCTTGTTAGTTCTTGATTCATTTAACATAAATTTCCCATTCTAATAATTAATAGAGAAAGAAAAATTATAAGTTGGTCCTTATATTTTGGAAGTGTTTTTAAATCTCTGTAATGAAATATTTAAGCAGTTAAATTATTTTAAGATTTCTGTAATGTAAATGATTATATTTTACTCTCTCGTATATCAGTTGATGCAGAATCCTTTTCATCATGCACAATTTTATTGACAGCATCAATGCAATAAAAATATACTACACTTTTGTATTCTTTTTATTTATTTTTTTAATCTAACTTTGTTTTGGCTAATTCTTTAGTTACTCTGATCATTTTGACTTTAAATTCACTTCAGATTTTTAAACTTTTTAGTGGGAAATGAAGTTGGTCTTTCCTTTAGGTTTACTTGAGATTAAGAGAAGCTTTTAATTGTTTGTTTTAATATTCCTGACTTACGCTTTTTATTTTCATACATTTTAAGGCAACTAAGCAATCTTTCAAAAGATAATTTTCATGAAAACTTATTCAAAATTTTCATTTGCAGATTACTATTTTTTCTATTCTGTTTCCCTTCATTTGTGATTCTCTGCAAATTCAAGTGATTGATTTAAATAATCTAATGTAGCTGATTCAATGAGTTTTTCAGAGTACTTAGGAAGTATTCTTCCATAGATTCATATTTCCATTTAGTAGTTTTTTAAAATTATTTAATGGTTAAATTTAATAGTTTATATATATTTTCATGATACCTTATACATTAAGTCTTAACTTGTGCATTCAGGATATTGGATCTTTAAGTGTTCCTAACTTTGAATAAGTGGTTTCTTTATAAATATTGATGCAGTTAATTCCTGCAATCTTTTGTTTATTAAATTTTATAGAAGAAATGCCCACTTTCCTTTATCTTCTGTCTTTATAACAATATGCTAAAACTACATTGTTGAATTTGAAGCAAACATTAAAGCCCATTTACAAACAATTTTATTTTAAAAGAAAGTGTGAGTTCTTTAAAAATAAATTAATTTATAATATTTATCATAATGTCTAATGTTTGAAATAATCTTAAATAATATTATTGTAAATGGAAAAATAATCATTGATTGCTTTTTTAATCATTTGAAACCTATACCAATAGGATTAGTTATTTAATAGAATTAGAATTTAAGTTCTTGTTAATAAAGCTATTGTTAAATATAATAGTATGGATGTATTTATTTATTTTTATCTGTATTTTATTATGGAAATATAGTAGGATATTTAAAATTTAAGAATCAAAATTTTCATTAAAAAACGCTATTTTCCTATACATTCACTTGTCAACTGAATCTAATATTAATTCTGAAACAAAATTTTATGTATAATTTTTCTCAAATTCAATGAATACTTAATAAGGGTCAAAAACATCTGTTATCAACGTACAGTATCTGTGATTGTAAATCATGTGGATAATTTAAAAATGTAATTATGTGATTGACTTTTTCACTCTTATTCAAAAAATTATTTTCTCCAAATCCTATTTCATTATTTAGTTTATATGTAATTAGTAAATTATTAGCATTTTTCAAAATAATTAAAAATGAGTTTTGGCCAAGTTTGTTCACTTTAAACATTTTTAAAACCCTATAAAATTAACTACTAAACTAAAATAATTGAAACTTTATGTTCTTTAATATTTCTTGTAAACTAGTAATAAATTAAAATTTACAGAAAATCAAAATGTGAGAGATCATTATTTTTTTTTATTTGGAACAGAATGATTTAATTGTTGTATATTTTTTATAGAAGAAAGTATATATTTTATTTGAAATATTAACTTTAATAAAGTTTTGACATAATGTATATTATGTATTGGAATATATTGTGATATATTTATATCAAATTGCACATTATATACATTTTTATATCAGATTGAAGAAGAAGAATTAGCAGCTTCTGCAAAGCATGTGAAAATTAAAAGCGAGTTAGATACCAATATAAGTTTGAATGCTTTGCTGGATAGCAAAATAACAATGCCAACTTCTGCACCACCAACTTCTCCATTGTTAACATCTCTGTTACGTACTATTACCTCAACAAGCTCTACTTCTCAATCACTATCTCCTCTTACAAGTACTCCTATAAAAGAGGTAAGTGCTCCTTTAAAATGTCAGATTTATTTATGCAATAATTTCGTTATAATTATATTTAGAATTTAAAATGATGTATCAAACATTAAATTGATCTCATTATGCAAATAAGCATTTGATGAAATTTACTAATTTAAGTAATTGAAACTTTTAAACTATTTATCATAATCTTAAAAGGTGATGATTGTGAGCATCAAAATTTATTAATTGGTAAAAAGTTTTATTGATAAAATATTAAATTAGTTTTTTCTTATTGCAATTATTCACTAGCAACAGTATAATTTCTTGATATTTTTTCTTTTTGTGCTGCTTGTCAAAATGTTTCTATTTTCAAAAATAAATTTTTGAAAATTGATTTTTATTTGTTTCATTGATTTTCATCAAAAATAACTTTTCATTTTTAAATTTGCATAAGAGTTCTTGACAAATGTTTGTTAGAAACAATTAAACTAAATTTCTTTATCCATGATACAAGAATTCTTGCTTAGAATTTTTCACATTTTAATTTCTACAAAGTTTACACATTTAATCTGATTTAAGATTATTTAAACTTATTTATGGGTTTGGTACCTAAAATTCTGGCAGAAAATTTAAAGTCCCAAATATAAGTTCTTCTTAATTAAAATAATACATTTGAAAATGGAGCTCCACAATTAGAGATTGATAAAGAAATATTTTTCAAAATCAAAATGTAAATTTTTTATGAATGTAAGCTTAAAAAAATGTCTGTTATTTTTTAGATTTATGATATTTATGTATTTTGAGTATAAAAAATTAAATCTGAAAAACAATTTTCAGATTTTTTTTTTTTTTCAAAATGCTAAGATATCTATGTGATACAAAGTGATGATACTGTACCTTAAATTTTCCAATATTTGTTTCATTTTTTAAAATTTAGTACCAATGAATGATATAAAAATTATTTTATGATATGTGATGAGATAAAATGTTTTATTTAAGTAATACATTAAGTAATACTTAAATATTATACATACTTTATAAATAGTAAAAAAGCTGTATTACTTTTTTTTCCCTTTGTCTGCTGTATTTGTTTTAGTATAGAGAATGCAGTTGAGTATTTTGTGAATTAGGCTGATTACTTTTTGATTAATTTATATGCTTGTTAAATGTATCTAGAAAAATATTTGCAATTATTTATTGTATTGAAATTTCCACTTAATGAAATTCTTATTTCTATTGTTTAAAAAATTATTATTATTTAATTTTAAGAAAAGAAACAAATATTTAGCTCTTGATAGTGAATGCTTTTCACTGTGAATTAAAAATTGATAATGTTCTTCATTTGAGCAAATGTCTCTAAACAATTTAAAATAGCAATTATTTTTAATAATATTAATAAATGTTAAATTAAAATTTCCATGCATACATACATACACACACACACATATATATATATATATATATATATATATATATATATATATATATATATATTATTATTATTAAGCAAGCATAGTACCAACTTATTTAACATCTCTTTTAAGTGATGACAAGAATTATATCATTGCATGATAGCAATGATGAACAAGGGCTGCAAAATAATGTATGAAGCTGAATGATTTTTTTATGATATAAACCTTTAACTGAATACTAATTTCTTGTCGATTTTATTATAAATCTAGATAAAATGCCTTTCAATTTACTTTTGATGTTTCTTTCAGAACTTTTGAAGGAATAAAATTTTTTATTCAATCCTGGCATCTTTGGTGAAATGCCTTCAAAAGTATTCTTATACATCAATAATAATACTTTTGTAGGTATATTAAAAGAATACTTTTGCAGAAATTTGCCAACATTTAAAAGGTGTATATATGTAATGGCTTTTTTCATGTGGTTATTAATGGATAAATGTTTGCTTGGTGAAAGATGGATGAAATGTTTGAAATGAATGTGGCATTCTAAATATTCTAAGTGATGTAATAGCATATGTTTTTTTTAATTTAATTAATTTAAAGAAATGTCAAAAACAAAATTTATAAAAATATAGTTATTAATGATAAAATTTGTCTAACATAATTATCATTTTTATAACAAAAAATTTTTAATTAATTAAATAAATTTTTATAACAAAAAAAATTCCTAATTTTGCTTCATAAATTGTTATTGCATCTTGATGAATTGATTATTTAAAAAAATTTATAGAATATAATATATTAATAATTATAGAATATAAATTTGATCAGAACCATTTCAAAATTATTTATAGTTGTTGTGAAATGTGTTGAGATTATGTAATTAATTACTTTTGAAGGAAATATGAAGGATCATTTAAGTGAAATTTTGTATTAAAAATTGCTTGATATCTGTCAGAGTAAATATATCATTGTCAATGTATTTGATTCATGATATCAACTGAATTGTCTTTCAAGTTTTAACATACACAATTCAGAAAAGATAAATTTGAATTTTTTTCTTTCTTTATTACCATTATTTTTATGTATATTCTGATACACATTTAGTGCAAATAAAAGTTGACCAGTTTATTGTCCTTTATATACCAGATTACTATAGAAAATCATAAAGGGTTAAATAAACTATAATAGATTGTCAAACTAAATTTTTTCCATACCAACTCTTCAGTGATAATCATGGAAGGAAATTGATTTTTTTCTATAAATTTCAATCATATAATCTTTGAAAAATATTATATGTTGACATATTTTAATTTTATGTTCTGCATCATGCATAACGATAAGAAAATATTTTGCTCATTATGCTATTTTTTCTAATATTCTTATCACAAGAATGATTTTTGAGCAAAATATAATTGTTTGTTTAGTTTTGAATGAGTGAGAAGTAACATATTATTATAAAAGAACAAAATCTTCAAAACTGATATAATTCTATTTATTTTATTTTACTTTACATTGATACAGGTCAAATTTTATTTTATCCAACAAATATGTCGAGTTATTCATTTTGTTTTTACTATATTAGAATAATTTATTTAATATTATTGAACTTAAAATGCTATAAAAATTTTAAATTCCATGAATAAAACATAATGAATAGTAAATAAATTTAAGTTAAAAGCAAAATAGAAATTGTATTTTTCAAAGTTACTTTTATTTTTTAATATCACTATGAAGGTAAAATCTTTGAAAATAAAACCAATTGTATAATAAGCTGAATATTAGATTATGTCACTCGCTGCTGATTGTCTATTACTGGTGGAAGTAATTGGGCTTATAAAGAAATTCAAAATGGAAAACTAATCTGAAAAATCTCATAGTTTTTTCCAAAAACTGGGAAAAATAAATATAAGAATGTTAAGTGTAGGTATTAATCTGTAGACATATCCTCTCCTTTTTTTGAAAAAAATTGCAACTGGCAACCATGATTATAAATTGTACATTTGATGTACTTGTTATTTCATTGTGAAAATTTATTTAAAATATTCTGTATTACTAAGTTTTGAGTATTCTGCCAATTGTAAATGTTTTAAAAAAATCATACCATTTGTGAAATAGAAATATGCCATGCTATTTTATATTTCCTTCTGACAAAACTAACATTTTTTTTGTTTTTGCATTTACAAGAACTGTAGTTTTGTAGAGAAAAGATAAGAAAATATTTTGTAGAAATTGTTGATTGAAAACTTTTAATTTTTAAGAAAAGGAATATAAATTTTCTGTAAAATTCAAATTTTAAGATATTATAAAATTTTTTTAGCATAATCAAAATATATTGATAGTAATTTTTTTACTAATACTGTATTTATCATTGCTTTGTTCCTGCTTTGCTGTGTTCTTCTTGCACTCTTTTATTAAACCTTTTTATATGCATTTCTTGCTTCCTTTGTTTCCTGTGCCTTGTTTTAGAACATTAAGGTTGAAGACTCGTCACACTCTGTTGGCCATTGCTCTGTCCCTGAGACTTCTAAAAAAATTGATGTCTTTCTCTCACCAACCACTATTCCTTCTACAAGTATTTCACCTCTGCTAACATCTCTGCTCAAATCAGCTATTCCCTTGACACCTATTAGCACTAGCATGGCCTCTCTGCCGAAAAAGGTATAAATTTTTTGCTTCGTAACTAAAAGCACCTGCAATATTGCCCATCGCCTGTGAAAGAAAGCTTAAAAAGAGTTTTTCTACACCATGCAAGGAATTTTTAAAAAGTGCATTTGAATAGCATTTTAAAGCAATAAGGAAAATAAATAAAAGTTTTAACAAATATTTTTTCTACATTATGAAGCTACTTTTTTGACAACACGCACTTAAAATTTGTATACAATGAAACATAGAATTTATGCAATATATATTAAAATGACTTATTATATCAAATCTTTCTTATACTTAAAAAAACACTTAAAAATATAATTTCATTTTTTGAAATCAGCTCCTTTATATGTGTCTTCAATATCTTTGTGTAATGTATTTTAATATTTCACTTGATATTTTAATTTTCCTGTTTTTTTAACTTTGTAAATGTGCATTCAAATTCAAACCTTTGCATATATCAAACAATTTCTTGTTATTATTTAGACAAAAGGGATAAGGATTTCATCCCTTCCCATTTGTGATATGCATGAGCAATGTTATCTATTATTAATATTATATTTTACTGTTTATTATAAATTAGAAAATTATTTTCTTTAAGTTATATAAATTTTAACTCTGAAGTCATGTATGAAATAAATTTTGTGTGGTTTTTCATTTTGTTTAATTTTCTAAGTTGTCTTTGGTTTAGTTTATTTTCAGACTAACATCTTTTATATTCCTTCAGTTTAGTGTTTGATTTTAATTTTTTGTGTGTACAGTTTTTTAATGTTGTTTATTGTTATATGTGTGATTTTATTTTTTCACCACAATGTGTTATTATTTTTTTTATATAAAGTCTGACCATTCGGAGTCAATGGATCACTCAAAGTCTGAAATTGAAACAGGAGATTTTATGAAATCAAAAGAAGCTTCACCACGAGCTTCAGTGCCACCATCTCCATCTTCATCGCCTCTTCTAAATTCATTGCTGAAAAATTCACCATCAAGTTCAATCATACCATCTAAAGATGTATGCATTCAATCATATTTTTATAACTGTGCATTACATTTATTCTATAGATAAAATAATCTAGGTATACAAACTTTATTCTATCAACATTTTCAAATTATGACCTACCAAGTGTAACTATAAGTAGAAGGGGCTTCATTTTATATCTCTATTAACTCCAAAGTAGCAAGCTTTTATAATATATGTGTGTTTTTAAATACGCAGTTGTTTACTGTATTATTACTATTTTTTTTTTAGTACTGCTATATTTTTTTTGGCAAACTTTGTTTTCATGGATTTATAACATATATATAATGATCCATGACGATAAATTCCATTTTGCATGTAGATGTTTGTAATGGTTTAAAATTCACTTTAAATTGTATATCTTAGTTATATTAACTGTGCTGAAGAGTAAAATCATAAGATGAAGAATTGAACCTAAAAATTTGTTATACAAAAATTTGCATTAATATAGATTTAATATTAGGAATAACAAAAAATTGGGTCTAAAAAATCATGAAATAGTTTTGAAATGATTTACATTAAAAAAGAAATGTATGAAGATAAATAAAAATAATAAGTTAATAATTTATAATATTAGGAAATATTAGAATATTCTTCAAAAATATAAAAGTTAAAATGTTTTTCCTGCAACTCTTCTTTGTCAGTTTTTTTGAAAGTTTATTATTTTTATTGAATTATGTATATATTCAATTGTCGGTAATTTTTGTTATCAAAAATAAAGTAATACATTTCATTATCTTCAGTGTTTTACTTTATCGTCAATGTAACAGGCATGCATGCATTTTATTTGGAAAATGTTAGCGTGTTAAGAAAATTCTGCTTGTACATTATGATTTTCATTGATGACCAGATGATTACAAATTCAAATAAGAAAAACTTATATTTTAGTAAATTTTGCAAAAAGTTTCATTTTTCTATATAGCCTGTAAAACACTTTATTTTAGGACTAAATGTAGTCATATTCATACATTTTAAAACAAGTTTATACATTGTGATTTATTTGTGAGGCGTATGAAACCTACTAAGATATAGAAATACTTAAAATCTCTTTTATCTTTCATATTTTAATTTGAAAATGAAAGGTTGTCTGTAATTGTAATTTTCATTGTGTACTAGAATATCTAAATTGATAGAAATAAAAACATTATTTTAATTTTCATTTAGTAAACTAGAAAAAATGTAATTTTCTATCATCATAATTACATATAAAAATTACAAGAATTTGCATATTTTGTCAAATTTCATGATAAGAATTAAATGTAAAATTACTGCTTTAAACTGAAAATGCAAAACTTGCATATTGAATACATAAATGTGTATGTATGCTTGAGTGGAACTAGTAGAAAAGTGGCTTTTATTTGCATTATAGTCAATTTTCACCTTTTCTTACCTCTTCTGCATTTGTCAGATTTGTTGCAATTGTTTGCAGATCTCAATTAAAATGCAAACATTAAAAATAAATAAATCATCAGTGTTTACCCAACAGGTTGAGGTGGCAATTCATGGGGAGCTTAGAAATAAGTTAGTTTAAAAGACATATTTATAGAGAGATCAATGTAATGTCCTCTGTCATGTCTAATTTATAGAAACAGCTCCACAATACCTGATCTATCAAGAGAAATCTCAGGCCATTGTGTCAACTGGTGTGCCACAAGCTCTAAAACCTGAGGAAATTGCTGTTTCAGTAATATAATAATTATTCCACAGCTTCTCAGTCTTTTTGTGACTTCTAAGTAATTATAGAAAATTAAGTTTCAAAGGTTATTGTTTCCCAAATGTTTCATGAGATAACTCTGTTTCAAGGAAAAACTGTTGCATTCTGCTCACTTCTATGAATAGATTTCATGTAACATGACGCAGAGATGAAAAAGATTAGCTCTGTGAACAATCATTTGATTCACTGATGAGTTCCCAGTTTAGTTTTAACCGCTGATTCTCAAAATCATTTCATATAAAAGAAGCCTGTTATCTGCCCTCCCATTCTTGATGGATTGACCATTTTTGCAGTGAGGTTTTATAGTTTGAGTAGGCATTGTGTTGGATAGTTGCACATCTATCACTTCTTGAAAAAAACACTGACTGATTTTGAGATATATGGATGAGATTTTCTAGTATTGTATTCATCTCTTGAAAAATGCAGTTGGTCTTGATTTCATTTTAAGTGGCAACAATGTGCATAAGCATAGAGCTCATCTAGAGATTATTTTCTGGTAAGAATGTTTGTCAAATGAATTGGCATACTTCATCTTTAGACTTCAACATTCTAATTTATGTATTCATTGTTTCTATTTATGATATCTCTGGTGTTGGTCTGGTGTTGATATCTCTGGTGGATAAGTCTTGGGGTTTTCTGCTTGGTCCCAGCTTATAAATAGTGAGGACCTGCCCATTCTTGGGGTTATAATGTCTCACCCACTGGGTGTCCTATTATGTAAGATAAAATTTTTGTCTCTTGTGCCAAACAGTGAGGGTTAATGGTATCATAGCCAATTGTCTGGGGATTTGAAATAATAGTTTGTTCCTTAGTAATAGGTAAATAAACTTCCATTATTTATTTACATAACTTGTCTGATTTCAATTGCTATAAATGTTGCATTTGATAATTTAGCATGTGTATTTCACTTTTACATAAATTATATTCAGATTTCATTAACATCATATTTTGATTTCTGCTGTATATGTTTAATCCTATTTTTATTTGGCTGGTAGATTTCTCCAAAAGCTGTTTCTTCACCTCAACCGTTTTTTAACCCTTCAAGTGTCTTAGCAAGTGCTGCTGCTCAACAACTAGCAGTTGCAACTTCTTCACAATCTCTTAGCCATCAATTTTTCCCTCATGAGTTAGCTGATAGTCGAAAAGTACCATTTCAGCCATCACCAGTTACTTCTGCATGCCTTTCTGGTATGTTTTATAAAATATTGTTTTTCTTATAGAAAATAGCTTTTAATTTATTGGAATACAGTATTCATTTTTCGAAAGCAGTTTATTATTATTTTTGAAAGCATTTTTGTATATTAAAATTGCTTATCTTTACTAATTATTCTCATTTTAAAAATAAAATTTTCAATCACAGTTGTATCTAGAATACTATTTATATAAATTCATTGTATGAAGACTGCTTTCAGTGATATTATTGTCTTGCTTATTATCTTACAACACATAAATAATATAAATATTTTTGTTTTAAAAATTCAATTTAATAAAGTTTTTGGTGAAAATGAAAAATTTTATTAAAAGATTCCCACTGCAGAAAAATTAGAAACTCCTGATATATGTTATTAAATCACTGCCTGAGGCAAAACAATATTTCTATTAAATTAATATTTTAGGATTATAAATAGGCACATATTATAACATAATTTTTATTCTTTTTAAATTGAAATTTATGTTTGATATCAGTTTAAAGATATTGTTTAATCTGTATATATAGTTAATCATAATCATTATTATATTAATTGAATCTATTAGTAAAAAATTTCCTTTCAAATTTTCTCTCTTTGTGGACAGACTGTACTACAAAATACAAAATATCCAGCAAAGTCATAGTACAAATGAATCTTGATTTAATAAATAGTTTAGTTGAAATAATGGGTAAATAGGCTTCACAAAAATATAAATGCTGTATATAATCTTTTTATACATATTGAAGGAATTAGCCAGCTTGAAAGAAATAATCTTTTAAAAATATATTTTTAAATTAATTATATTGACAGATCTGAATGCATTTTTTTTAAAAGTCTGATATTCTTTTCAATATTTTTTAATTTTATGAAATTCTTATTTCATAGCTTTGTTGTATATTTTTATAGCATTTTACCAATTTGTTTTCTTGTAATGTGTTTTATTGCTGAAACTTGAGACTTTTTTAGGATTGTTATTCTTTAATCTTTTTATATAATTTTTAATTCTAAGTTTTATTTTCAGCTCCCACTTTATCGAAACTTTTAGAAATGCCACCAAGTACACCAGGAAGATTACCCCCTCTCCCAGTTCTTGATCCTCCTGCCACTCTTGCATCATCTCCAGTAAAATCAGCTAATCAACTAATAAATGAGGTGAAGCTGACTCTACCAGAATATATTCCTACAAAGAAAAATGACAGAGGAGCATCATCAGTACAGCCTGCAACTGAAGCTCCTCTAGTTAGTAGTACAGAAGGGGACACTTTTGAAGTTAAGACAGAAACTATTGTAGAAAATGAATCAGATGATATATCAAAAAAGAATTTGGCTATCCTAGATGAGATATGTGAAAGCTTCCAAGCTGCTATTAAGAAAGAGGAGATTGATGAGCAGGTTTTGGGTGAGAGAGGCTTTTCATATTATAATAAGTCTAATTTTGTGAATAATAATAGAAGATTTAGTTTTGGCATTTTCTCTAATTTAAATTTATATGTTTGATTAACAGTATTGATTTGAAGTAATTTCACTGGAATGACACCAAAATACTTCTAACATTTTATTTATTTGAAGATTATTGTGTTTTTTAGATACGTTTCTAGATCATGATTAATATGCAAACAGTAATTTCTGTTCTTTGATTGATAAACTTCGATCCGTTTGCTGTTAAGCATTATTGTGAACTTAGCAGTTAATATTTACTTCTTACTTGAACAAATTTAAGGTTTCTTTTCATTGTTTACCAGGATATAAAGGTGATCAAAATCTAAATGTTGGATTTTCTTTTAATTTATTTCTTGTTAAGAATAAGATATTTTCTCCAGCATTTTTCCTGTCTCTATTTGAATATTCTTTTAATTCTCTTGAATTGCTCTGATGAATGCGAAATAAAACCCAACTTTTTGTCTTCTAATTATTTTCTAACTGTATCTGAAGATTTAGTTAATTTTAAAGGCAATAAGAAGAAAATGTGTGTGTAGTAGCTCACAAAAAATGTCCATAAATTCTAGATGTAACCTTGAATTAGAAGTTCGACAAAACTACTATTCACTTACTGTCTCCCTCAGGGGGCTTACCTTCATTAGGTAAACACAGGTGTCATAATCCTGAGGTACCCTAGTGAACTGTCCTCTTCTTTCTTTTCAATCTTCTGCTTTTTCTCCTCTTCTCTCTCATTGTGGTTGCCTTGTAAGAGCTTGAGGGCTCCCCTTGAGTAGCTATTGCTCCCCTGTTGCTATTAGCTTCTCTTGGGAACTAAATCACCCACGTGTTTGCCGTGCATGGTGACCTGTGTCCTTGGAAAAGATGATCCTGGTAATTGAGGCTCTCAGCAACAAACAAATTACTTTGGCCTCTGCTTCAGGTAAACGGGAGGTATATTGTGGTCCTCAGCGTATCAATCGGCTTCCATGAATCAAGATCTCCTGTTTTACTCGATAAGAGTGTAGGCCACTGGAAACCATATAGGGTCTGGCTAACACTGGTGCAGTTATACTGTATCCCCTTGTTGGGCTCGATGGTGTGGTCTGGACTTGAAGTACTTAACCTATTTTTATGGAGTGTACTTCTAATTCTTTACTCCCTATAGAGTAACAAATGATACATGATCAGAAATATTTTGTTATTAAAAGAACTGAGGGCAATTTTGATAGTGTTTCCCCTTTCTTAAGAGTCTTATTAGTACAATTGGGAATGTCAAAAATGTTCGCAAGATGAAATTTGGTGATCTGTTTCTTGAAGTTTTATCAATTGTCTGTTAGTTGAAGTTTTATCAATCAGAAAGAAGTCTTGGTAATATTGATGTTATAGTATCTCCTCATAGTTGGTTAAATTCTACATGGGGAATAATTTCAGCAGATGATCTATATAGTGTTTCAGAGGTGGAAATTTTTGACAATCTTGTTGACCATAAAGTACAACATGTGCAGTGCATTACAATCAGGAGAGAGGCAAAATTATAAATACTAAGCACCTCATACTGACATTTGCCACTCATATACTACCTCAATCTATTAAAGCTGGTTATCTAAATTGTAGTGCTCGACCCTACATTCCAAATTCTTTACAATGCTTTAAATGTCAGCAATTCGGACATGCAAAAACTACTTGTAGGGGACATTTGACTTTTTCTCGATGTGCATGTCTGTCATGACCACAGTTTGTGTTATTTACAAGAAAAATGTGTCAACTGCAATGGTGAATATCCCTCGTACTCTTGGTCATGCCCAACCTGGATATTATAAAAAGAAATTATTAATGTGAAAATAAAACTTATCTTACCCTGAAGCCTGGCATACAGTGTCATCCTGTACCCCTCAACATGGTATTAGCTATACACAAGCAGTAAAAGAAGTCATGAAATCTCGTGGTACCCAAACAGATTTCTTAAATTTTCCAAACTTATCCTGAAATATTTCTAATATGAATGTTTCACCTACTCTGAAAGGAATTTCTCCACAGTCTTGCAAAATCTAAGTCTCAAAGATCCCAAAAATTAAGGAATGCAAGAGAAGGGCTGCATAAATCATCTTTAAAGAGTAAAAGAACCTTAACTTCCTCAAAGACAGGTATAAAGAATGTACATTCTTCAGATTATAAAACACTCCTGAGTGAAGATTCATCTGAATCCCAGATGGCATGCTCCAATGCTGGAGCATTCAGCTTAGCTTAATGGTAAACTTAGTTTCTTATAATTGTCGAGGCGTTCACACTCATATAGAAAATATAAAGACAATTATTAACCTGTATAATCGAATGTGTTTTGCCATCCAAGAAACATTCTTGAAACCTCAGCACTGTTTTAAAGTGCATGTTTATAACTGTGTGAGGAAAGATGTTAACCATGATACTGCCACTGGATGTGTGCATTCTTTTGTCTTGTAACATTCCTAGCTCTGTACAATCCTTTAAAACATTATTATAAACTGTTGCAGTGCACATACATTCAACATCTCTCATTATTTGTAGCCTTTACTTACCTCCCCATGCTGTCATCCATAAAAGGGATTTAAACAATTTACTGGATCAACTACCCACACCCTTTATTTTACTTGGTGACTTTAATGGTCATAACACCTTATGGGGTAGTGATAATATGAATCCTCATGGTCACATAATTGAACTATTTATTTCTAATAACAATATCTGCTTTCTAAATTCCTCAGAAATAACCTATTTCCACCAACCATCAAGAACTCTTCATTCATTAGATTTAACTGTTTGCTCTTTATCAATTCTACCTTCATTTCATTTTAATATTTATAAGGATTTATATAACAGTGATAATTTTCCTATAATTATAAACCAAACTGATTTAAGCAGACCATAAGTCTTCCACTCCTCTTATTCTTATTATTGTGCAGACTGGCCTCACTACACTCAATTAGCTGTGATTACTGACAACATGGTTAGAAGTGAGAATATTAATGATGTTGTGCTAAAATTAACTGATGCACTTCTAGATGCTGCCAAAAACACTATTCCCAAGCGCTCCCCAATTCCACGCAAATATCATAAACTATGGTGGAATCATGAGTGCCAAGTGTCATTCAAGAAATAAAAAAAAGTTGTGGGCTGTTTTTCGCAGATGTCTTACCATGGAAACCCTCATAGCTTTAAAAAAGCTAAAGCTGTTGCTCGTTGAGTACAGCAAAATAGTAACATGTGTGACCTGCTCTAATTTGTGACATGTGTAATGTACCATATACAGTATATCACATTTTAATTGTCTGTCCTAAGTTCAATGACTTACGCAGTGTTTTTTAATACCATAAATTTAATTTTATCAGACTTGATTGGGTTTAAACCACATAGAAAGTTGTTTGCATTTTTACCTGCAATTGGCATCTTAATTTCTATTTAAGATTTTTATTCATCTTAATCCTTTACATAAGCTTTTATTGAATTTTTAATACATTCCATCTTATACATTTGACTAGTCTTTTAATACAGAATTATTACCTTCAGTTTTAAATATTGTACGGTGCAGAAATGTCCAATATTGGACCTTGCATTAGTAAACCTCACAATATCACAAATCACTTATTGTGATTCATAATATTCTTTAAACTTTGAATGAAAATGAGTGTTTAAAGAATGACTGCTGAGTGGAAAACAAAGCCAACTTGCATTAAATAATCAAAAAAGATAATCTAAAAATAATTTATTATTGAACGATGAATCAATATCAAATTATCTAATTCAAAATAGTGGCTCAGTGTCAGTTTTCGAATTAATAACAAGCTCAAATAAATTGCAAAAATGTTTATAATTAAAATTAATAAAATTACGCATTTAAAAGAATGCATTTACAAAGAAGAAAGATATAGAGATGTTTCAAACTCAAATTAATTTAACAAATTCTCCACAAAAACAAAATTATTTTTCTCTTTAATCCTGCACATGCATAAACGATGTAAAGTTCAAGGCTGTGCAGAAGTAAAAGAGTTTCTCACCACAACAATTATAGTGTTACTTAAAAAAGTGGATAAAAAGATATGGTTATTAGAAAAGAAGTCATGTGTTTCCTTTTATACCCTTGGGATCATTTCAAAATCCTTAAGATAGTAATGGAAACTGTTTGGTTGAATAAAATAGAGAAAATTGTGGAGCTAGGTCAAAGTTGATGAATAGAAACCAAAGAATATTTTTCTAGATTCTTCAGAACTGTCATTCAGGGATATTTTGCTATGCAAAATGGCAATCAAGCATAATTGGATGGGTTTTTTTGTGAATTTGCTAAGATCATATCAAGATCAATTCATATATTAAATTGAAAATTTATTATACTAAAATATCACATTTATTTTCAAAATGTTGAAACTAATTTTTGCTAAAGTTTCGATGTTGTTACTCCATTGATAGGTTTGCTTGCAAATGAACAAAATTGTTGTAACTATTTAGATTATGCAATTTGTTAATTAAAAGTTGTTAGTAATTTTAAAATAATTTTATGAGGCTCATTATGTTTGAAAAGTAATAATTTGTCATGATTATCTATTAATCATATGACATACTTTTAAAAAGACTGTCATATATTATCTTTGTATATAATACATTTAAAGTGGATCAGAAAAAAGTTACAAGGATAATAAAGAACTATTGATTAATAATAAACAGAAACTATAAAGAGGAATTAGGAAGCTCATTTGGCAACCAATTTTTCTCATAATCATTAAATCTATTTTCACATTTATCAAAATATGTAATGACAGGATATTCTGGCACATTAAGTTAAATCTTGCCTGTTTCTTTACACACTTGTCCTAGATAAATCAATTTCACCAAAAAAAATCACTGTTTCCAAAACGTGAATTTTATGAAGAATAATTCCATATTTATGATCTGAATTTATGTAATTTTTATTGGCAGAATTTTTCTTTTTATAGCAAGTAAAACTTTTCTTTTTTATGCTGAATGATAATTTCCTCACACAATATGCTAAGACTGGTTGGCATGTACTGTAGATGCTTGTAGAATGAGACCAATAAAATAGCATGATAAAAAGAATACTTTTTGAAAACATTGAAATTTTCCCTCTAGTCAATGTTATACAAATTTGCCAAAGTATGAATTAGCAATATTTGTAGTATATATCTGCTACTTCTGAGAGTTCTGATTTCTAATTACAATATGCTTGCAGCCCATTTACAGATTGACTGGTTAATACAATTCATGCACACTTGTTTTACAAACAATTAAAAAAAAAATAAATAAATAAAAGTAGATTTTCAATGGAAACTGATTTGATTAAACAAAAACTTGCATATAGCCCATGGAGTCACATTTGCCCTCCATTGTGCTTGGGCATTTTTTCTGTGTTGGATTTGACAATCAAGGTACCTTTGCCAAAAACATTTTGTATTGAAGTCAATATGATTGTAAAATTTATATGCAAGATATGGGATTATTCTTTTCCATGAAGAAATTGCTTTCTTTTTCATCTTACCATTTTAATCATTTGGAAGATATTGCAGACTTATACGATACCTCCTTCATAAGAATACTAGTACTGTTTGAAATCTTATTTTTGTATTCACCCTCTTACTTATACAGATGAAAGATATATAAGATTAAATTAAGCCATCATTTTTAATTAAAAAAAAAAAAACTGAAGCATACTTTTTTAGTTAAAAATATTTCAGTTTTCTTTATCATTGTGGTAATCAATTTGTATTAAAAAAACATTTCTCTTTTAGATAAAGCTAATGAAGATGCCTCAGAATTTTTCACTGATGATACAAAGCAAGATATTAAGAAAGAAATTCCATTTACTAATTCTACTACAGCTGATCTTCTTGATGCAATCAAAATTGATAATATTGAAGATGCATCTGTAGGAGATATAAATCCAGATATTGGTTTATTAGCCCAGCTCATATCTGAAACTGGAAATGAGGATATTGAAAACCTCATTGAAGATAAATCATCTGATGACATAGAGGAGGAGAAAGAGGTATTTTTATTGGCATTTTCTTACCATTTATTTTCTTGAAAAGATGTATTTTGCAAGATGTAAGATTTTATTTATTTTTAAATTACATTTTGTATAAATGTTGTATATTGAATTTTGTTAAGTCTTTTAATTTATGAAGTTTTATTTGTGAGTGTGTGTGAGTCATTAAATAAAATTTTTAAAAAATTATTTTTCATTATTTTATAAGAACAGTTGCTGAAAAATTTTTTACTTCTTAAAAAAAAAAAGAAAGAAAAAGAAAGAAAGAGATGACAATGTTTATTTTTATACAAGTAATAATATAAAATCCTGATTTTGTAATTATTTTTATGCATTTTGAATGCATCAATTAAATAATTGCATTAAGATTTTGATGGTTTTATTATTTATATCTTGTATCACATGAAAGAAGAAAAATTGTATTCTCTTAATCAGAAAAATCAATTGAGAAGAGAAAGCTTTCTTGTCTCTTTAATTGCAACACATTTATAAAGAAAGTAATTCTATAGTAACATTTTGAAAATTAAGTTTTCTGACCACCAAGTATTTGTGTTGAGATTAAGGATTTGAACGCAAAATTCAGCTATGAAATGATAATGAATATTTATAAAATATATGAATTTGAATTGAAAAAAAAAGAAAGAAGTATTTGATTTATTTGTTTTGCAACTTAAAAAGGTAGATCATTTTTGAATAACAAATGTATTTAGTTCCATTAAGTCTTAAAATAAAAATTTCTAAATAAATTTGTTGAAAAATGTTTATGAATTCAAGAGAAACAAAAATATAGTCCGCACAATGTTTATAAATCTTAAATTCAATAAATGTTTGTAATTTGAATAATTCAAACAAATGAATAGCTTTTAGTTTCCAGATTTTATTTTAAATACTGATGTACTGTACTGATTTAGATAAATAGTATGAGCAATTACGAATCAAATTAGATTTTAGGAAAATAATAATAAAAAGTATAACATAAATTCGATTGAAAAATATCATGATTTGTTATCCATGGTCTAATTTAAATAGCCATACTTCATCTTGTAATGATTTTATTCTAATTCAACAATAAAAAAAAGGACATCTCCAATTTCATGTTCACACATTTTTGTAATGATTTTGATTTTTCAATCAAGTTAAAACCAATTTAAGAATAAAAATGTGATTAGATTTAGATTTAAAATTAAATTTTAAATCTAATTTTTTTAAATTTTTTTTTTAATTAACATTTGGACATGAATGGCGAGCACCTTTGGATGTGTTCTGCCCTCCAAGAGGCCCGCGATTCTTCACACTTGAAGACTCTCTCCTCTCCTGGAGAAGCTTCATTTCTCTATTGGACTGCAAGACTTATGATGCTCAAAAAAGCTTATATAAGGACGTAATTAAAAAAAAAAAGATTAAAAATTAGGGTGGTTCCAAAAGAACGTAGCACCGCGACCATAGGTTTATTGTACTATATCCCTCAGAAAGCCCTATTTGAAGAGACCAGTGGCAAAGTTCAGCAGACATTTTACAGGAATTTCCTGCAACATCCAAGGTTCAATCAAGTGCTGACCCAGGTGTTCAAATCTATGTGCAGAAAAGGTTTCACATTCACATAAGATGTGTATTGAAGTTTCTTCCATATAATGACAACCTCTACAAGTGGGATCATCTAAAACTCCCATTATGGTGAGATGTCTTAAGGTGGCAGTGTCCTGTAAGTAGTCCCACTGCTTTCCTTAGACTGCCTCTATTGAGCTTTAATAATTCTTTTTGCCTTTTGCTAGGGCACGTGCTATTTAATAGCCTTGCTTATCTTTGATCATTGGCATTGTGCCAATTCATAAACTGTTGTTTTCTGAAGAGATCAAAGACATTCTTTCTGATCAATTTTATTATCACAGCCTTGTCGCCATGGGTGACCCTACCAGGAACCTAAACCAAGTTCCAGACGTACATCACCTGTGCTACCTGTGTACACCCTCACACCACTTTGAGGTTACAGAATAGGATTTGTGAGGGAAAATGCGATTAACATGAAATTGTAATAGGGCTTAACTATCTTCAATATGAAAAATAGTCTTTGCTTCAGAATTTCACTAAAAAAGAAACAGTGGATTGAAGGCAGTATTTTGGCACTATCTGAAGGGAAATACTTTTATTCAGTTATTAAAAAAGCATGTGAAAATTATGGTTTTAATATTTCTAGATGTGAAATAAGTGACAAAATTATTTGGAAGTTAAAGATTGCATACCCTAGATATGTATACCTCTTGATTAAATCTGAAGTCTCATGTCATGTGTTTTATGGAAAAATCCTACTACCCAAAGAACTATCACAAAATCTTTAAATATCTTTGCAGGAATTATGAACATTATAAATCTGATTTAAGTTAATCAAATGAAAAAAAAATCACAATTTTTATCACCTTATGCCAAAACATGTTTCTTGATTATATAAGCAGATTGCTGTTTGGAAATTATTTGATAGGCGTAAAATGGAAATATGTAGTTACAGTTGATAAATCTTGGATATATTTATCTGATTATTATAAAAAAAAGATTGATTTATTACTGAAAAAGACTTAACAAGTTGGTTTTAAGTAAAGGAAAATGTTCCTAAGGGTTTATGTTTATTATTGAATTTTCTTATTATGGAAAATATAAAATATGGAAGTAAGAAAAATTACAAAATTAATTCTATTGCTATCAAAAGCATGTTTTCACACTTAAAGAAGCAATTCCATCCCTTTATCCAAACAATCTTCATTGTGTTCCATTGGGATAAGGCTACTTCAATGTCTACTCCTCCATCTTTTAAAAAATGAAACCGAAATTAAAGCCATTCTTTTTAAATGCATCCCATTCTAGTCCTCTGACCTGCCACTTATGGATTATTGAGCACTTGGATTTTTAAAACAAACTATAAGCTGCATTGTAAACATTAGATGGACTCTGTAAGATTGTGAAGGAGGAGTGAAACAAAATTATGCTTGATATTTTAAGAAAATACTTTTATCTTGAAATCTAGATGCAATATGATAGTTCAAAGAAAAGTTTTTCAGATTGAATATATTAGAAAATAACTTTCTTATATTTATTTCTATATATATTTTTGCTGAATTGTTACAAAAAAGTGTGTACTTTTTTGCAAAGATATATATATATACGAGAACATAGGTAGCGACCATCTCCCTGTTATGATTGAACTAAATGGCGAATTGCCTGTTTTTAAAAGCAATAAAAAGTACTGGAATTTCAAGGGGGCTGACTGGGAGTCCTATACCCATTCTATTGAAACCTATATTAACTCTAAACCCATGACAAATATTCTTGATTCTGATTGGCTCACCCAGAAATCAGTTATTACAAATAATGCTAAAATGGCTATTCCCAGGGGTAATATTAAGAGTTTTAAGAAATTTTTTATCCACAAGTCACCAGCTCTCCAGCTTTTGTTGGAGGAGAGAATAAGAATTCTCGGCGCCCTAAATGAGCCTAAGGATATTTCTCGTAGAATTAATTTAAACAGGGTCAATGCTGAGATTAAACTAGCTATTCACAAATCAAGAGAGATAAATGGAATGAACTTTGTTCTGGGCTTGATCCAAGGGTCTCTAATAGTAAATTATGGAAATTAGTGAAGAGTATTAGTAAGGAACAGCCTCAGGAAGAACTATGCAATACGATTCAAGACAAAGACGGCCTAATTCCCCAAACTGATTGCGAGGCTGCTGATATCCTTGGTGCACACTATCAGATAACTAGCAAGCTTAGCTTCTTTCATGTTGACAGATCTATCACGAAGAGAGCCAGAAACATTGTTCACGGGTGCCGTACTTCCCACGAGAGGATACCCATTTTCTCAACTGATTTTGGTTTGCACGAACTCAAGGCTTCCCTCATGGATACTGATATACAAAAATCCCCTGGTCCTGACGGCATTCACGGATACTTCATTGAACATCTGGGTCAGGCTGGAAGACAGAGATTCTTGGACATAATAAACTTATCTTAGAAATCGGGACGGCTTCCCCAAGACTGGAAAAGGGCAACCATCATCCCTATCAGAGAGCCAAACAAAGACGGCAGTTCTCCCGAGAGTTATAGGCCCATTGCACTTACATCTATTGCGTATAAGATAATGGAGAGGATGATTTTAAAGAGACTTTTATTTTATTTGAATTCACGTGGTCTTTTTCCCAAAGAACAATATGGTTTCAAATCAGGACATAGTACTACAGATCAGGTGCTTTATTTAACCCAGAGGATTCGAGATGCACACGATTTGAAGCCTACAAATCACACAGTGACAGTTTTCCTGGACTTGTCCAGGGCCTTCGATACTGTTTGGAAACAAAGACTTATTACCAAGCTCTTTGACGGTTTCGGAATTCATTATAGGGCCCTGCCTTGGATATATGATTTTCTAAGAGACAGAGTAATCAGGGTTAGATTTAAGAACTCCATGTCGAATGGTCTTAAGTTAGGACAGGGTCTTCCTCAGGGCTCCGTTCTGAGCCCTATTCTTTTTGCACTATTTTTGAGTGGCATCGAGAAAGTTATCTCCAGGAGATGTGAAGTGGGATTGTTTGCGGACGACATAGTCCTCTGGGACTCCGGTGCCAATACTGCTGACTTGGAAAATAATATCAATCAGACTCTAGTTGATGTGTGGAACTTTGCTGAAAACCACAAACTACGTTTTAATCCTTTAAAATCCATTACCAGTTTCTTTACAACAAATAGAAAGCTGTACAATTACCAGCCTAGGACTTTTCTGAACAACCTCTTAGTGGATAGATATCCAAAATACCTGGATTTTGTTATGGACCCTGAGATTACAAGCAATAAGCACATCGACCATCTTGTAGAAAAATGCAGAAAATGTCTGACTATCCTGAAATATATATCTGGACACGACTGGGGAGCTGTCCCAACGACATTGTTCTTTACGAGGCGAATTTGCTACCACTCAGTCACAGAAGAGACTCAAATCTTGTGAAGTATTTTAATAAACTCTTTAGTTATGGCTCCCAAAATCGAATCTCTGACTTTCTCAGGGGCTGGAATAATAACCAGAGACTAAAAAGAAAAAGTCCCCTTAGTCAGATAGTCAGTGATAATGTTATCTCCAATACTGTAGAGTCGCATTCCTTGAACCCATGCATTGACCCATCTGAAGGTCTTAATGGGGTATATTTTCATTCAAATCTTCCTATCGAGGTTAACAAATCTTCAGATCTTCCTGAGTACCTAAGGCAACTTGCTCTTGAGTTGATCAACAATATCCATGATGAAGCTGTGCTTATTTACATGGATGGTAGCAGAAATGACAAAACTTGTTCCGGTAGTATGGTATTTATTGAGTATTAAAACAAATCCCACCAAATCTCAATCAGAAACCCCGACGGCTGTTCTGTCTTTCGCAGTGAACTTATTGCAATTAATGTGGGTCTTGATACGGTTTTTTCTCTCCCTGGGAATGAGGAAATCTGGATTTTGTTGGACAGCCGGAGCGCCATCTAGCATCTTACTAACTGGCACAGAGTCCGTGATAATACAGAAATAGCTATCTTGGACAAGCTTAGACGGCTCTCCTCATCTTGTGAGATTCACTTACAGTGGATCCCTTCCCACGTAGACCTTGCGGGTAACAAATTAGCTGATGCTCTAGCAAAAAGAGGTACTGACGAGCCTTTGCTTACTCCGGCGTCTCTTACCTATACTGAACTATACTCTAGATATAAAGGCCTTGTTCGGTCTGCATTTGCCATTCCGCCTGTGCACCATTGGTACCAGGGTAATCGTCAGGGCGGATCTCTATCCCTTCGGTGCAGCAGACTGGAACAAACTACAATAACACGTTTTCAAAGTGGCCACCTAAGATCATTGACATTTAACAACAAAGAAAAGGAATTTCCAATTTGCGCTAAGTGTTCCAAAAGCCAAGCAACTCCGGATCATATCCTTGAGTGCTTGGGACTCGATAAAGAAGGCCTTCTGGAGCGACCATTATTGGTCATTGATTTCCTGAGAGTGTGCAATGTCATAGACTCGGTCTAGTGCTGCTAGACAACAGGGATCAGAAACAACAGCAACAATATCTATATGTATGTATATGTATATATGTTGTTATATATGTATATACAGATGGAGGACAAAATAATACGAACACCTGTGAAATAATGGAAAATCTTTATTAATAGGGGTTGGACCACCCTTTGACTGAAGTACAGATTTAATGCGACGTGGGATAGATTCATAAAGGTCATGGACAATATTCAAAGGAATATTAAGCCATTCCTCCTGCAGAGCGGTCTCTAATTCCGAAAGTCCAGATGGAGGTGGAAATCGGGAATGAAGTTTGGACTCCAAATATTCCCATAAATGTTCAATAATATTCAAGTCCAGAGATTGAGGGAGCCAGGCGAAATGTTCAACTTCATTGTCATGCTCTTCGAACCATTCTTGAACGCACCTAGCAGTGTGGATAGGGGCGTTATCGTCTTGAAAAAGCGTTATCTCTCCAGGGAATACAGTCTGGACAAAAGGATGTACATGATCCCCTAGAATGCTTAGATAGTGATTGGATTTGATCCTCCCATGCAGAATAACAAGTGGTCCAAGACCGCGCCTAGATATCGCACCCCATACCATAATGGAGCCACCCCCATGCTTCACAGTCGGCAAGAGGCATTCAGGATGAAACGCTTCTCTAGGCGTTCTCCAGACATAAACGTGTCCGGTTGTCTGAAATAGAAAGAATGACAATTCATCTTACCATATTACCTGTTTCCACTGCTGTGGAGACCAGCCTTTGTGATCTCTGCACCATTGGCATCGCTTGAAAGCATTAGTTGCTGTCACCAAGGGTTTACGAATTGCCACTCTGCCATAAATGTTCGTAGCATGAAGTTCCCTTTTGACAGATTTTGTTGAAACGGGGTCCTGGAGATGACTGTTCATTTCGGATGTTTTCTCAGATAACGATTGCTTGTGCTTTCGGGCTATTATGCGCTTTAAGATCCGTCTGTCCCTATCAGCAAGCTTTGACTTTCGGCCACTGTTGTGCTTTGAAGACGTCGTCTTACCCTCTTTCGTGTACACTGTCATAACGGCTGATACCATACTCCTTGCAAACCCCAAAAGGTTTGCTGTTTCTGTAACCGATGCTCCACTTAAACGCGCTCCAACTATCATTCCTCTTTGGAACTCTGACAGGTCTGACATCTCAACTTATCGCAGACAGTTTACTTTTTCACAGGTGTTCGTATTATTTTGTCCTCCATCTGTATATATATATGTATATATATATACAGGTATATGCATGTATATATATATAAATTTTAATCACAATGAAAAGCTTAATAGCAGAAGTTATATAAATTATATATGTTATGTCTTCTGTTATTTTGAGCTATTCATTGTGATTAAAATTTGCATGTATGATTTTCTAAAATAATTTTAGTGTATTATTATTGTATTTATAGATTATTTATTATGTATCCCCCTGTTTACATTTTTCATGTGAATAAGAATAAGAACAGTTATTAAAGTATACTTATTTTTTTAGTTTAGTAGTTAATACATAATTTACTCAATTTTTATCTGTTTATTATATATTGTTTCAGACTAGAAAAATATTTAAAAGTAGGACTTCCAAAAAGACTCCTTCAATTGAAGATGATTGTGCTGTTAAGGTGGGAGAAACTGGATCATTATCATCATCTTTGACTGTGCAATCTCCTGTAAAAACACAAATCAAAGTGGAACCTGAAGAATCCCCTAATAAGATCATTTCCATTAAAAAAGAACCAGAAAGTCCAGTTCCTTCAAAGAATGTTTTCACTGAGGAATCTAATGAAGCTATAAAAGAAAATGTTGTTGTTAGTGTTTTATTCAGTTTCATTTTATCTATGTGAATAATTTTTCAATCATTAAGAACTTAAATGATTTAAATTTGTATCTATATTTAAAATTTGTAGATAAGGAAACTAGAAAAATTTATCCGAAAAATTATAAGAAAGTATAAATATGTCAATACATTTGTTTTAAATCCTTTCATTAAACATTAAAAATTTCATCTATTGACAATTTTACTATACTGATCTGCTGAACCAAATTTATTTTTATGAAGAAATCAAGATGTTTTTTTGTAAAAAAGCGATGTTTGTTTATTATAGGAACAAAAACCCATTAAAAGTGAAGTTAAATCACCTGTTGCAAAGAAACCAAGATTACTAGAAAATACTCCTTCTGATAAACAAGATTTGAGTGAGGATGAAATGCCATCATCCATTAGACGTTCTGGAAGAAAGGGTCAGTGTTAGATTTATTTATCAATGCTATTTCATATTAATTTTCATTTACCTTGTATAAATTTTAGAAATTCAAATTCGTTTGATTTACCAAATATTTAACTGACATTTGATATTCTACATTTCTTGATTTGTGAGTATTTTCAATGAAATATTTAAAAATCTTATCTTTTAAGGCCAAGTTACAAATTTATGTTAAAATAAAAAATTTCGTTAATTTGAGCCGTGAACTTTTTTTAATATTAAAGTTCCAAATTATTATTTGCAGTTATTTTTTTGAAGCATTATGTCAATAATACTATAATGCATGAAAGAACATCTTTTTTCTTCACTATATTATAATTGATTCAAAAATTTGTAATAAGCATTAAATTAATTTTTATAATTATTACAAACTACAGTATATTTTATTGAGCATTTTTAAAATCTTTCATTAGACAGTGTTTCTTTTTTCTTATTTTAAAGTGCATTTATTTATAATTTTATGTTAGATTGTGATTAATGCTTAAAACATTTCATAAACTTTAATTTGTGCCTGTAAAATGTACATAATTGTTAAGTATGAACTATAGTTCAAATACTGTGATTTACTATTGGGTTGGCAACTAAGTTCCTGCCGTTTTTAATAATGTTTGTTAAAAGGCTATTTTTTAATAAATATGTACAAGTAGTTAATCAATAATGTGATCTCCTTTGCAACATTTTCCTAACGTTCATCAAGTTTTTCAACACCTTGTTGGTAGAAATCACCTATCAAAAAAGTCATCCTACTCAGCTCTTATTTCGGCATCAGCATTCAAAGAAACTCCCTGCAGGAATAAATTGTTCCTTATACTCATGAGTTGCACAGTGCCAAGCAAACAAACCAGGGAGATTGTGGCTCGTTGATTTTTGCTGGTGTCACTTAAAGTATGAGACACCCATATTCCACACTTCTGAACTTTGCCTATCAAGTGAAGATGCTTCTTTAGAGAGTATAGTTGAAGCAATCCATTGTCTCTGCCAGTTCCTTTGTTGTTTGATGTGTATTTTCATGCAGAAAGTGACTCAATTGCTCTTTATCAAACTCAACTAAACAGCCAGAATAAAGTGTGTCTGTGAGTTCAAAATTTGTCCAAATTCAACATCCCAGTTACGATTGGTTCTTTCAAATATAGAATCCACTCCATATGCAGCATAAATGATGTGAGCAGCTTCTGCTTGATTAAAGGCAAAAAAAAAGGTGTCCAAAATGCTCATTCTTCTCAACTGGATATTCCATGTTAATGATCTGTAAAGAGCAAGAAAATGTATCTCAGTAACAATGAAACATATATTTAGATAACAATATATTCTCTATCAAATGATGTTCAACTTCATAACAAAACTATTTAATGCCATATAGATTTTTTCCAATTAAAAAACCAGTAGAATTTCTTCTGGCTTTTCTATGGATGAATTTTTGCAAGGATTGAAATGGTATGTTTAGTATTCTCTGAAAATAATATAGTGCTTAGTTGATATGCCACTTATTTGAATAGTAATAATATTTTAAATAATATTATAAAAAAGTAATATATTTTTAATATTAAAGGATTTCATGTTTTCTGCACAAATTAATAAGAAGATGGCATTTTTTTAAATGTATATTTAATTCATGCATTTTAATTGGGTGTTTCAATTACATTTCAAAATTGCACTGCTGTCATTCAATTTTGGAACTTTTTAGAAAAAGGAAATTTTGATTTGAAAAATTGATATTTTAATTTTAAATTTTTAATCAGAGAAATAAAAATGCAATTTTAAATGAATGGAAATAGAATCTTTAAAATTGTCTGTGCATTCATAGGGTAAAAAATGAGAACGAAAAAGAATTGATTTCTGCATTGAAGGTTATCTGAAGCTGAAGGCTTTCTAAGGCAGCAATGAGGTTTACAATGGCGGTTATAGAAGAAAATGAAATCTTATTTCTATAACCACCATTGTTTATGTTGAACAATCACTCTAAATCATTTTTCAAGATGAATTTTGGTTTATGAAGTACCAAGATTCTTTTACTCAAGCATTTCTTTCCCATCATTGTTTTTTCATATCTTATTTTTTCTTTCCCATCGTGAAGCACTTGTTATTTTTAAGGCTTTCTAGTGTAGCAATGAGGTTTTCAATGGTGGTTATAGAAGAAAATAAAATCTTTCTTCTGTAACCACCATTGTTTATGTTGAACAATTTCTCTAAATCATTTTTCAAGATGAATTTTGGTTTTTGAAATACCAAGATTCTTTTACTCAAGTATTTCTTTCCCATCATTGTTTTTTTATATATATAATTTATTTTTTGACATTTCTGTGTTTTTTGTTCCTTTTCTTCATTTAACATTTTTTTTTTCAAATTTAACTTTTCTTACCTTTTCTAAATTTGTTTGTCACAAAGTTGAACAAAACTGAATTTTGGTATAGAATAAATCAGTATTACTTTTTATAATCTATAACAACAAATTGTTTAATTTTGACAATTTGGCCAAAAACTTTTGTTTCTATTTTTTGTCATCAAATATTTTTCTCTGACATTTTGCTGTGATATTTACAAAGCAAAATCTCCAAAGAAGGTTGTCTTAAAGTTGCTGGTACATCTGTTATGAAACTTCTGTATGGTATCCATGTCTTATTTTCATTATTTTTTAGTTGGATAATTACCTGGTTTTTCTACATATTTTTGATATAGCAATCTTGGTATACACATTTGCTGTGTTCAAGGGTCCCAAAACCAGTGCTATTTTTTTGTGAATTTCATGCTAGTTGTTCATTACGTCTTTGCCATTAAGCACTAATTCAGTACTGGATTAACTTTATTGATTTTTTATACTCATTAGGGTAAGTGATTAAAAGTGTGTTCTTGAAAAATGTTAAAACTTGGAGATGAATGTTGTATTTTTGTTGGAGGATTGTCTATTAGAATTTGTGCTTGGTGCGAGTCCCATTTCCTTCATTATTTTTTCATGACATTTAATCTTGCCTTACAAATAAATTGCACTTTGTCTCATTCTACATGATTTCAATAAAATTAGCCTTATTACTTTTGTGACAAATGTTATATATTTGATATTATTACAATATTATTTTTGCTTCTGTATTATGTATTCTTATTTCAACGACAAACATTGTCTAGATTTCTTTTTTGAAGTTATTAATAAATTTTAGTTATTTCACAGATTTCTTTTTAATATTAATATAATTTATTTTCCCCATAAGTCTAATAATTTTTTAATATTAATATTTTTTCTTCATTAAGTATCTGTTGAAAATTATGTAGTCAAAATTTTAATCCAGTGTAAATTACTTCATATTTTTTTATTATAAAATAATGTTCTGTGTCAGAATAATATATCATTTGTGAAAAGAAGTGTTTATTCTATTCTTACAAAATGAAAGTTAGATAAAACGCTTGAATTATTTTCATCATAGTTTGTGAAATTAGTTTAAATATATTTAGTTTTTTTTTACAGTTCAACTGTAAAAATATCTTTGAAGGTTTTTTTATACTTCTTATTTATTTGCTTAATGAAAGTTTAATGAAGTTGTGAATTTAAAAAATAAAAATTCCACATGGTATGTTTGGAGGATTGGGAATAAATGGAGTATGGAGAAGAAGGTATAACTTGACATGCATAGATGCTATCAAGATATTGACGTAATTAAATTTATCAAATTGCAAAGAATGCAAAACCAACTGGCAAACGTCCAAGAAGAAGACCAAAAATTTGATGTCTGGACTATTTGGGGGAAGACTTTAAAATTATCAAATAATTAGGGAAGTCAAACAAAGAATAGATTTAACTGGAAGAAACTGATGGAAAAGACTGGAACCCACAGTGGTTTGTTAAGCCAATGATGTGGCATTTATTCTATTTTTACTAGTAGCACTTGAACATAGTTCATTGACTGGTGTGTAAAGCACACACACATTATAAAATCATAGAAAGAATAAAAACCGCATAAATGTCAGAATACATAAATAGAATCAACATATCAAATAGACTAAAGATGCCAATTTTTCTCTTCTCTGCTAATGTCATTCAAATGGAACACTTCAGGACATTCATTGAGATGAAATGCATCCATGGTAATGTTACTTTTGCATGTGATTAGATGTCTTACTTTTGAGTCAGAATAAGTGGCCTGTAAGCAGTCCTGCTCTGTCTAGACGAAAATTTGCAACAGCAAATTGATAAGGTTCTGATTTACTGTTAATGACTTGAAAAATATATTATTCATGTAATTAACTAGAGATAAAATTTTTAATTTTAGGTTGAATGTGGTTTAATAGAAAAGGATAATTCAGAAAGTCTGCTGAAATTATTTCTTAAATATTTTTTTTAAAAAGTATTAAAAAATATTTGCTTATATCAACTTTATATGAAATGAAATATTTTCAAAATTTTGCTCTTGAAATTTCATGTTTATCAAATGCAAATGAATTATTTAAATTGTAATTTCATTAATGCTCAAAGTGACATTCTTGTCTAACTACTGTATGAAAATTAATGCTATAGCTAAAAAAAATCGTGGAAGAGGCACTAAAGTTCCTCCTTTAAAACCGGTTGAGCCAAAGGATCAGTATGAGTTTACTGAAAGTGCTGAGGAGAATTCAGTGGGTTACCAGACGACAAATGCCTTGTGTTATGGACCTAGAGTAAAAGAAGGATCTCGATTTGAAGATAAGACAAAACGAATGTCACAGGTAATCAATCTTTTATATGAAATTTTACAGTTTTTAAAATTTAGTAATTTAAATTATTCTATGATTTTTTTTAACTATTTGTTATTATCACCATTCTTGGATGTAATTTTAAATAACAGTGATTATTGTTTATTTCTTTGTTATTTTTTTTTAAGGAATTTGAAGATTCATCTCAGACACCAACTACTGATTCACCTACAACTGAGAAGAAATTATCACCTCCAGTTAAAAGTAAACAAGGTTATTATATAAAAGAAAAATTAATGATTTTATTTATTTTTCCAAATATTTTTATGTTAAATAAATAATAAAGAAATGAATGAAACTAAAAATATAATTAAGTGGAACATTTGAGCTTATTACTATAATTTTATGCTATTTTGTTTTCCATATTATTTTAAGTTATTTAATTAATCAACTTTTATGCAGTTAATATTAAAATTAATTTCACTTCAGTAATTTTTTATTTAATATTTAGTTGTATTTGTTAACTAGTATAATTTGATATACTTAAATTTTAAACAATGTAAAAAATTGACATAAAAAGTTTAACTTTTAAAAGTTCTCATCTAAATAAATCACATTAAAAAGATTTTCATGGATTGAAATTTCAGCCAGAATACTGTTTAATTCTCAAACATTTTTTTTTCTGCACATTTTTAATGACTTCAAAATTTGGCAGCACACAAAAAAAGTTTCAAATTTGTTTCCTTATAACTTTAAATGTAAAATAATATAATATTATCTACAAAAACAACAGTATGCTTATTGCTTTACTCATATTAAAAAAAAGTGTTATAATTTTTATTCATTTCTAAAATTTGACTTCACACTGTAAAAATTTGGCCTCACACTGAAGTGCTGTGGTGTGGTAATTAAAAATCATTGGTTTAAGGGTTAATTGTTTAAGGGTATCACATGAAAAATATAAATCTTTTTAAACTGTTTTATTAATGCTAACATATTAACTGAAAAAAATTCACTTCTAATATGATTGACAATGAAAGATTTTTTATTTGATATGTCATTTTAAAACATTTTTTCTGTTACTCTTAATTCTTTTGAATATCATAATAATTATATAACTACTGTAATATCTTGCAATATTTCATGTTATAAAACCTCTACTTTTGTGTAAGCCTTATTTTCTTTTACAAAAATTTATATGGCATCTTCTGACTATTTCAAGTATCAGTGAAATGCATGTTTTCTCTTGAAATATGAGCACCTCCTCACTTCATTTATTTTAGTTCTTTTCTTTTTCATTTGCATAATTATAATTAGTGTAAACTTGACTATTAAGAGTGAAGATTTTTTATTGTTGACTGTATTTTCTTTTCATGTTACTTTACAGTGCATTTTTATTGTATTTTATTCACTACTTCTCATAGAAGCTGTAACATCGAAAAATAATAATTATAATCCCCATGAGAAATTTCTCCATGTGCATATATCAATGGGATATGCAAATAATTAAAACATCAATGGAACAGAACATCATGAATGATTGTAGCATCACATATAAATCTGTTGTCATATAATGGCCAGCTGCTAGGATTTCCACCTTTCAGCACTTCATAAGGTTTACATGAGGGCACCTTATATATTTAAATATTCAGTGGTTGTACCATCATAGCCCCTTTATGATTTAAAAATGGATCTTTATGATTTAAAAGCAATGACCAAGCAGAAGACCTTAGACTTGACTTTGCACCCACAGAGGTATTTCATATGACATGGTATATCACATGGATGGTGGTATATCATATATCATTTCACAATGGAGGACATTGCAAGCATTATATATTTAACATGCCCTAGCCACCATTAGCGAACACGAAAAATTTTTGTTTGGGTCATGATTCAAACTTACTCTTTCTCTCTGGTAATGAGAATGGACACCTAATCAACCAGGCCATCATGGTATCATATCATTTGCGAAATATTTAATATTCTAATTGTCATTAGTTATTACAACATATAATTTATACAAATGTATATTATTTCAATTGTAAATATAGATTCTAAAATATTACTTATATAAATGTGTATTATTATGCAACAAGCTCCAAAGATTTTCATTCATATAAATGAAATTTCTGAATTGTATCTAAATTGTCGAATTAATGAAAAGTGCCACCTTCAAAGTTAAACAAAATTTAAATTACAGACATTAAAAATGTATTATGCTGACTAAAAACAGAAGAAAAACCTTTTTTATGTGAAGATTTTTTTAAAAAAATTTATAATATAAATAATAAAACTGTTCTTATTTTATTAAATCGAATTTTATTCTCTTAAATTGAAATACCAAAAAAAAATTACAGAATGACAAGTTTTTTTATGGAAATTGAATAAAAATAATAAACTCTTCTTAATTTATAAATAGAAAATAGTTTTAAAGTATATATAATTTCATATTATACCATTAAACTACAAAAGTAACTCTAATTGGAATTCTTTCTAGTCTAAAATTTAATATTTAATGAAATGTTTAAAAATTTTCATTAAATATTAAATTTTAAATATTTTCAGCCACTAGAATTTATTTTCATGTTATGTATATTAACTTTTATTTTTATTTCAGTTATCGCTTCTTTTTCTTATCTGTATTTTTTAAATATTGTCCCATGTTTCATTTTATAATAGAAGGTAAATCATCATTTGCTACTGATGAAGATGCAGTATCTGATTCATTCACTTCTGATGATGCCTCAAACTCTTTGTTAACTGAAGATAAATTGAAGAAATGGGATGAGTCTACTGAAAAAAAATCTGATATATTAAAGGTAACTGAAGCAGTATTATATTATATTTCCTCTTTATTGATTCTTCAGAGAAAAACAGCATTTATTCAAATCTGAAGAATAGAAAAATCTTACATATTTTTTACTGCAGATGTTAACTCTTCAACCTATTTAATTTCAGCATCATATTTAAGATTAATAAAAGTTAAAATCTCATAGCTTTAACACCTACAATCGAAATGGATATTTCTCTTGACATTGGTTTTTATATTAATGTTTTATTTTCCTACTTATCCACACCAAATATCTGGAGCTGCATTTTGAGTTTTTCCAGCAAATATTTATGAAATGAGAAATAACAAAATGAAATGTCTCATTCAAATTCTCTACTTCAAAATATATCATATTTAACATTATTGAATTTTTATCTCAGTTATAAAATTGTTTTCTAAATTGAGTCATGAGGTAATAAGAAAATTTTGGTGTGATATCTTCATAAATTTACTCTTTTATTTCAAAGAAGTACTATTGTTCTATTTCAAATTCGTGAAAATATTGCTAAAAGTAGGAAATATCCCTAATTTATTATTATTTTATATATACTCATGGCCATTACAAATTATAATAAATTGCTATGCTCAAACTACTATATATCCATAAATATTTTACTTTGAAAATTACATTAAATTATTTTCTAATAATCGTCAAATTAACTGGCCTCAACTTTTATGCATAGAGTTGCATATGTGATGAACATGCTTAGTAAATTTCTGATTTTGCATTTTACATTTATTTGAGTTTACTATTGGTTACTTATTGTTTATTTTTTATAATATGTACCTATTTAATACTGATAACAAGAAATCTTATTTAATAATTTTTATATTTGAAATGATTTTTGTTAATTATAAAATACATTATTTAAAAATCTTTATACATTATATTTTAATAATGTTGTATTTTAGAAAAGTTTATCTTGTTAAGTTAAATGGTTTCTCACATTTTAGGTATCAGAAAGTATCAAAAGTCTTCAAAAACACAAAACTCCAGAATCAACAAAAAAAAAACTTGGATCGAAAAGGCATTTATCAGGCAAGACTATCTCAACCAGTAAGAAAGGTAAACATGTCTCTTGAAAAGCAATGACTATACTCTTGTTTATTGATGATATAGCCTTAAACTTATTTCCATATTTCGATTTCTTAAGATTATTAGTATTATATAAATATCTAATACCATAGGAATAAATGCAATTGCAATCAATTTCCTAACACCCAGCTAATGCACATTAAATGCAATAGCTCTCTGAAAAGACTTTAAAACAAAACATCATTATCTTTTAACAAAAGATAATTTAAAATAAATAGAACTTCATTGATTTTAAACAACAGGGTAAAAAAAGGAAACTTTTTTAGAACACCAACATTTTGCATAATGTTATAGTGTTCTAAAGAATTATGGGGCATCAGCATAATATCTTTTCTAAATGATGTTCATGTGTTATTAATTTTGTTCTATTGCGTGGTAATTGACTTTTACCTGGAAGCTGTGTTTGGAATTTTTTATTGAATTTCGATTTATTGCATTATGTATTGATGTAAGAAAAAGTTTACTAAGTTCATTCTTCTTTCATATTTTCATTTTTGTTTTATTATTATTCTTATTATCCTACCAATAATATTTTAATTCTTAATTGGGTTCAGAAAAAATATAAATTCAAAATTCTGAAACTCAGAGACCAATGTTGAAACTTTTAAAAATGTATTATAACCGAAAGAGGAATATAATGACTATTTTTTTATGTTAATAATCTTATTTTCATAACCCCTGTTCATTTTCCTAATTAAATTTGAGATGAAAAGAATATATTCATTAATAAAAGCAGGCAAAAAATAATTTAATTTTTTAAAACTGATTTGGAAGAAAGGATAGGATTGCATAAAACATGTTTTGAAAACAAACATTAAAACTTCACAAAAAGGAATTGTTATGTCAAAAGTTTTATGGTAAGTAGTCACCATGAGTATCTTTTAGGTATAGATACTTTTGCAAATTTTAAGGATTTCTATTATTGCGTTTATTTATTTGGCAAAGCACTTTGTCTATAAAATATTTGGAGAGTCATTGTTCCTTCATTGAATGTTATGTTGAGTGCAAGAAAACTGCTTATTGAAGTATACAATTTGTCACTTAATACCTATTCAGTGTGTTTAAGGTCAGTGGAATCTATTTGTTAACCAGTTTGTGCAATTGGTTTCATGCTCTAGTGCTTTGGAAATACTTTTTTAAAAAAGACAAAGTTACTTAAATATTTTTGAAAATTAACTATCAAATTTTTTAAATATTTCTTACATTATAAATTTTAGTGATTAAAGATATTCTGTTTTTTGTTTTATTTTTACAATTACTTAGAAAATGTACTGTATTTTTTGATATATTAGACACCTTTTATCTTTAGAAAATAGTTCCATGAAACAGTGAATCTTAAATGTCAATACTCAGTTTTTGATTACAGTCATTTCTGGAAATTTCCTGGTTTATTCTTTTTTCCTTGGGGATTGTGGGAGTGTAACAGTTATGTAGAATTCAGTGAGTTAACATCTGTTGTCATCAGTAATCATATTTGGTTCGCTTAAGCTTTCCAATTATCGTAAAGGACTTCTAAGTGTGTGAAATTTTTAATCTTATTTTTTTTACGTTACTGGGCAAGTTATGGCTAAAAATCAATGTAATTACGTATACTAAAGAACATGGGAACAAAGTTGCAAAAGGGATTTTGTGCCAACCCCAGCTGAGAAAATGATAAGAACTTGGCTGAATCAGGAAGAGGATCCGAAGAAAGACAATTTATAGTAAACAACCTACAGGGCCCTATGCAACAGAGCTTAAATCGTTTAAGTAATATGGCATTAAAAATGCACTGAGCTTTATTTGTTGTATGATGACTCAGATGACGATTTTGAAGAAGTTTGAAAGGTATTATTTCCCAGGCAGATTGTGTATTTGTATTACTTTGTATTGATATTACTTTATATTGAAAATATTGTAAATTTAATATAAATGATCAGTAAAAGAGTTTTTTCCTTTAAAAATGTGTATTAAAAGAAGGGTATCTCTAGTACACTGTTAAATATTGTATATAGGAACTTCAGAATTGGTCTTGATTAATTATAGTTTCATTAAACTCTTTTTAAATATCATATAATTTTTGTCTTGTTCCATGATAAATTGCTTTACATATAGGATATTTTAAAAATATTTTATATTTATTCATCTCATTTCATAGACAAGCAAAATGATTCATTTTAAAGAAAGAAAAGAGAATCACCTGTTTTGATTGTTTCGTCTTTCTTTTTGTTTCTGTTAAAAAATTAAATTATTTTTCCTTAAATGCTATTGTAAAGAAAATACTTTTCAACGAAAGTTACTGCTTTATAGTATAAAAATATAAAAAAATGTTTCTATGTTTATTTTATTAACTAGACAAACTCTATTTTAGAATGTTTTAAGTGTAAATGAGTGTTTTCCTAATTTCCTAAAATATTAAAAAAATATAAAATGAATCTTATTTGTAAAACCTTTACATGTAATATTTAAATGAAAATATTAACTTTTACATTTCTGCTCAACATTTAGAAACTTGTATTTTTATTACTTTTTAACCATTTAATGAACTAATGAAATTTATGTTTGCCTAAATTTACAGAAAGGAAGTTAACTGGTTCAGATTTTGATGAACTTTCAGCCTGCTCTAGAGATTCTGAAGACGTTTCATCTGTATGGAAAGGAGATAAGGAGAGTAATGATCAAAAGGCAAGTATTTTCTCCCAAGAAACAAAAAGATTGCTAACAATTTTTAACTATTTAAATCCAAAAAAATTGTGAAATTCATTTTCTCTGTCTTAATTCAAATTTTATTTATACCATTTTTATTTGAAGGATCAAAAAAGCTCCACCCCAGTAGATATCAAAGCAGAAGCAACTGATAGCCGTATGTCATCATCTGTTACAGCGGAATCAGAGCCGATGGATGATATGGAGTCTCTGCAAGGCTCCATTACCACAGAATTTTCTCCTCTTCCAGTCAATGAAATAAAAGATGAAAAAGATACTTCACAATTTGGAAAACAAGATTGGTTTCAAGGTGTTAGTCCAAAGAGTTCAGAGCATGTTTCTCAAAGGCAAGTTTACACAAAAAAATCGACTGTTCTTAATAATTGTACTACTTTTTGATGATTGATAATTGGTTATACTTGATAATTAAGTAACTAATGATTATTTATTTAATAAATGTTTTTATTGTTAAACAATTAGAACATTTATTATTATTGTTGTTAAACAATTAGAACTACTTAGTAAAACTATTGAAAATGTTCAATTACTATCTGATATTTAGTTATTTGATTCTTTAATTAGATTCATGAGAAACATAAAATACAACTGCCTATTTGTGACTATTTTAAATAATTTTAAAAATTTATCCACACACAAGATCTTTTTCTAAGTAGAAGATAGTTATGATATAACATTTACACATAATTTTAATTCCTTTATTTCAAATCATAGTTCTAATTTTAATTATTCTCCAGAAATTATCTGAAAATTAATCTGCAGAGAGAGATATTTAAAGTAAAAACATAATTGAGAATATTATAAAAGGCTTTTGGTCAAAATATAAATATCCACTTAATTTTCATTAAATCTAAGAATATATTCTGTGTAAAACTGAAGTAAATCATCAATATTTATACCAGTAGAAAATGTACATTATTAAATTGTATTTCCATTTATTATTATCATAGGAATATCTCAATTTTAATGAATATTTTATAAGAATGCTGTATTTCAAGTAATGTGATATAGACTATGATTATGTTTTCTACTAAGTGTTTCAGTATTATACTTTGTAGCTTCCGATTTTTCTTAAAATTACCTAAAAGCAATTAGCTTTCCTGATATTTTGAAAATTTTATAAAACAAGTAATGAAAATAACTCCCAAAATTATAAAAATTATCAATTTTAAAAATAAAATTTTCACTCTTTTAAAATTATCATTTAGGAATGTAAAAGATACTAAAGAAAATTTAGTTTTTAAATTTTTTTAAACCATTCAAAGAGTAAGTTTTTGTAATAGCAACTGTAATTATTTATTTTTCATATATTTTAAATGTAAGATTTTTAAAATTTTTTAGATTATAAATGTGACGTTTTTAAAAATTAAGACATTTACTGATTAAGCATTCTGTTTTGTTATTTTACAAACTTTATTAGTTTGTAAAATATACACATAAATAAGCAAATATTTCTGCTCACTTTATTATTTAGATCATTAAAAGGTAAGAAATATCCAAATGTGAATATTAATGAATGATTAATTAAAAAATAAATAAATGAGCAGTTAAAAAATTAATGTGCAGAAAAATTACTAATAATAATTGAAATTGAACTGAATTTTTTGCATGCAATGATAAATATCTGCATTACATTCCAGACCAAAACATTATGAAGTGATTGCATTTAGAGCTTGCCTTTTAATTCTGACATGAAGAATTTTTTTTTAATATAAAACTATTTAGGTTTTTCTACCCTTAAATCCTAACTATAATTTTCAATATGAGAAGATAGAGAAAAATTAATTTAATTAGAGAAAAATTAACTTTAGTGTCCTTTTCTAAAAATTCATTTTATATTACCTTTTCTAAAAATTCATTTTTAGTGTAAATTAAAAATGAATTTTTAGAAAAGGTTGTATAAAAAGGAAAAGCTATTTTTATTCCTTTATGCGTACTGAATGCCTATGCTGCTGTAGAATGTAAAATTTGAGAAAAGGTACAACTGAAGCTCAACATTAATGACTTTTCTTCTTTGACACTACTTGGCAATCAATAATGTATGGAGCTTTGTGCACATTGATATATGTTTCATGGCAATGAGCTTATATGCCCATCATGAAGAAGCTGAAAGTGAACTAATCTGGAAAATCTTAGGAGTCTTTAATTCAAGAGACAAGTTTCTGTCTCTTGAAATAAAGACTCCTAAGGTTTTAAAGTTATGTACTGTTCCAAAGAAGTTTTTAATTGAATGATAATAAACAGGCTCTTATAGCTTTAAATTATTGAAATCTCTATTTTTTCATTGGGATTCTTTCTATGTCCTTCCTTTTTTTCCTTTGCTTAATTTAACATGCCTGCCATTTATTTATGATTATTCCCCAATCCTTAAAATATCTTTCAAGACAAAAATTTTTTTCTTATATAAGGACATTAAACCAGTCATATTTTAAATGGTTTTAAAATCAAAAATATCTTTTCTCAGATTATTTTTTGCCTGTATGATAAATGCTTCAACAAATCTGTTTACTATGTAGAAAAATATATATTTATTTATATAAAGATGTAAAAATGATTGTGGATAAAATACATTATAATTGATATTAAATTTTCTTTATTTCAATTCATTTTTTATGTATGTTTAAAATTCTATATAAATATACAATAAATTTTTTAAATAAAAATTTTAAAGAAAACAGTTTTTAGGTGTCTTCTAATTCATCATTTATTTGTATGTTTTTGTTGCTTAATTTATTACAAAATTATGTGTTTAATGGGTAATATTGTTGTTAATACCTCATTCACATAGGTTAATTATTACTCTTTGTAACATTCTAGTTCTGAGGAATCAGAAGAATATGAATCAGATAATTGGGATAACCAATCTGTTAGTACAAATAAAAGTGCTTCGCATTCATCTGGACCTCAACCAAGAACAAAAAGGTGAAAATTAATTTTATCTTCACTTATTTTTTTAATATATTTAATTTTAAATGCATAAATTACTGAATGGCATTTATTAAATGCTTTAGTTTTTTTTTTCTGAGACAGTGAATTTTTCTTATTTATGTGTAAGATTCATTTTAAGTGTATTTAACTCTTCATTTTTTTTTTAAGTTTGATGTTTTTGTGGCCTTTATATTTCACTGAACAAATTCTATTCTTTTTAATTTTCTTCTCCTTTTTATAATTTTATTTTGTTTATTATTTTATTCAGTATATTCTAATGGTTATCAGCTGTAATTAAATTTTTTTAAATAGTTTCAACAATCTGTTTTCTGGAATGAATTTCAAAATCATTAGTATTTAATCATGCCTATGCTGCTTTCAAAAGTCTTATGGTTCAAAATCTTCTATAATCATTCAATGTTCTTTTGACAAATTTTTCTCGGAATAAAAACTAACACTTATTAACAGTAGGAATTTGAGAATTTAATTTTAAATTATTTCTTAAATTACTGATTATTTCTGATGGTTATAAATATAAAAAAAGCTTAACTTGCAATTTTTAAAAATTCGTTTTCAGTGTTTATAACTACAATTGGGGATGTCTTAAAGTGATCAATAAATATCAAACAGTGTTTGCATTTTAGTTTATACTGACAAAAGAGTGGATGGTTATTCTTATGAAGTGATGTATCTAACAGTGGCCTTTTTCTATATATATAATATGAGAATTATTTTTTCTTCAAGGAAAAAAGTAGAATCACATTTTGTGATTTGTAAATGTGAAAAGCTCTCTGAATTTTAGTGTTATTTGAAAAAAATAACGTGTATTTCTTCAATATATAAAAATTATCTCTTTTAAAATGTTTGAAACTATATTTGTATGCATGTTTACAAAGCTGATCATATTATATTTGTATATTACTTCAATTTTTTCGAGTTTTATATCATTTCTTGTATATTCTAAATTCTTGTATTTTAAATCAAGTTTCCTCAAATATAACAGAACATGTAAGTGAAAATGCTTACTTCTTTTTTAACAGGAAGGAGAGGGAATCTGCACAGTACAAAGCTTGGAAGAAAGCTATACACATAGTCTTAAGAGAAGCTTCTTGTCACAAGTAAATGATAAGCTTTTTGCAATATTATTTTTGTTAATATATCATTTTTTAAAGTATTTTTAATTAAAACTATAATATATAACAAAAATGAATAAAGCCAGAAAGTACTGTTTTGCTACTTTTGATGATTGGCATTTCATTTTGTTATTCATACCAAGATAAATTTTATCTGAAAATTTCCAATTCCTTTTTTTAAAAAAAGATTTGTGTTTTCTAAAAAGTTGCTTTAAATTATTTGAAAATTAATTTATTGATATTTCAAAACATTATTCATGTATTTATATTATTTTCTTCTCCTTTTTATAATTTTATTTTGTTTATTATTTTATGCAGTATATTCTAATGGTTATGTAGATATATAGATTAAATACTAATAAACCACAAATAAATAGACTATTCAAAATATTGGAAACTATTAATTCATAAGTAACAGTTTTGAATTTAAGTCATAGATTATATATATGCATATATATATTTTGTTATAACAAATTATAATTATTAAATAAATTTCAAATATAATATTTAAATAAAAATACAGGAAATTCAGTGTCCGAGCTGCATTCTCTCATATGAATATCTTTTAATTTATTTCAGTTTTTTTCTCTTTGAAACTAAAATAAAGATACAGAAGTGTTTTCATTTCTTTTCTAATATAATTTTTACCAATAATAATTCATACAAATTGAAATATTTCTGAGCTGGATTTCTGCCACTCTTGTACAATGGGAGTAAAATATTCTTTTCTACTTGTGCACGAATGATGAATTGAATATGTGGGAGTTATACAATTTCTTCTCTTGTGATGCATGAATTTGGAGATCATTTATGCAAAAGTACTCTCAGAAGACATTCTACTGTAGATGTTGAAAAAATGCCTCCCCAATTTCCTTCAGGTGTTATTTTTTTTTATTATTATTTTCTTGATTGTACAGTTTTACTGGATTGTGTCATTTATTATTATTCATTTTCATATAATGCAAATTGGATATGATGGATTCACAGTAGATTTGCTCTCTGGACTTATTGAAATTCAAGTAATATGGTTCAATATTTTAAGAGAACTTTTGTTAATTCCTTTGTATGTTTTTGTGTTGATTTTTAGTGATCTTTTAAATAATCTTCACTAACTAGTGGAAATGTACTCAAATGATAAATAATTTCTTGCTTGCTGGAACATAAAAAATCTCTTTTAGGATTGGACCTTTTTATCTGTGAATTTGAGTGACGTGTGGATAATCCAATTTCGCTGTTCATGTTCAAAATTATGAAAAGTGGAACAACCAATACAAATATATATTTGAACAATTTATTCAATAACTCACTTATTATTGAAGGAATAAAATGATTCAATATTGATTACAAATTTGTTTGCTATTAACTTTTTCTGAAAATTAGTCGAAAAGTTTCTGTTTTTTGCAATGAAGCACTAATTTAACTGGCATCAAAGTGTTTTATTTTTATTTAGACATCACAGATAAGCTGACAAATGGATAATCTTGTGCATAATTTAGTATTGTTACATCCTTTGAAATTCTTGATAAATTTTGAAAATATATTGAAATTTCTAGATATTTCACGCAATTAACTGAAATTAGTATGAGAAAAATTATAATTTTTCAGTTCTTTTTCATTTTTATATGCATTCTTTTTTCTGCGAACTGTATTTTGAAATATTTTAATTTATTTAAGCAAAGTCTATGAAAAATGATATGCAGTGAGATTATAACTATCTGGGTTTCTTTAAAAATTTATTTTGATTATTGATAAAAATTGAGAATTTTGAGCACTGTATAACTTGTTTTAAAATTGTGAATACTCATTTGATTATTGAATTGAGATAGTGACATTAGTCTATTAAAACCCTGCGTTGGACTGATTTGCAGTTAATTATGAAATATTTTTGAGACATTAGTTTTTTCATTTCTAATTCTGTAGCCTTCAATATCTGAAAAAAACATTTTGAATATTGAAATCCCTTATTTGATCTAGTGCTTAGGAAACCATTATACTTGACATTTTTGATATTTATTTGAAACATAGATTTTAAACATAGGTAATTGTAAATAACATAACATAAACCAACCATAACCAATACAAATCTAACATTGGTGAACTTTCATAAAAAAATTTCAAAAATAATTTACATTTAGTAAATTTTTATTATTAATTTCAATTATTGAAAATCTCTGTTATAATTTTTAGCTCTTCGTATAAGTATGTATTCTGTTGTAAATGTTAAAATGTTTTATAAAAAATAATAGGATAATCCAGTTTTTATAAAATTATGTTGCATAGTATTTTAGTTGCATTTATCTACAACTGTGTATTTGAAGATATACTCTGTTTTTTTATGTTAAGATTAGTTTTCTTAGAAAAATTTTTTTTCCAAATTCAATGATGATTCGATCTGGTGCATTGCATTTCTGCTTTTTTGCAATTACATCTATTGGAGTGGATGCTTGAAAATTTTCTGTATAAATATGATTCATTGTCTCCTCTTATAAACAGTGTATTGTAAATGTTCAAATACTTTACAATAAGTTTCTGCTGTTAAGATATTTATTACAAGATGTCAAATATGAATAAATTTCAAAATAATTTTTATTTCTGAAAAATAAACATATTTTTGATACAATACATTAATAAAGGTATAAGTGTTTTTGTGTTAAATGTAGTCAAAGTAAAATTATGTAAACATATAAAGGCATTTCTCATTCTCAGGGATTAGAGAGAATTAAATAATATTTTGTGTATTCAGATAATTCTCTCAATGAATTTGAACTTATTATGTATTTAAAATTACTGTCTTTATGTTTAAATTATTAATTAATGTGTTTAAAATTCTTTATTTCTAATTTGTCAGTAAATGTTGAAATATTCTTATTTTTTACTTCAGATATGCCAATGTTTTTCTTCAGAAAGTCACAAACGATGTTGCTCCTGGTTATTCAAGTATTGTTTATAGGTATGTGTGTCTTATTTTTCCTTTTTGTAATTTATGTTTTCATTGTATTGAATAATAGTTATCATCCTATAAATAAACTTTAAAATATGAAACTTTTACTTCAAGATATAGGTAAGTTTCATGATTATTTAAATAAGTAACATATAAGAAATGTCTGGGAATTTTTAATTTCTACAATTTATTTCATGGAGTGGTTAGTGCTTGTTTTACTTTACAGATATTGATAAAAACATTAAAACATTGCTTTGTAAGTTAAGCATATTATGAGAAATGAATTCATAATTATGTTTTTTTTATCTGCAAATTACGCCTGCCATTGTCTTGGTTATTTTAATGTGGTTGTATTCATTATATGTTTTTTTAATTAACACAAAATTATATAATCGTTTTAAAAAATACTCTGTTAACTTATGCAACTGATCAAAATTAATTAAAATAAGACTTAAGAATTTTGATATTTGTAATAATAGTAGTAATAATAATAATGAATTTTCTAAGAAATAAATTAATATCATAGGGCAATCATTAAGTGCAAAAACTGTGTAATATAATATTATGAAACTTATTAATAAGGAAATATTTATATTTTTAATGAATATTAGGAATATCTGTTTTTTTAAAAAATGGCCAATAAGTTTTTTTATTCCTAAAAAAAGTAAAGATTGAAGAAAATCTTTTAAGCAGAAATTATTCTTATGTTCTAAAGCAATTAAAGCTGTTAAATAAAAAAATTAATACAGTATGATAAATATTATATTTATTAATGATAATTTTTATTGTATTGAACCTTTAATCTGCTTCTGATGCCTCTTCCCAAAGAGGTCATAACAGTTGCAGACATTTTTACATACCCCATTAAAATACATTGATAATTTTTACCTTTACATGTCTATTTTATATTATGATTTTAATAAATTCACCTTTAAAGAGGGAAATAGTATAATCATTTATTCTTAGAGCCACTCTGCTTTGTAGTTCAGAGTCATCATTAGGGAAAGTCCCATAGAAAATATTGGGGTTTTGTCATAAATGTGGTCTTCAAAGTGAAAACTCTTTCAAAGAAGTGAATATTGCATTTTCTGTTTTACTATGTCCATACCATGGCTCTTTGGATGTGTAATGTAAAATTTTCCAAGTTTTTTTACTTATGATATACAAATATGGCTCATACCTTAAAATTCTTCCCAAAGATTATTTGCTGTACATTTTCAAATTCTTTATAGCAGCTTTCATTTATTTGAGTATCCACATTCTGTGTAATTCCTGTAGAGAAGATGGGAACAGCCAGTTTTCATTTGTATGTGTTTGCAATATAATATTGATTGCTAAAAAAATGTATTCACTCAATGAAGCTTTAATAAAGAATATTCTTCTCGTGTGTTTGTTATCAGTTGATTGTTGGAGATTTTGAGCTGGTAACAGAATGGTTAAACTGCAAATATTGCACCCAAATATGACAGTCCATTAAATTTTTTAAAAAATGTTACATAACTAAATAAAGAAAAAGTACTTCAATTTTATCAAAAGTTTGAGTTATCATATAATAAGTTGTTTAATTTTTAATAGTTTGACTTAACATTGATGTTAAACTGTAACATATTACATAATTTCTGTGCTATATTCATATTTGATTTGAATTATTTAAATGTTGCAAAACTTTAAAATTCAGAATATTACTACTATTAAGAAGCTACTATTAAGAAATACACAATAATATGTCAATCCTTTTTTCCTACACCTTAAAATTTTTTTAGGGTAAATTGAAATGATACTATTCATAATAGATTTTTTAATGTATTTAAAATTGCTTTTTATTTATTATTTTTTTTTCATATTAAAATTGTATTCCTGATATTTGTTGTAAGCTCCTATTTATTGGGTTTAAACAAAATTTATTTTTAGACCCATGGATTTGTCATTGATTAAAAAAAATATTGATAATGGAGTTGTCAAGACAACTGAAGAATTTCATAGGGATATGCTTCTGATGTTTCAAAATGCAATTATGTATAATAGTTCTGATCATGATGTTTACAAAATGGCGGTAGAAATGCAACAAGATGTTATACAACAAATTAAAGTAAGTTAATTTTTTCTCTTATAATTTTATTTTGTATCAGTATCAATTGTATCAGAATAAATTTTGATAATGATGCAATAACACAATTTTTTTTTACTTTTTTGAAAGATTTCTCATTTTGTTCTTATGAATTACAACTAAAACTTTTTCTTACACTACACTATTTTATTATGGAAATATGATTAATTTTTATTATGACTTTAATAAATTTACTTTACAAATATGTTGGAGTAATAGATTTCACTAACTGTATTTTGTCTGACTGTGATCAGATTATGATTTTTGATCATTTAATCTGTATTGCAATTTCATGCTATGAGATATTGTTAAAAAGTATTGGAGAATCCATGAACTAATGATTTAAGAACTAATGTTTGGCATTTTTAAAACAAATAAAACTTTGAAATATGTTTTCAATTATTCTAAGATGAAAAAAAAACTTCTTTACCCTGATATTTTAGAATATCAATCAGCCTGTGCTTTTATTATTAGAATTATAAATATATTAATGAATAGTTTATAAAAATATTTATTAATCTTTTGATACCTTCGAAAAATTTTAATGATAAATTTTCTTGTTCAAAAATTTTTTAAAGCAACAATAAAGTAACATTTTCATAAATATTCTTTGAAACAAAATTTCGAATTCCATGATGTAAAATTTATTCGACTCAATCACCTGTTGAGTTCATGGTGGTATATCTTCTTATTTCATTACTGCATGTACTATGCATTCATCAACCTCAACAAGCATGAGCAATGATGAACTACTATGTAAATCGGTGATAAATCATCTTTTAAAATTTTCAAGTCTGTTAATTCAAGTCTTTTAATCAAATCTTTTAATTCTTCAGATTTTCAAAATCTGTGTAAAATTGAGATTAAAGATGTATATGCAATATAATATGAGAAATATATTTTAAACATATATTTTTCGCACTGTGTCTTTAGAATCTTTATAAATCTTATATAGAATACAATATCAATTTAAAAAATTAACAGGAAAATACAAATCTTTTTCTTATATACATATTAGGAAAAATAAATAGTGGTGGAAGTAACTAATCAAATATAAGAATGAACTAACATGAGTAAATATATCAAAACTTTAAAAATTTAGGTTCTCTAACATTTTATTTTAAAAATCAAATATGGTAGTAACATAAAAAAATTACAGGATTTTTTTTTTATATTTAAAATAATGATTGTAAAAGAAAAGTCTAAATATATGAGTAAACAATGACTCTAATTTTAAATTTTAAGGTGTGGTATTTTTTTTTTTTTTTTTTTTTGAAAAAATATAAATTAAAGGAGAAAAAAAAGTAAATTGTTAATTGTTTTTAAATTTGCCACAAATTAAAAGATAATGATTGAACTTATTTACTAAATTTTATATTTATAACTTGTATGCATGTACATATATATGTTAGATTGGGGAAAGAGAAATTATTTTTTCAGTAGATGGCAGTAGTGATTGTTATCTTGTAAAGTAATCATCAAACAGTTTCAAATTTATCTTCATTGGCAAGGAAAGGTGATGCTTCCAGTGAAACAGAGAAACATTTCTTCTCTATTTGTCTGTTCAGCTGTAGGCTACAGGGTGTTAAAAATGGAAGTTAACAAAAAAAAAAAATTCAACTCATATATATATATAAGTGTTAAAATTTTTTAATGAATATATATGTGTATATATATAATTTTAAAATGCAAGCTAGGCAACTGAAATTCGGGATGGTGCATATTTCCCAATAAGGATGCTCTTACAAGGTAGGCTCATCATGGAAAATATCAATATGTAATTGAAATTGATTGGCATTTTATAAGTTGTAGCATCACCAAGGAGCTAAAGATCATCTATAAAATAGCTATTTAAAATAGTTAATAGTTATAGTAAAATTTGCATAAAATAAATTCAAAACATGTTAATTAAAGTTTCAAAGTTCACATAAAAATAATGAATTTCTGTTTTCCCCATTCTAGTGTGTATATATATATATATATATATATATATATATATATATATATATATATATATATATATATATACTAATTTATTAGTGTGTAAATTAATGTTATTAGTTACATTTTTTAAAATTATTATAATAAGCATATAAATATTTTTTAAGCATATAAATATTCTTTCACGTTTTTTATAAATGTCAAAAGTTGGTACTAGTTAATACAAAAAGCTATTGTCATTAATGAGTTATTTCTAATTTGGCTGGCTACTTTGTAAAGTTTTATATTTTATGCTTTAGCTTTATCAATTCAATCTGGCAAGAGTAAGAAATAATGTGATGAATATTATTAAAGTACTTTTTATATGATATCAACTTACACTTGAAGTTGAAGCATGTTGTACAAATATTAAATATAAACTATGAATTGAAACAAGTTTTATATAATTTTTTGTAAAAGTTACTCATATAAGAACTTTTAGACTGATTGTTTAAATCATGTATTAAATTATTATATATAGATTGATTAATAAATGAAATAATATTTTGAATATTTATTTTAAAAATTAAATTTTTTGTTTGTAAGAATTTAAATGTTATTATAAAATTATTATGCTACAACTTCAAATTCAAACTAAAAACTTGAAAATTGAATACTTATAAACTTATTTATCTTTTATTTAAAATATAATACAATAATCTTACTCAAAGATACTTAACATTAATTATATGAATGCCTGCATATTGAAAAAGTAAGATAATTATTATTGGAATTTATCTGATCATATTTTCTTTTGATACGATTTTGATTATAATTACAAGTTATTAGTCATCACTTTTTTAATTGTAATTTTATCAGTACTTTAGTTACTTAAAGAAACATTTCTATGTTATTTCAATAGCTGACTATAATAAAACTATTTGAATGTTTAATGTACATCCTTTGAAGGTAATATATGTAAAAGAGTGTTTATTTTCTTTAAGTTAATGGACATTTTAATTACATGAACTTCATCAAACAATTACTGCATCAAACAGTATGTTTTATTTATGTAAACCTTGATTTTATTAGTTATGACATCCAGTTTATAAATATTGTATCAATTTCATTAACTGATGGCTGGTTTTAGTCTTTTAAATAAGTTAGTCACTCAGCAATTAAAATTTGCATTTATTATGAAATTATTTGCATTAAATAATGAAATTTCTTAATACTTAAGAAAACATTATCTTGGTTTAAGTGCTATGTAAAAAGCATGTTTTTATACTTAACAAAGTTCATAACATGTTAATTGGAAATGCACTGTAAAAGAAGAAGATTCATGTAAAAGTTTAAAAACTTAAATGTTTTTCTAATGGAGCAAAATTTTTGAAGGAAATAATTTTATCTGTGAATTTATATGTAAGAAAACTTTTTCAAAGGGCAGGGAGGAATTAAACTGGAGTTAACTTGTTTAAATATTTCAAACAATTTTAGTACTTATTTACAAGTATTAAAATTGTTTTACAATATTTTCAATACAATAAGAAATCTGTCATAAAAATGAATAATAAATAAAATAAATTATCAAGACATTATTTATCAGAAGTCGAATTTTAGATACAAAGTTTCAAAAACAAATGTATTTCATCTCTTGTTTAGAAAAAATAATATAGAATTTTGAGAAATGTTAACTTACTATATGAAGGATTAGTATTTCTGTGAAACAAAGCTTTTATACTGTGGTCAAATAATTTGAGATGTTCTTTCAAAGCAATTTATTGTTGCTAAGTTTTAGAATGCTTCTTGATATAGATTTTTAAAAGTCTTACATAAATTAGTAAACTTTATTTAGTTTTTAAATAGTTTAAATCAATATTAAATTGCATTAAAAATATTTAAAAGTGATAATTATTTTTTTCATCGAATCCAAGATTACAAATACTATAGTTTCTGGCGATGTGAATTGTTCAACTTAGCAAAAATGAATTATTTTTAGTTTGTCTGAAATTTATCTTTAAATTATTCACCAGATTTTATTTTTTCAAATTCAAAAAATAATCAACTTTGAAATTCTAAAAAACAACTTTTTTAAATTCTGAATAAAAATATAAAATAGCAAAGAAAGCTATGTATATTAATTGCTTTTGATGTTTGTAAAAATGTAAATAAAGAGAAAACTTATGCAGAATCATTTAATGCAATGATTCCATGTTCCTTGTTCTTACCAAACAAAAATGTAATACCTATTTACTGTTTTTAGAAAACTGCATTTTCTTTTAAGAAAATTTGAAATGGTTGCCAGAAATCGTTTGAAATATATTTTTATCTTATTCTATAATCTTACAAATTTAATAATTACATGTAAAAAGTATTTCCAAAAAATAACTTCAAGAAATACTGATGATATCAGTGTTCATGAAAAAATAATAAATTAATTTCAAATCGAACAATATAAAATTCATGTTGAATTATCAATGATTAAAATTGTTATAAAACTTTAAACAGATTGTTATCTTATATATAGGCTTTCCTCACCACTCAATACAATGACAAAGACCAACACAATGAACCAACTTCTTCGCTAAGAGGAGCAAGAATAGCTAAATCTCAAAAAGCAGGAGGAAAGCAACCATCAGCAGGAATCAGGTAAGTAAATTTGCTTTCTTTTTTATAAGTGAAGCATCAAAGGTATTTCTATCTTATTCGATTGAATGTATCAAATACTGCAAAGATTAAGAAATGTATGATTATTTAATTTTTCTTCTTAATTGTAATTTTAAATAAAGACAAACAAAACAAAATTGATTGTAAATCCATGTTCAATTTCACCATATTTAAATGCTGCATCTACATTACAAGGTTAGAATTAAGAATTATTTAACTATAAAGAATAGAAATCCCATTTATTGGTGGAAAAAATATTTCATGCCATGCAGCTTCCTTCGCATTCTGTACATAATCACCTTTTATATTTAAACATTTAAAGTATTTGCTCATAAGCCTCAGAGCCTCATCCTCTTCTGCTGCCAGTGCATTAAGGAAAGTAATTATTGCATGTTATAATGAAAGTCACTTCAGACTATTGATACAGCTTAGTTGTAGCATAGCATATTTCCCTGTTTCTAGCCCTGAGTAGGGCTGTATCACTTAGATAGAAACAGCCAGGTGGGAGTCTTCATAATTTAGAATTAGGGATCAAGCAGAAGCCCTCTAATACTTGACCTGCCAACCCTAGATATATCATTCCACTTGAAAGACTTTGCAATTATGATATATTTAATGTGTCCCAGCCGTCATTAGTGAACACAAAGGATCTTTGGTTAAACTGGGATTCAGACTCACTCTCTGCCATCAATGAGAATGACGCCCTAACTCACCACATGACCGCTTCCTTTTATTCAGCTTAGTGGACAAAGACCTAACTATGCTATATTGAGTCCAAAGACTTAAGATTACTAATATTAAAAAAAAATGAGAAATATTTAAAAATTGGTGGAATTGGCTTCTCCATGATTTTGCTTGCTTTACAATTGAAGAGTAAATTGATTCAGGGAAAAAATTTCGGCAGCATTACTTGTGATTTCTAATTTTTTATTAAATTAAAAGAAATTCTGAGCATTTATTTCATTTTATGAGTAAATAAATTCTTTTAGATGTAATGAGTTAAGTATCCAATGATCACTTGGCTTAATGGGCTGCAGCCAGAAATAGGATAACAGAATTCTGAAAAACCCATGACCGGATTTTTAAAATGTTAAAAGAAGGAAGTGATTGTAAAGACAAATAAAGAAACTTTCACATATATAAAATAATTTATTCTCTTTTTAAATACGCACTTTTCCACAACTAAATGGTTACCCATTTTGTATGACCCTCATATTTAAAAACATTTTAAAATTTTCTTTTAACCCTTTGTTTGTGGTGGAAAACAATCATTGAAATAAAATTCCATGCTTTTCTGTTAAGAACATGGCAAATTCAATCTCCTTACTCGAGCTATATTATCATAGATTTGACATTACATCTTTTGAATTCCTCATTAAAGAAGGATTCTTAGTAAATCAGGGCTCATTATGAAATAGCTATTCTTGTAATATTATATAAAAACTGAATTATTTCTTTAATTTAAATTTTCTTTTCTTAGCACTCCAAAAGGAAAAGAAGACTCAGAACGTGACTGATCATTTACTGTTATGTTGTGAATGCTGCTGCTAAAATTTTATACAGCTTTGTCCTATGCAAAATATACAAACTTGTATTCTGATTTAAGTGACATTATCTGTGCCTATTTTATGAGCATTCCAAATACATTATTTTTAAATGTAAAATACATAAAAACATGTCCATAATCTTGCCGTTATCATTTGTAATATAATTAGCAATAAAACTGTTTTAAAAATAATTTGCTTTAATTTTTTTACTATTTTCACTTAAATATATTTTGGTTGTTCTATACAAGTGTTTGAATATCAGGTCTTGGTTTATAATGCTAAAATTATTTTGTGGTATAACAACCCATATTTTGAATAAAAAGGTTCAGAATGTAAAAAATATTTTCAATAACTTTTCTGCAATATCAATATTTTATGGAAAATGACTCAGCGTGCATTATTTTTTATTCAAACAATATTTTGAATACATGCCGATTCGGTTAAATATTCAATTTGTACACAGAAAATTTCGGTACATAGATATAACTGACTGTAATATGAAGTATTATTCTAAAACTTGTAAAAATGTGTCAATAGGGTGATGATTCTACATCAATAAGCACTGAACACATGCTGCAAATCAGATAAAAATTGTGTAGCTTTAATATAATTAAAGACATACTATATATTTTAAGAGTTAAAAGAGCTTTAGCATTTTCGTCTTATTGTGTTGTCATGATTTTATATATGTAAATGGAAATATTGCTACCTAAGTCAACTGTTAACTTATAACCATCTTCAAAGTGATTTATTAGCAGTATTCTTATGGAATCAATAATGTAATATATTTTACTACAGTAAAAAAGTACACGGGTTATTATAAACAAAACTTATTATTTGGTATCTTAAAATATTTTTTTACAATGGAAGAAAAACATGTAAATGACACTAAGCCCTATTCTGAAATGTTATCTTAATACATTTAATTTCAAATTACAAAAATAAAGATGAAATAGTGGCGTATTAAAAACACATATCCTTCACTGATTATCAATACTTCATTACAGAAGATTTTATATGATAAATAAGAAACTTATTTAGATGATAAATAAGAATATATGATAAATAAGAATTTTAAAAAAATTAAAGACTTTATTCTTGGATATTTTATAAATACAGGATATTCTTGTGCCAATCAAATTTTTATTGAAATTATAATTGATATTAAAATAATCTTAAACTGTGCAGTTTTAACATGTGGTAACCATTCATTACCATGTAGAATGTGTATTTCTTAAATTGCAGAAAAAACACTATAAAAAAGTAATAAATTGTTAACTAAAATATTGAATAACAATTATAATTAATGCTGAATTTAATCACTTGTTTCCATAATACACATAAAATAATTGATAGTAAAAGATTAAAGAAAATCTATACCATTATATTTAACACATATTTTAGCTTTGGAAAAACAAAGTTGCCAGTAATATTTTGAAATAACCATTTCTATGTGTACAAATGTGTTTATTAATTTATAAATAAAATTTAAAGATAAAACTAAATAAGTGTTGACTGAAATATGTTATGTATGATCGAAGTTAATTACACACATTCCCAAATAAACTGAAATGTGGTAAACAAGAGAATAATGAAAATAAACGTTCTAGCAAATTTTATTGCAAAATCAATATTTTTAAAAGATAACCAATTCACATAACTATGGCGAGGGCAATATAACACACTCTGATAATTACTATATACACATAAAGGAATGATCAACATTCTTTATGAACATATCTCTTTTTACAAGCCACACATTGAAAACTGCTCTTCCAAAAGTTATTTATACACATTCACATATTTATATATATATTTATATTAAATATTATGCACATATAGATACAAATTATACTTAGAGATTTTTTAAAAGGCTTCAAGTCAACTAAAACATGAAAATACATTTTATTTTATCCCAAAATACAAATGACATATATTTATATTAAGAAACGTTTATTACATAAGTTATAAAATTTAGCATACAAATATTTTATACATGTTTAAATAAAACATGTATAACTTTTATTGACAATTTTCTGTAAAAATAAATTTAAAGACTGGAGAAAAACCTTAGCTAAGTAAGAAACCATGGCACTGAATTGGTCTGCACTAAGAAACACTGCTTTTAACAAACTAACAATGCCAGAACAAAAAATCAACAAATCAAACATTGTAAAATTGCAATAACAAAGGGCTTACTTTGGCAACAAATATTTACTGTAATAAAATATGTAAACGAAATGATGGAATGAGAAATTGTCCAAGGAAAGTAAAAATGTCATTTACATTTTATTGATAAAAAAATGAACACTAATTTCTTTTTTTATAAAAAAAGGATATGAAAAGTAAAGCTATTCAAAAAAATAAGACAATCAAAGACATTCAACGACTACATTTTATAAATTAATATTATGACACTCAAAATAATTTCAGGTTATGGATTAATGTTACAAATCTTAAATTCTTAAAATAATTTGTTAAAAATTGTTTAATTTAAAGCTAATGGACTTTTCTATTATTTTTGAAATGACCAGATATAAAATTGTTACTTTTACTTTACCAAAGAGGGTTAAAAAATATATTTTATTTAAATCATCACATCTAAGCATTATTCTATTTTTAAAAAAAGTTGCTCTCATATCAAATTGAAAAATTGCTTGTCAAAAAAGAGTCATGACTGATATTTCAACACTTTTCTGTAAAAACACATTAAGAAGTAAATTGTTTACAGTGCAAATTTTTAAAAAATGTGAAAAATCCATATCAGAAATATTAAAGTGTGAGATTTACAAGATAATAAAAGTTAATCTTGTAAATTAGAAAGACTATTATCATATAATTTATTATATTTAGTAAGACAATTATTTATAATTAAATTTGTAATGCATTTTTCATTAATTTTTTCAATAAAAGCAGCAATTAATAAAATTTATAACTTTTATAAAATTAGAGAATACTGATAATTTAGAAACTCAAATATACAAATGATAATTTAGCTGAAATATATTACAGCATAAACTTTTTGGACAGTAAAATTCAATTTATTCTACTTCCATTAAGTTTATGCTTTAAAGATTTTATCTTGTCACAAAATGAGTTAGAAATATCTTTTCAATTAAGAAATTTTATCATTTTCATTTAAAGAATTTATACAAAAACAATTACAGATTTATTATGGATTTTTCACATAAATCTAAACATACTAATGCTTTATGTAACATTAAAAAACGCAGAAAATGAAAACAGCATTGCAAGCAAAAGGGGAACAATAACATAATGATAAACAATGTTTATCTTTCCAATTTTTAATCTCGTTCGCAAAAACAGAATATAAGAAATATCACAATCTTATTAAAATTTCTAATTTACATTTAATTTTCACAGGAAAACTAGCAATCTCGTTCACAATAATTCGTGTAAGCAACTAATCTACAGGATACATTGAGCTCCAATTTAATCACAGTGTTTTTTACATTGCTATGTACAAAAAATGTATCTCAGCTAATTGCATTCCTGAGAAATAGCACAACAATAATATAAGGACACTTTCACTAGAAAAAGATATCATATGGCTTTACCAAAGGTAGGCTATATAATTGAAGATTAACACCAAGAGCAATTATTTAGATTCCTTTTTCATTCAACAAAATTAAATAATATTTATGAATGCATTTGAAAATTTAATAATTTACAATTGTATACAAAACTCGTTTTATTATTCGCCACAAAGCATTAGGATTAAATCGATTCATATGTGAATTGTAAAAATATTCCAAAATCTTATAACTAAAAAAGAAAAAATTCACATATTTTAGGTAATAATTAAAAAATAGATTACAGAAAAGTTTAATTAGGAGATAAGATTTCTAACAAAATACATAATTAAATGTATTTATACCATATCAACAAAAGTTTTTTGAAGCACACTATTTTTGAAAGATGTAAATAAAGGAATAATTACATTTCATATCCATTTCCTGATTTATCAGTAGAGAAATATTTTTAGTAGAGGAATATAAAAATGCTACATTTTATAGTTGTTATTCCTTAGTTAAGGTTTTGAAATAAAACATTTAAAAAATGAAGAGCAACTAAAATTTTTTTATTAAAAGATTCTTTTATTTAAAAAAGATTAAAAAAGATATATATATATATATATATATATATATATATATATATATATATATATATATATATATATATATATATATATATATATATATATATGTGATAAAGCTTCACAAAATTAAATATTTTGAATTTTTATAAATTTAAAGATATTGATGATTCTTTCAAGCAGCTTTGTTTTAATAACTAGGGTGTATGAGATTTTAACACTGGCTTATTGTTTCTTAAAACTTTCAATATATATTTTCTCAACTTAATAAAGTATAATATAATAAATGTTAACAAAACAAAATTTTAATGAAAAGTTATTATTTAGTTTATGTTTATAATATTTAATGAGGCAAAACATAAAGTAAAAGTATTTAACTAAAAAATTTTAGCAATCATAATTTCAGTACATTTCCAATATATTTTAAATATTAAGCATAAGTTTATTCTATTACATAAAATTTGAATAAAGACAAGTTCATCTTTTATTAAAATCTATCATTTCATAAGATTGTTAAATATTTTTGCCATCTTATAAGCCACTGCAAAAGTTTTGTATAAAAACTTATTTTATCTGTCATTTTGATTGAAAATTACTATAATGCATATGGATGAAATATTAAATATTTCAGATAAGAAAACTTTACATTTAAATAATAAAAACATCAAATATTAAACAGTAAAATAAAATATTGGAAACTTTTTAGCAACATTTAATTTATTCCTCTCAATTTTGATTTATAAATACTAATATTAGTATGCAAATCACTTAATATATAATAAGATAATCATAATATGATACACTACACAGTAAAATTAAAAAACAAAAAACTATGTACAATTTCTGAAAGTAATTAATATTATTTGTATGTAAATGAATGCAACAATATGAATTCAAATTGCATTATATTGGATTTATAGTCAGTTTTATTTTTCATTACTTTGTACGTTATGAAATATTTGATGAATATTTTCATACAGAAATTTGTAGTATAGTTCATGAAAATATAAAAAATTTTATTTATTAAAAACATAATTTATCATTTAAATTTTTTCCCATTTTTCACTTTAATCCAAAAAAATTTATTTTCAGAATATTAGTGCACATTCAAGTACTGTTCAAAAATAAACCTCATGTAATGTTAACACTTTAAACTTTTTAAGTCGCATTAAAAATAATTACTGTCATCCACAAAATTAAAAATTGATACTATAAATGTTTTGGAATTACATTTTCAGCAGCAATTTTTCTCAAAATATTCATTTAAAAATTTGAAGCAACAAAATAATTTGAAATTTAGAGTGAAAATTATAACAAGAGCAGAAATTATAAATAAAATTTATTTTACACAATATAACATTAATTCCATCAAAGCACCATTTGTTAATAAAAATAGAGGTAACATCAACAAAAAATAAGCAGTCATTTGAAACATAACAATTTACCCGAGGGATATCACGAAAAACATAAACATATAATATTGCAAATAACTGCTTCAAATTACAAGCAAAATTTAGGAATGTTCAATAGAACTGTCCCAAGTTTTATAAATAAAGAAAATAAATCCCTGCCTGAAACTGAAATATTTAGACTTATAATTAAAACGAATTGTATAAAGAAACATAATGAATCATAACTTTGATGTTACAAGAAAAATTTAGAAATTTTTTTGTAAAGTTCTTAAACATTATTTGCTATTACTTAAACTTAATATTTTATTTGCTTTTAAATTTTTAAATAAAACTTCTTGAGCCAATTACAAAGATATATGAATATTTAAAATTAATATAAATTATATTTTCCAATCACAAATATTTTTGATGGTAACCAAAACAGAACAATCTATAAATCATGGAAAACCATTTATTACTCAAAAATATACTATAAGACTAGTTTTGTCACACAGTACACTCAGTCTTTTAAGAAAAAAAAACAAAGTTTGGAAATATTTATATTAAAAAAATTTTGACTAGCAACTTTACACATATCAATAACAAAAACAGAAAAGAAAATGTCAACATTAACTGATATGATATGAGAGTTACAATACAATATGCTTGAAAATGCACAAAGCTCAAGCTCTACTATAGCAGTCTATATTGATAATTAAATGAAGAGTTAAAAATTTCTGCTAAAAATATAATATAAAATGTAAGAAATAAACATATTTTTTCTCAAATGATTAACAATTTGTCTTATGTAATCAGAAAATAATTTCATATTGAGCAAGCATATTAGGAAATGTCGAAACAGAGTTTTTAATATGAATAATTACTTAAATATAAATACACATTATGATACAAAATTGATTAGCATTTTGTTATTGCTAAAAAATGTCTTTACATCCAATAATATTGTTGGCTACCAACAATATACTCAATCTTTACAATTAAACACAATAAATTATAATTTTATTTACAATGAAGACTGGTGAAATTTTCAATAAGCTGTACAGTTAAATATTCAACATTTTATATCATTTATGCAATTATTTAAAATGAGGCAGAGAGAAAATATATATATACTTAACAGATGGAATGACAACATAAAAATGAGCAGTTTCTTTGTGATGAATAACCATTTGCCATTATCACACATTAATAGCAAAACCATTTATTTAACAAGATATATTTGCAATCACAATCACAATGCGATAAGAAGTTTTCATGTGAAAACAAACATTGAAACAGTCACTTGGCATTCTTTTATTTAATAATATACATTTTGTAAGACTAGGATTTGTGTTATGATTTCACAGCCGATTCTGGCTTCCAACTGGCGCATAGATAAAAAAAATTGCTTTTACACATTTTCTTCCAGACTTGAGAACTTAAGTGTATACATAGATATATATATATATAAGAAATGGATCGTCTGTAAAAAAAGCTCAATTATGAAAGACTACACATTTTTCGAAAATCTGTCTCAAATTCAGCATCTATGTCACTTGTATCAGGTACCTTCCCTTTGACATCTGGCATGTACTGCTCATAATCTATCCCTTCCCTCTCGTAGAACAGCATGTAAGCAGAGTCAGTATCAATTTGATCACGTTGCACTTCCTGGAACACAGGAAATAAGAAACACATTCAAAATTACTAATATAAGGAGAATTTAGATTTTTTAGTAAATCGAATTAATTTTTTCATGCTACCTACATATAAACATATTTATAATAAAATATAAATAAAAAACAAAGTGAGAAAAATGCACATTGTAAGCAATATCTATTAAAAAATGAATTGGCCAATTATCAAAGCAAACAGTAGTAAATACCTTATGCTAAATAAAAATGAAAATTAATTTTATTTATAAAACATTATGAAGCTAAGTTTAACTTTTAATAATTGTTTAATGGTCTTTAGTGATACAAAGATATTTCACTAAAGATATACACAATACTAAGTTAATTCTGAAACAATTATAACTGATTATTATTTTTAATGGTAAGTCATGCATAAGAACTGTAAAACTAAATGCCAATTTATTTAGATTTCCTAAATCAGAATTGAGTGAACTAATAATGTATAAGTTTAGAGCTTTATGAATAAATATATTTAATGTCATGCTTATTAGTTACATTAGAAAGCAGAATGTATGAAAAAATCAAAAAAGTTACTTATATATAATAAGTTTTATTTATTTTCTATTTCTGGCTAACTGGGTTTATATGTTAATAATGGAATGATTTATTTTGTGAAATTTGTTTTAATTGTTTATATTTATACACATATTATGGTTAATATGATGAAAGGCAAGAATTTGATTAATTATTTTCTTTTTCAAATTTTATGATTAGTAGCTTCAAATAATTAACATTCAAAAATGTAACACTAAGAAATTTGTTTATAATCTTAACTCATAATATCTAAAATAAAAAATGTATCACTAATAGTTTAATTTGGAATAATTAGACTACTTTATTTAGAATTTTTATATAAATAAAATTATTGCAGCATTTACTTTTTGTTCAAAGATAAACACTTATTTTAATGGCAATTATTGGTACTTCAAATACATCATCCTTTTCAAACAATAGTTTAAATACCATAATAATTATACATTAAGAAATGAAAGTATTTTTGGTAACAAATAATTCAAATTATAGAATATTAATATATAAAAGAAAGTGGTTGATCAAAGCATTTGATATAGTATAAACATATATATAATTTTTTAATTAATCAAAAAGCTACATCCATTTATGCTAAAAATAAAATTAAAATACATGCTAATGATCAAAATTTATATAATGATATAAAATACTATTAAAAAATAATTTATGATCAATCAATTCGTTAACAGAAAACAAAACTTTTAAAATTTATCTTGTGAAATACATTTAATATAATATCAAAATAAATGTAACCTTACCTTGCAACTACTGTCATTGTAGCAGTACCACTTTTTATTTGGGTTGCATGCATAGCATACATAGTGGCCCCCACCCAAGATACCTGAATGACACTGCAATGTAAAAAAATAAATAAAATAGAAGTTTCATTCATAAAAATAAAAAATATATATAATTCAAGTTTCATATTTCAGCCTAGTTTGATTCATTTTTACTTTATGGTTATTTTTTGCATATAAAAGCTAAATTGACCATGACCAACATGATAACATATGCTTTAAGTGGGAATCAATTCATGAATTGTTACTAACATTGTTAATTACATTTAGGAATAAAAAATTATATTTATTAAGTGTAAAAGTTCCACCTGCTTTGGATCTACCAATTTGCAACAGAATTGATACCATACATAATGTTTTAATAACCAAAATCATTGGCCCCCACATGATTAATCATCTCAAAATAACTTCAGATTGTATAACATGGAAAGCAAGAAAGAGCTTAAGACAGTGTTATACAAGTTTGATAAAAAAAAAAAAAAATACAGCAGCCACAGCATGTTGCAATGTTCATGAAGTTTATGGAGAGGATGCAATAAATAAAAGCAAGTGTTATTGATGGCTTTGTAAATTTAGAGGAGACAGAAGCTGCCAAGATCAGGCTAATGGAGGACAGCCTTCACATATTGGAGATGTTGATAAAGCCATAAAAAATATTCGGAACCAAACCATGCAAGAACTAGTGCAGACCTTCAACATATACCAGACAATGGTCAAAGAACAACTGGTTATCTTGGGTTTTTATAGAAAGTTTGGAGTGTTGGGTTCCACATAATCTAACAGCTATACAGCCTAACGGAATGACTAAATCACCACCAGTGTTCTTTTTCTGGTACAAAACCAAGTTATTTTTGGCATGAATTGTGACAGGAGATGAGAAATCAGTTATATACTGTATATAAAGCATTGTAGGCTGTATGTCGTCCTTCCTGATTCACCTACATTAAATTTTAAAGTTGAACATCATTCTAAGAAGTGTGTGGTGGGATGTGCAGGGAATTTTCTGGGAGGTCATAACACTTTAAAAACTCACTATTAATGCTGACTTCTATTGTTAGACTGGCTACATTCAAATTTGACAGCAAAGTTTCTAGGTCTCATCAATCATCACAGTGTTATCCTTCATCATGGTCTGGTAGACCACCTGCTATAGTCATCACTTGCCATAAGTTAATAGGCGTTTGTAGGGAGATTTTACCCCACCCTCCTTATCCTCCACACTGAACACCAAGTGACTATCACATATTTCATGCATTTAACAATCCCATTACGTAGAAAATTTTCAATAATTTTGATGCTGTGGAAACTGACAAGAATTTTTATACAAAATAGTCAGAATTTCACTGCAAAGGAATTCTACTACCAACAAAGGTGGTAAGGGGTCACAGATAGCAGTGAGGATAATACATAATCAATGGTAATGTTCATTTTGCATTTATTTGCTCTTCTTTAAGGTTAATAAAAAGGGAGAACTTTTGCATTCACATGCAATACATACCTAAATGTTAATTTTACACTCACTGTTGTATTTCAATGATTTATATAAATTTTTAACAGTAATGAATTCATTTTAGTATTAATGAAATCTGATTTACATAGATGAAATATAATTATTTTGCAATATGAATAATATTTATACTTCATTTAGGCAGAATAAAAAATAAAAAAATATCAAAACTATTTCAAAAATAAAGAATTACTAATGAATTCAGATTTTTTTTTTCATTTAACCAACTAGATTAATAGATAACTCATAAGCACATGTTTTGATAAGCTGTAAACATGTCTCAGAATGTTTAAGTCGATCTATCCTATATAGAAAAAGAGCATCAAATCAATAATTTATCAATAAAAATTGCATAAATACACAATATCTGGCACATATAATCACCATGGCAGATAATAAAAGAATTTATATGCAACTCATTTGTTAACAAATATTATCATTTAGTCTATGCCAATTTTATATAAATAATAAAAAAATTATATATCCAATGAAAATAGAAAATTTATATATGTGTGCAGATGGAATTAAAGAAACATACATATTTATGTGTGTAAATAATACATTCAAAAAAGAGAGTGGAAATACAAGTATATTGATTCTTATTCTGTAAATCAATCCTTCTAAAAAGTAACTTTGAAAGAATGTGCTACCATTTTCTAACTTGTTGATTTTTGTATTACAGAAATTCTACTAAACTTCATTCATGTGTATTTTCTAGTCTTATTCTCTTTTATTAAAATTAGAATAAATTATCTTTCTTCATACATTACTGATAAAAACCAAGTTGCACATAGTAAAATTAGTAAGCTAAAATTTAAATTTGACAAGAAAGGAAACTTTTTAGCAATGGAATAATTTTTAGTCATACAATTTGTAAAAAATGCAACTTATGTTTAAACTACATAAGGTAAGCAAATTGGAATGGTGAATACACTTTAATACATAAGAATTAACATTCAAATGCATTCTTTAGTCAGAAAGAACCTAGTGAAAATTTCATTGACAAAATCAGTGTTTGATATCTGCTACATTATGGTAAAAAAACACCATTTAAGCTCAAATCTATAATAGCTTGATTTAAAAATTTGTAATTTCAAGCCTTTTCTTAATAAATTTAGATTTGAATTTTAAATCGCCATTTAAGTGTACTATGAGCGAAACTACTTAATTTTTCATTAGAAGATATGTTAAATACTGATAATTTTCTAGAAGTATTTTGAAATAATAATGATTCAAAATTTCATGCAAAACTATGCTAAATAGTAATGTCACCTAGTATCATTTAATCTTTTTATTTGTTATCTACTTTTAATAGTACACTTTTTTTTATACACAGGCTAATATAATGGGGCCTGCAACTTAAAATGCATTCCACATTATTGCAAACATCTCTGCACAAGGTGGACCTAAGCCAACAATTTGCTGAACTGAATGCCATTACTCTGTTCCCAACTTACTAACATCAATAGTTGAGTACAATAACATATTTTGTTGTTGTTGTCGCGTGTGCCAGCTAGGCTGGCAACATGGGGTGCGCTGCTCCATTTTTCCAACTGAACCATATTTTGGTGTGGAGTACGATTTCCTCAGTACACACATGCCATAGGTACCCATTTATAGTGTAGGCAACCATTCACAACTCATTTATACAAGGAAAAGACAGGATGGAGAGAGAAAGTACACCCATGCCCGAATCGGGATTTGAATCCAGGACCTCCTTGTCCGCAGTCAGGTACGCTGATCACTAGACAAGTTGGGCGGCACAATAGCATATATATGAAAGTTAATAATTTATTTAATAAATAAAAATAATATATGATTGCCTAAATATTCATCTATTCACAAATGCAAAATTTATGCAAAAGAAATTTTTAAGACAACACAAATTTTCATACAATCAAACTAAGCAATAAAAATCATTAAAGAATACTTATTTTTAACATTTCATTCAAGCACTTGTTGAATAAAAATGATAAAATTTTAACAAACATCACATATACTCTTCAGCTTTTATTTTCACTAACTTAGAATTTTGAAGTAAATGATAAGAAAAATAAAAAATTGAGTTAATGTTATTAAACTGATAATATTTTAAACAGTTTTCCAGTCCTATTCTTCCAAGATTTATTCCCAATAGTTTATTGATGCTTAAATAATTATATTGGTATTTAAAACTTAATGACAGGAGATGGTTAACTTTGATTTTGAAGTATGCAAAGCAAAAGAAATATTCAGCAAAGGAAGTTAAATACAAGAATATGTGAATTATGACATCATGAACGTAGCACAGTTTCTGTGTATGTAAGTTGAGCAAGAACCAAAGAACACACTGATGATTTAATTTTATTAATATTCAACATTTTTTTTTCATATGAACAGCTAGATCACCCAGAGGTTTACAAAAGATTCTCAATTTCTACACAAAAAACCAAGCCCAAGATGAGAGCTGAATCCACAAACTGTCAAACCAAAGGTATTAGCCATTTGGTAGTTGATTTTCAGCCAATCCTGATGATGAGAGAAATATTAAGTCGGATTCTTAAAAAAATTATGTTCCCCAATACATTCTCCTTAATAGTAGTTGCAACCCCAACTGTCAATTAGAAAGTCAAATGCACAGAGCAATCTATATTGGCCATTACTGTACTTACGATATCCAACATTTGAAATGTTTGTGAGGCAAACATAAAAAGTTACAGAGCAGAACTGCAAGCTTTCAATATGCACTGAACATAAATAACCATTATGTACTGGGTTGTCAAGAAAGTTTATACTGATTTTTGGCAGCTAGTGCAATTAGAGTCCTGAATCCAAAATATGTTCATTGTCCAAACACAAAAACCTTTCATGAAAGTGTTTGTTGTCTGATTTGTTCACAATCCAAACTGTTCACTAACCAATCACTCACTGTATTTGGAAAAAACTTTGGTTACAATTAGTAAATTTTTATTATTTTATTAAGTGCATTATAGACATTCAATGCTTTTCTTTTTCCAAAAGGGCAAGAATGCTTTACAAGTAGCAAATAAGATATGCACTGTTTATTGTGAAAGTGCCGTAGGCAAAAGAAGTGTATGAAAGCGGTTTGCTAGGTTTAAATCTGGAAATTTCGACCTTGAAGATCAAAAACGTCCGGGTAAGTATTCCACCACAGAGGAAGGTCTGATCAAAGCATAAATCGAGAATAACCCATGCTCAACATTACGTTAATTTGCAGAAATGTGAAATAAATCAAAATTAACCACCCATGACCATACTCTGAAGCTTGGCTACATAAAGCATCTTGATGTATGGGTTTCACAAAATTTAACACAGAAAAATCAGTTGGATTGCCTTTCTATTTGTGACTTGCTTTATAAATACCATGAGGAGACACCATTTCTGAAGCAATTAGTGACTAGGATGAAGAATGGATAATTTATAAAAATGTTCAGCATAAAAAAAGACCTAAAAGGCAGTCTTCATTTAAAGAAGCTAATTCTCTGTGTCTGGTGTGATTGCACTCTTTTATTATGAGTTTTACCAAGTAATAAAACAATATGCTTGGCTGGTTGGGTTTAGTGGTGCAAGGTCCAGAATAGGACAAACCAATACACTCAAAAATGTATTGTTCTCAATTAGATAAATTGAAAACAGTAATCAAACAAAAATGTGCAGAAATAGTGAACCGGAAGAGTGCCGTATTTCGTCAAGGCAATGCCTGACCTCGTGTATCATTGACAACTAGACAGAAATTATTGGAGTTTGGTTGGAATGTTTTACTACACCCATTACATTCGCCAGACTTCACACCATCGGATTTCTACCTTTTCTAATCATAAAATTCCCTTAATGAGACTTTTTGGTTGAGATAAAAAATCATTTAGACAAACTTTTGTTGAAAAACCTGAGAGGTTTCTGGAAGAATGGAATTCTCAAGTTGCATGAAGGATGGAGAAAGGTTGTGGATCACAGAATGGTATCTATATAATTTAATAAATATATAACAAAATTTAAATAAGTTGCAATTCAATTTGCCTTAAAAATCGGCATGAACTTTCCGAACAACCCAATAAAATAAAGCAATGCAGTATACTATTCAGTTTGTTTACTTATTGCTAAGTTCAATATTAGAAAAAGTTGGTTAACTGGGTTTTATGATGCAAGAAGGACAAGCTGCACACAATGTTGGGAAAAGTCATAGTAATTCAATATTCAAGTTACATCTGTATAAATTTAACATTTTTATGATATATTATTTTTTATATTTTTATTGTATTTTATGTTAACGCAATAGAGTAGTAGATACTTAGTAAATCACTATTACAAGAAAAACCTTAATACAGAGCAGTTGCACAGTGATTAATAAAAAAGTTAAACACAATTAATCAACTTTATTGTTTTATGCTTATGAAGATAAATATTCCTTAAATTTTACACATTTAAGAAACATATTTTAAATTTGTTCACAAGAAAATATTAAAGCATTTAAAATTTCCTCTTGATAGCTTAAAAAAATTTTATAAAAATTTTTTCTAACTCAAAAGTTTATGGACTGACAAGAAATCTTTGTTGGGAATATTAAACAAAATTAAAAAGATTTGTTTGTCGCTCAACCGTCATTTTTTGCACACGAGGGCTAATTAGACCGGGTTTAAAGTGGATTCTGAACCACTACAAACATCCATGTCCAAGGTAGGATTCGAACCCACGAACTGTTGAACCGAAGGCAAGAGCGCTAACCATTCGGCTGCCAGCTCGGCCCAAAATTAAAAAGAAATCCCTTAGACATTATTCTAATTAAATGCTTTATAGCTTCCTTCTGGTCAAATATTATATATATTTTTCAAACTAGTATGTTGATAAATATTAATAAAAATATATTCTATACAAAAACTTAAAGAGAAATGAAATTTCTTACAAGTTAGAATAATTACTATAAATATCAAACATTTTAGGCAGAAAATGGAGCAGATTTCAGTAATATACTTTGAATGATTTTAGCTGCAAATTATGACAATATTATAAATACAAGAAAATATTTTTCAACCTTAAGCAAACAAAGAGAGCAACTTTGTCACACTACTTTTGAAAAAAATTAGTACTTACTGCTAAAGCATAAAGTTTGTACTTCATAGAGAATGGATCTGTACCAGATAACCTATGCTGATGGTAATCTGGCATATTCAGACTCAGTTCATTGAAAGAAGACTCGGTTGCCACTTCTCCATTGCAGATTTCCAAAGGCTCACAAGAGTTTTCTCTTGAAAATAAATTATCATTATTGAGTTTTTTTTGACTAGGAACAATTTGATCATTTTGATTAGAAGACTGTGCAGTAGAATAAGAGTTGTCATTGTGGTCAAGATGAGTGGATCCTTTCTTTGTGCTTTCTTCTTGGGGCAGAGTACTTGATGAACAACTGCTACCTGATTTTCTTCTCCTTGCTTCAAGAATAGTTTCTCGGGGAACACGAGCAAGATAATCAGTGGGATCAAAATTTTCAAATGGAAATTTGACTATTTTGTGCGATTTGACCCATCGACCATGAAGAAGCTGAAATCTTTTCAAGTGGACAATCTATAAAATAAGAATACCATTTTCTAAGAATAAATCATTACTGAAACAATTTAAATTAACCCATTGAAATTAAGTGTTCCAGGTGATGGAACACCAAACTTTAAATTGTTATCAAATCATTGCATTTTATGATAAATAGATGAAATTTGGCTTAAAATCTTCTTTAAACTCTCTTTTTTGATAATAGATGGCAGCACTACACAAGATTAATAATTTTCAATTATAGCAGATTATTTAAATTCCTTTATTTTGAAGGAATATTTCCAAATTTTTTTTCTTATACAAAAATAATTGTTTGAAAAGAAATTTCTAAGTTATTTTGTAGCCTGTACCTTGAACTATTGATACAATAATACTTTAAATTTTTTACGCATAAAGTATATGCAGAATTATCTGTTGAAACATGGTGTTCAATCACCTGATTCTTTACGTGATTTAGAGTGTGATTAGCCTTGAACAGCTGTGTTTATTTTTTACTGTTTTTTCTCTCTTTTGGGGTGGAATAAACTAATGTTGAGGACTGTACAAGGAAGGATTACTTATATGGATAACATTTCTACACCCTTATTGGTCTCTTGAATAGGGAAGCTTCAGTATGGCATAGAATTATATGAGTTAGTTCATATCCTCTCTAGTTAGAGAAGCATTTTTATGCTCCCGATTTCTCTTTTCGTTGCTATTCCTATATAATATTGTGTATATATTTTTTGAATTTATATATTTTTAGTTTACTTTTTGCAAATATAATTTTAACTTCTAGTTAATTTTTTTAATTTGCTAATTGCAAATAAATGGTATGTAGAGGTCTTAGTCCTTCTGAAGCAATAAAAATGCTTCAAAAATAGCCCTCTGTTAGTGAACAGAACATATGGATAGTGATAGTAATGCAGAGAAATATGTTCTTAAACCTCTTGATCAGTCTCAGACTGATCATGTGTCGGATGCTAGTGAAAATGATGGTGATGATTTATCTCAACAAGGCTCCTCTATGCAGCCCCAAAACCTGAATTGGATAACTAAGAAAATTGTACAGAAATCTTATTTTATTTTATTTATTTATTTTGTAGAGTAGATGTGTAGTAGACCTTCTTGTGATGAACCCTGGACCACGTTAAATCTGCTACGCAGGTGTAATGCATTTTTTTTTCATTCATATGCAAAAACAGTTATGCGTATATGGGCTTCACTGCAATGCTTACTTTTTACGAACTTTGTGGCGCAGTGTTCCATCCATGTGATGGAATACCCACAAAATCGAAATGATACATGCAATATTTACAAAATTTTCACTGTATACTCATATAGGCCTAAAAAGACAACCTTAAAATTTTTTTGTTAATATTTAAACTTGAGGGGTAGTGCGCCTGAAAGGGTTAAACAATGCATTATATTTACAATAAGCATTTACAGCCATTATTTTTTTCCAATTACATAGATTATGACATTTAGAATATATGCAGATTTTTTAATGCTTTATCTTTAATTATATACAAGTATCAATTGCTATAATAAAATAAATCACTTCCTTAAAGTATATCAAAATTCTAAAATTTTATTTATTGAGTAAAATTTCCACCAATTTGGAAAATAGAAAATGATTTTAAATTACTAAGCCTGAATTAAGGAAATAATGAATTAGAAAATAGTGTATATTTCTTCAAATGTCATGACAGAAATTACTTGTTACCTTTAAAGAAATTATAACTAAGTAAATATTAAAAATTATAAGTTTAAAAATACTTTTGTTTAGTTTATATTTTCAAAACAGTTATTTTCTAAAAAAAAATTTCTCTAAAAATAATATTAAAATATAAAAATACATTCATTTTGTTAAAGATTTTTCTTTAAGAAAAAAAAACTATCATTACATGGAATTTTAAGCAGCAACAATAAATTTTTAACAAAATTAATTGAAAATATAAGATTTTAACCATGGTGTATAACTTATTACTACCAATAAGTTCAAGCTATTTCTACAATGTGGAAGTTTAATTTTAATCAAATAGAAATATATAGTGACTTTTCACATACGAAGATAAATTTGGAAGGGAACAACAGTATAAAACAGATTCAAATTCAATACATACACCCATGGAAATCATTGCCATAAATGACAAGTCAATGCCATGTCAAAACCATGAATTATTGAACTGAATACAAGAATTATGGTCACATTTAATTGGCAAAAGTCAATATAACAGAGGAATGTCTAACTGATATTACATACACACACACACATACACATATATATATATATATATGAGAACTTTTTTTAAGATATCCAAAAAATTATTAAAATAATTGTCTAGATATTAACATAAATCTTATTAATTATTATATTATCATTGTTAAAAGTGAAAGAATATCAGTGTGTACTAACCAGAATAGGGGGTAGTCTCCAAATATTTAATTTTTTAGATGCCAGCTGATGCTCTTTGCACTTAGAACAATAATACTTTTCAGCTTCACCTAGCTGTTCTTCCTTAGTGAAGGCTTCCAAACAATCATCTAAATTTATTGGTTCAGTTTGTAACCGTTTGGTGGCCTCCACACTTACATGCTCTGTGAAATCCTATAAAATATTATATATGAATTTATTCTTATATTTGAATAAACTTATTTACACTGTAGAAACATAAAGTGCATACAGTAGCCACTATTTATGGTTTAATGTAAACACAAATATTCCTTAAATTTAATTTGAAAAAATTAATATGACAAAATAACGCATTATAAATATATATTATTTGGAGTTTGAGCTGAATAAACAAAAAATAACATACTAAAGAAAAAGAAGTTCATTAAAATATAATATTACAATAACTATTTTATCTCAAAAAATTTTTAAAAAATTTTGCTAGTACGTAGAAAAAGATTGCTTTAATGATTACCAGTACTGCGAATGAAAATGATGGAAATTTTTGATTGAACTTTTTTAATATGTTAACAAATAAATAAAATCAAATTAGCAAATCAAATTGTTTACTCCTACAAGGAATAAAAATAAAGGTCATAAATGTGAATTATATTATTTTTTAAAGTTGAAATTATTATAAAGCTATCATTGGGAAACATTAAAAGTTTTTTCTTTCATTCATGGATGACAGTTTCATTACAAACATTTACGATTAAGTTTCTAACACTTATTATCTAATCACATTGATTAACAAGTGCAACAAATGAATTGGCCACTTGAAGCAAATTGCATTAACTCTAATTTTTAAGTTGCATGATGCAACAGTTCTACTTGTACACTTTAGAACGTTTACTAATGGTAAAATATATACATATATTTTACCATTAGTAAACGTTCTAAAATGTACAAGTAGTATATATATATATATATCACTTTCAAAACAACATTTATAATTCACATAAATATAAAAATATTTTACCTCTGCATAAAATATTGAAGCCATTTTTGAAAAAGCATTAAATACAGTGTGCAAATAAAAACAAAAAGCATTAGGTTAAATAGTTAAACTGCACAGGCAGAAGATTTGTAATTGTTTTAATTCTGATTTTATATAAAAATTAAAGAATTTGTTTCTGAAGATACCCTTTCAAGAGACGTCTGATAGCGTAAGTGCAAAGCAGTTGGATCCCAATCAATTGCAATCACTGCACTTCCAAAATTAAAATCAGCATCACAACATTCTATTTTACATCCACGGCAAAACCTACAAATAGTTAAAGGAAAAAAATAGAGTTATTATAACAAATGTCATAAAAATTCCTTTTGAAATCCAAATCTAGATTTTAAATTTTAAAAAAGTAACATCATTAACATGATAAATTATGAATAAATTCAATTACATGATAAACTATTTTTTTAAATTTTAGATTCCTTCAATCATTAAACATAAAAATAGCAGTACCATTAATACAAGATTCATGTTAAATGCATGCATTAAAAATCATGATGAAATAATTTTTCGTGGTTATGAATATTCTAGATTTATAATTTTTTCAAATTGCAACTACTTAAAATCAAATTCAATTCAGACTGATATGTACATATATATTACATTTTTTTCTATAATAATAGTAAGCCTTGTCTAACCACAAGAATGTTTATTGCAAATATCAAATTATAGCTCTGCCTTAAATTTAAAGAAATTAATATTTTCTACATTTTATAAGAAATACATACCTGTACCAAGGACAATGAGCACACAGGTATCCATTTCTTTGAACTGCCTTTAATGTGAAAGGATATTCATAACCTAAGCTGTCATCACTGGTAAAAATATTGGTAAACATGATTATTTAAATAAAAAAAATCGACATAAATTAAAATACATAAAAACTGTAAGCTGTCTTAACTATTATAAATTTTTCATAATATTTATATTACTGAAATAAAAAATTTTTAAGCTATGGTATAAACTATTTTTTACCAATCCTGTGCATGATTTGACACTGCAGCTTCAGAAGGTGGCAATGGGGAAACTAGTCTAGCCACTTGTGTCCAAACTGCTTGATATAAATCTTGATTTGTAGTCATTTCATGGCATGGAAGGATTAATGGAAGGCCAAATAATGTGGGCCGACTTTTTTGACTTGAAAGAAAATAAACATCCTGGCGAATCTAAAAAAGAGTATGAACTCCATTTAAATAAATGTCTGTATATTCAAATAAAATATATTTAAGTATCATAAAGGATATTGAATCAGTGACAAATAAACATTAAAAATAAGTTATTTAAGTTTAATTCACAAATACAAAAAAAAAATTTATTTTGAAAATAAAATATCCATTAACTACACTTTGACTTCTATTTAAATGTATATTTAAAATTAATTTTGAGAGTAAAAATCAAGTTTTAATACTTTTTGAATAAAAAATATTAAACTATGATGAATTTTTAAGAAAGGAAAATTAAGAGAGATCTAAGAAAATTATAATATTTTTCTTGATTTAAATTTATAACAGCTAAATTTTATTGTATATATATTCATGAAATATGATTACAAGAACTTAATCTGGTCAAAATAAAACAGATTAGACTTTTTACACATACAACAAAGATACAATTTAATCAAAATTTAAAAAATAAATAGTAAAATATATGTTAAAATATACATTAATTAAATCATACATTTAAGGATTAATTATTTCTTGATTCTTACCATTTTTCTATGATAGGCAATAACAAAGTTTTTCTGATAAAAATCAGTGCTGAATTCTCCAGTAGAGGAGTTGCTCACCATGCTGGATGACATGCTAGAAGAATAGTTAGGAGCTCCTCCAAGAATCCAGGGACCTTGTGGTTGTTGCACTGAATTCATCTGGAAAGAAATAATCATATGCATGCCACTTTTTATATTTCTTCCTTAAAAACTGGTAATTCAACATATATTGCTAACAAAATGAATAGTATAATAATTACTATATTTTCAAAACATTTTATTTTTAACATGGTAACAATGGGAGAAGTCTTGCTCTACTGTACAGTTGAGTTCAGTTTAGTGGGTATGTTGGTTTATGATGAATTTCTGTTTACAAGGATTAATTTGACTTAGACCTATAATTTATAGTGAATTACATCTATGCAAGGGATGCAAGTTTAATTCATGACCATTTGATTTAAATATTAGAAATTTAACCACTATGCTACCAGATCAGAATAAATAGTTTACTAAATATTTAAAAATAAATATTCCAAAATCCCCTTGAAAATAATTAGTTCAGTAAAACAAATGGTTTGAGGTTAGTAACATAAATGTTTAATGCATAAAAATTCTTCTATAAATTAAAACTTGAAACACAAATCATAAATTGAAAATAATCAAAATAATTTGATACCATTAAAATTTCCAATAACAGTTTCAATAATTCCATCAATACATGTCATTTTTAACCATCTGAAACATTAACATTTAGAGACTATACAGTATTATTAAAACTAAGTTTAAGTGATAGGACAAATTTTGTTTATTATAAGTGAAATATCAGTAAAACAAAATTAACTGTATGTATTGGTAAGAATTATTTTTTGCATGTATGACACTCCACTTCCCAGTATCTAAAAATTATAAAAAATAAGTATTCATGTTTATTGTTTTCCACATTTTTTAAAAAAAATTAATAACAAAGCACAGTTAAGAAAGATTTTTTTCATGCATATTTAAGAGAATACAACATACACGTTGAAAATAATTCATCACTACTGTTTCACACAAAACAATGTTTCTCAAATTTATCATTAATTTTAATTGAAAAATTACTAACATAAGCCAATTTTAAATTTTTGTAAAACACTATATAAAATTTTAAAAACTATAAACACACGTTTAGTAAATTTAAAACTATTAAAAAAATAAATAAAAAAATAAATAAATTTAAATTGTTCAAAATTTACCAAAAATAAAATTAGAATAATATTGAAAAATTAAGACTTCAAATATTAAATACTATTGTAAACAATATGCTACAAAATTTTACCTGTGAACTAATACTGTCATTGTCAGAATCACCAACAGAAAATATTGATTTTCCCGGACCATCCCCAGATTCCCTTTCATCATTATTTTTTGGTATATCTCCATTCACTGCCAAAACAGGTGTTTTCTTTGAATTTGGAGAAGTAAATACTTTTGGTGACATAGATTCTAAAAATAAATTTAAAAAAATTATATAATAAGAAAATACCTTGTTTAGCTCATACTAATTTTAGCAAGAAATCAATACACAAAATATATAAAATTCTATAACAGCACAAAATATATAACAGCAGTAAATGCTGCAAAATAAAATACACACAAAAAAAACAGCAGTAAATGCTGGTAATCTTACTGACAGCAGTATAATAACAATGATAACAGCATAACTTAAAAATAATAAAACAGAAAACACTCATTAAATTAATCACACAACAACAATTTAAATAACAATTACTTTTAGTGATAAAATATTTCAATAACTGATTTTTTATAAAAACTAAACAATACAAAAAGAAATAATAATTAAGAAAATCACAAAATACTTTAAATATAAACTATAATTAAAAAATAGAAAATATTAGAAATAAACTGGAAAGTTTATAACAAAAAATATTTAACCACTAAACTGGTTTTTTTAATTAATAAAATAATTTCTAAGCACAATATTTTTTAACCAAACAAAAATAGTATTTTTTTTTTAACTTAACTGCTTTATACCTGAAAGAGGCATTCTTTGAATTTGTGTGAGAGTGTGTGGTTCTCTATTTTGTCTTGTTTCATCTTCCATGACATAATCTTGCACCATATAAAGTTCATAGGCAAAGAAACTACTGCCACCCACAATTCTAATCCTATGTTCATCAGCTGGTATACTCTAGAAAAACAATCATAAATAACTGAGGACATTATATTCATGTGGGAATAAATATTAAAATTAAAACTATACACATTTCTTATACAATGAATTCATTATTTCTTAAAATCCACTCTCACCTTAAATGTAGCATCAGATACTTCAGTCACAAGCAACTGCTGAGCACTGAGGCCACAAAGCTTGCCCAGTTGCTGCTTGAGTGCAATATACTTATCATCATGATTGAGTTGAAGACCATACTTAACTGGCTTGCTACCATCCAATCTAATAACTAAAAGGCATGAAATTAATATTTAAGTTATATATATATATATATATATATATATATATATATATATATATATATATATATATATATATATATATATATATATATATATATATATATATATAACTTAATTATTTTGTGTGTGTGTGTATATATATATATATATATATATATATATATATATATATATATATATAAATATATATATATATATATATACACACACACATGCGCATAACGTTTTGAAAATAATATTTTCAGAATATCAAATTAAAATAGCTGCTGCCAATCAAAATTGAATAAGCAGATTTAACTCGAAAATATTTACTTATTGAGATAATTTATTTGTAGGAAAGAAATAAACAAGTGCCTGTTTCATTCATATTCATAGAATCAAAACTGTATTGAAGATTGTTAGCAAAATATCTCTTAAAAATCAAGTTTTAGAATAAAGGTATTTTAATTTAAAAAATTGAGTAAAAATGCACTGTTGGAATTTTTTTATATTTTCACATTGAAATAAAAATTAGTAATAAATTACCAAGTGCAAAGAACAAGCTAAATAAATACTCACAAGTACAAATTGTGAGAGAAATTTATTAAAATAATTATAGTTTACCTTATTTAATTTTGCTTAAAATAATTACTAAGACAAAATAAATTTAAAAAAGCACATTTATGATAATTAGAACATTATTATTCCGTTTTTTTTACGATAAACAAAACTTCAAATCTTCTAATATAATAAGAAAAAGTCTTAAGCTTCATACCAACAACTTCTAAATGTATACAGCTCTCCATGGGAAGAGGCAGAGAAAGATAATTAAAAGGATCAAATCGAACACTGGTATGACCACAAACTTTACAAGTCACAGTAGATTGCAGCTGACCATGAAATAAATCCACAATGATTGATCGTTCTCGGCGAACATGATTTTCCCATGCCTCACATGCTACCTCCTCATCAGGTCGACCATCACTGTCTTTCAAACCAGAATATGGCTTTTCATGCACCCTAAATAATAAATCCTTTTATAACAAAATTTTTCTGATATTTTACATTTTAAAATACTGAATATTTTGCTGGAATTTAAAAAAATTAATATCTATTTATCAAAGTGAAATTTGAAATTAGTAAAAATCATTGCTCTTAATATAAACTAAATAAGGAATAAAAAGAAAATAGTTTCAGAAAAAATAGGGTTTAGATATTTTTTTAGTAAGAAATATGCAACAATTATACAAGTTCATATTTAAAAAAAATTAAATATGAGATTAGTTAATTGATGCGTTTAAGAAAAATAATTCAATTATTCCAAATCTAATAATTATCATACAAAAAGAATCATAAAAAATAAGGAAATGCTATAAGCTGAACCTGTTTAAATCTTCATGAAGCCCATCAATGAGAAAAGCTAATAGCTCTTGGGAATCATGTTGCTGAAAACCATTAAAACGTGGAGCATATTTTCCAATTGTAAGCTGAAAAATAAAATCACCAAATGTTACACTTAGAAAATATTATAATTAACATTGGAATGAATAAAATATTCTTATATTAATATTTAATTAGTAACAGATTTTCAAGAGACAAATAGGTTATGAAATTTTGTAGAATGGCTTGTTTCATGCATAGAATGCGTAAAGAAATTTCTATGGCAAAACAAGGTAACAGAAAATATTTTTTGAATAATACATTTTTCCTACAAACTCAAAGTTTTTTTTTAAAAAAAAGGTTATTAAAAGTAGTTTACTTCAAATGTTTCAAAAGAGAAATATTTTTAACTTTTTGATATTTACTTTAATTTTTAAAACTATATATTTTAAATAGTTACTGAAAGTCATTTAAAATTATTTTTCCTCATAATCAATTATGCAACGAAAATTTTTTTAAAAATGAAGCTTGTTCAAACATCTTAAATTATATCAAAAACTAATGTTTTTTTTTTAATCTAAAACTTTTCACACTTTTGAATTAGCCATAAATAAATGATACATTAAAATACACTACATATAATCTAATATCGATTTTCCATTATTTATTTTCCTACATATTTCTAATAACTGTACTTAAAAATGCATACATTAAAAAGTTATTTAAGCACAATAAAATATTTTCATGTATCGACAATCAAAAGTTTACTAGTAAATTCCACTTTTAATAATTATTATTTTTCATTTTACAAAAATATCAAATAATAAACATGAAACTTAACTATGTATAAAGCAAACTTAACAAATTATGCATCTAAGATAACTATCATAAAAGCTATTAAGATATATAAAAATTAAAAATTCAACCAAATTAATAATTTTTTTTATCCATAATTAGGTATAAGACATTTTTAACTTGCAGATACTACAATATTTCATACATGCAAAGCTCTATTTATAAAATATTTTATGAACATCTTTTTTACCAATAGATGAGGCATGTGAGCATTTCAAAGCATTTAATCAGTTAAAAAAGATACTGTAGAATAATATGATTAACATATTGCTTGAGTAAATAATTTTATGTTGATAAAATAATTTTTATGTTAAAATAATAACCATTTTTCATATTAAAAAAATAAGAAACACCAAGCATACCATTAATGTATGAGTATTCTTCAAATCAAAATTCTTTCATACTGTCCCCCCCCCCTCCAAATACTTTTTAGCTTTCTATTAAGGACTATGGAAATACAGAACGTATTTGAAAATTCTTATAAACAAAAAGCAGATATAAATATTTTTTGCAATTTGCAAAATCACAATTTTGATTGATGAATTTCCTTACAAATGAGATGGGAAATCCCTTTTGTTTTTATACTCATTTTATTTTTATTGCTCTACACCTTACATTTCCATAACAAAATAGTATTAAAAAAATAATCACTCTAAGTTTTAGAGGCGCTATTGTCCTTGAGGTTCCACTCCATAAATCTTGTACAAGATCTCCATATCGTTTGGCAATGTGACCTTTCATGCCATGTTGATTTGTCCTAAAATAAAAAATACTTTAAGCATTTCCATGAGTATTGAGAAGCGATGTTTCTAGTAATCATGAATAAACTATAAATATATCACAGATCTTAATTTTAGAAAAAAATCATCTTATAAGAAAAAAATTAACAATAAAAAAGAATCAACCTTCTTCTAAATAAAAGATTATATCTTGATGTATAACGTTTTTCTTAGCATGTTACTCATTCAAAAAATAAATTAATGTTCAAAAAGCAGTTTTGCAATACTTTTACTTAAATAAAGTATATACAATAAATAAACAAAGTAATACTTTTATATTAAATAAAGCTTTTGTAGTTATTAAAATGTGACATATATAATTATAGAAAATATAATTGTATATGTCATGTTTAATAAGATAAAATAAATCTCAATGGATTTGATAAAAATTTAACAAAAGTAAATAGCACAAAATTGTAAGATTAGAATATCATAAAATTTTTTAAAAACATTCTTAGGAAAAATATTTACAATGCATAATTTTCACTAATTATGCATGACTTAACATTATACAAATGGTTAATGACGGCATCTATATTGCAGATATTTTATGAATAACATAAGAAATGAAATGAGAAAAAAAGGAAATGATTTATTTCAACTTCCTCATGGGTGTGTGCATGTGTGTAATTAGAATGGCAAGAAAAGCTAGTTTTCAAATTTTATTTTCTCAAACACATCAAGAAAACACAAAATAAATATGCAAAATCATCAATAAAATAGATTTACCATGACTAAGTGATAGTACATTGCTCTTTGATCGTTTTAATTTTTGTCACTTTATAATCACCTTTTGCATAAGCACTAATAGACCTACAGCTTTAAGTTGATTCTGAATTTCTAAAAGTAAAAATATTTAAAGGTGAAATTAAACGAATAAGCTATTGAGCTGAAGGACAGATGTCTTTAAAATGGAAGGTCCTGAATTTGATATTTTCTAACTTAAACGAAAGAAGTTTGTCCATTTTTAAAGAATAAATGAGATGGCTGTTGCACTTCCACTTACTGCATGCATAACTATTGGGTTGGTTTCTTGGGAATTTGTATAATTCCTACCTTTGTAGAATGTGAAGACAGCATACAATTTATAAAATATCACTTTCCATTAGCAAAATGTGCAGGATAAGTCCTTTAAGTTCAAATGCTTAAAATATGATATTAAATTATCATCAAACAAGGTTGTTCTTTTTAATATTTCCTACAGAAGAGTTTGAAAAGAATAAAAAATTTTGTAGTAACCAAAAAAATAAAAATAAAAATATTTTAATAAAAAATCCTAAAATAACACTATTGAAAAGAGAACACTCATATGCAAAAGATTAGCTAGAAAAACAGAACACATTTTCATAAGACATATAATCAAAATACTTACTAATATAATTAAATCTAAAAATAATTAAGTTGAGTGAAAGTTTATAGGCATAAAAATATTTCAATTGCTTTAGAAAGCGTTTGTTGGAGTATTTATCACATGCAAACAACTAAGTCTTTTTTTTTTTTTTTTTTTTTACATTATGTTTTCACAATCTAATCTATGCGCAAATCATAAGACATTTCCTTTCAGAATTCATTTTTTTATTTTATTTATTTTTTTGAGCTCTCATTTCTTATAAACCATGGTTTGAGTTAATTCAAATTCAGGTAATAGAGTAGAATATTTATAATACTACACTGGAATTCAATAGATGAACAACTATTTAAAGCTACTTATTAAATATCTACCAAAAGGATGACTTGCACTGCCTTATGGATTTTAATTTTCCTCAACTTTTAATTTTCGGAAAAAATACCTTGTCACAGAATCAATTATTTCACCATTACATTTTTCGTTCTTGACTATATTTCATAGGTTATTGCAAATCAATAAGTGTTACAAATGAAGAATATAATACAAGGTTTTAGTGCTCACACAATAAACTATATAAATGCAACAAGTAAGTAAAATAAAATCATCAACAAACCAGGAAATTATATTACATTAATCTGAAATCAAATCTTCCACCTTTAAAACAGAAATTGACAAATTTCTGCATTTTCTAACAGGTTCAAATAGGTTAAAAAGTTCCAAATTGATTACAGGAAATATAAAAGAAATGACTACAAGATTTGAAGAAAAAAGAATTTCAAGTTACCTAAAGGCCTGATACATATAACATCACAATTTATTCCATTGCCAATTTACATAAGAGTATTTCAAAACAAGTGTCTGCAGAAATAACTAAGAAACTTACCTGTTAAGCTCATAAAGATGCCTATTCGAGTTGAAATACAGTGTTAGAGGTCGAGTATTGCTTACACACTGCAGAGCAGCATTCATGAAACACGTATTTCCTAGATTATTTAAGCCAGTAGCTCCTCTTTCAGTAGGACCTAAATAAAGTTCGAAATGATAAGGCAGAATAATTTTTATCAAATGCAGTAAATATAAATTTTTAAACATTAGGTTTTGTTTGCATTTACTTAAATTATGATACAAGAGATGGGACACATCCAATTAACTTTTTTTCATAACAATTAACCAACCTTGACTTTTTTGATCCCACTTAGCATTCATCACATTGGTCATCTCTTCCGGCCAAGTCTGATCTTTATTACGAACTATTGAAAAGTAATTTTGGTAAATTAGGCAATTTTTATAGTAAGACAAACAACTTGCTCCAATTCAGTACTTATTAATATGTTGGACACTTACCTTCTATAAGAATTTGTTCATTATCCTCAATGCCCAGTTGTTGTAATGTACTATTTTCTTCTTCAAGTAGAGTGAGATTACTCTAAAAATTTTAATTTAAAATAAGAAACTGCATGAATAAAATATTATTTAAATTTAATTACTGTTGTTTTTATCAGAAAAAATACAAAAATTTATTTTTAGACATAAGGTATTTAAAAATTTTTGATCAACAAATTTTAAATAGTTTGTTAATATAGAAAGGTATCAAAAGAAATAAAAGAGAAAAAATAAATACTAATTTAAAATGTCAGCCATATGCACTACTATGAAATTATTTATTCTTAAGCCATACTAGCATTCATGTTTTTAGAAATAAATTATCACAACAGAAAATAAAACACACTTTTAAATATATTTTAAAATTTTATAAAAATAAATTCAAACACAACGTCATTACCGTTTATTTCTAAAATTTTCAAAGGGAAACAATTATTTTAAATTCATTGTATGTTCTTTTAAATCACAAATACACAAACTACTGAATAAAAATTCTAACTATTTTTAAAATAAAGAAAGATGTCTTTTACCATTATAGTCATAGAATATGAATAAATAAATGAAATACAAAAACAGATTATTGAAATAATTTTAAAAAGAAGTAATTTTTTTAATTACAAAACCCCTGCAAATAAATAACAATAGCTAATGAGGTTTCATTTAATGGGATATTTCCATCATCTAAAACTTATCTCTTTATTCCTATATCATAAAAGGACACAAATTATATTTTTCCATGAAGAATTATCTGACACTCTTAAAACTACATTATTACATTTCATGAGATTTCAAATATAAGACAACAAAACCTCATTACTGATTATAAAATTTTTGGTTTATTAATATAATGAGAATAACATATTCAATCAATATAGCAGCAGGCATCACAAATTCAAAACCATAGCATACACAAATTAAAGCTGGAACTAGTTGAAAATTTAAAAGCGGAATACACCAATCTAATGTTTCATAAATTTTCTTTAAAAAAGAAATTAACATGACTCAAGTTAGAAATAGTTAATAGTGATATTTAATATGTAAAAAACTTGTGCTATTCTTTTAAAAATTGTTAAATATTTTAATGTTTTTACATTTTTTTCATTAAATGTATTTCATTTTCATTTATTGAAATGAAAGAAATGAATATCATTCATTTCTTTCATTTTGTAAGGATAACTATTAATAAAAAATGAGAAAAATTTTCAAATATCAAAGATAAAAAAATTGAAACTTTTTTATTCGAAAATAATGAAAACAAAAAAAGAAGCTACAATAGTTGAAATTAAGAATATTTTGATAATGTAATATTGTGAAAGAGAATACAAAAACTAAGCTGTTTTCAAGAAAGTGTATTTGTTTAGTTAAATTGAACTTAAAATTGTTTTTATGCCTTCAGGCACTTATTATACTACTTAAAAAACTTTCAAAATATTTCAATAACATTCAATGAATTATTATACAGATATTTTGATTATAGCAATAAATGTCAAAAAATTTAATAAAAAAAATATTGAGAATCTTACATCATCTTTATATAACCATAATCTAGTTTCTTCTAATCTTAAACGCAATCGCATGCAGATGAATTCAAACACTTGTCGCAATGTTGCTAAATGACTGAATGAAGCCAAATATGCTAGATAACGTTTATGTACAGTTGGCAAAGTTGTCATATACATTGAAGGGTTGCTACCTACAAAAATATAGATAACACATTTAAAATTACAAAGTACAATAAAAGCCCAAAACTTTACCATTATATAAAATATTATACAACTAATACATGATATACAGTGCTCTATAATGATATTTTAATATCCATTGTTTGTTTTATTATAAAATGAACAATGAATTTCTAGAATTGAGCAATTATTATTATTAAATTTAACCCTTTGAGGGGCACTATAAGAAATTTATCATTCTCTAGTATAAAAATGGTCTTACCATAAGGGTCTAAAAACACACATTATGCATTCAAAAAAAATTTCAAACCACTGTATATTTGTGGGGGTGGTGCTGGCAATTGCCAACACTGCCTCACTAAAGCTTAAGATGTTGCTTGAAACAATACTTTTACTCTAAATATTAAAAACATAAAAAGTGATAGAAATAAATGGTATAAGATTCAATTATAAATAAAATATGCTAGATATTCAAAAATTACTTTTTTTGCTATATTAATTTTTATAGATGAAAGGAAATAACACTTAGAAGTACATGATAAAAAGGTTCATGACATAGCAAATAAAGATAATATATAAATTTACACTATTCTTAGAATATGAAATGCTAATGCAATAAAACAATAAGAAAATCATTACGTTGAATATATTTGAATAGACAAAAATTAATTGCATTGAAGATCATGCTTACCAATAATTAGAGACAGAAAATGAATGTAAAAATGTAAATTATTCCACAAAATTGTTTTAGTTATTTTGAATGAAATTTTTCAAAACATTCAGGATTCTGTTTGCTTAGACATAGCCCTACATTGCATGTCTGGCACATAATTCTTGTAAAATGTGGCTTAGATTTAGTGCTACAAAACCTGCAACTCTTTGGTTTGCATTTTACAGGAAGATGGTCAGCATTTTTCAATCGAGTTTCATCAGAAACTTGGTATTTCAGTTTCTTTTTATGTTGAGAGGGTTTCTTTTTATGTTTCTTTTGTTGATTTCTTTTTTATGGTTTTCCTTCGTTTCCCATAGCTATTAGCCCCATTACTATTTCCCTTCGAAAAGTTTTTAAATTTTTAGGATCTGTTTCAAAGTTTGGCAAAAGTGTGTATAAAATGAATGCATTCCTAAATATCAAGTTTTTCATACATTTTAAGTTTCACATATTTCACATATTTTAAGAAAAGTAAAAAAATTAATATCATTCAAAATAAATAAATATACCATCTTGAGTAAAAAAATTAACTAATAAAGCATAAAAATTGAAATTTCAAACAAACCAAATCAGTAAAATAAATGGAGCTAGCGCAAGGAATAAAAGCATCCCTTTCAAGAGAATAAAATCCAAGAAATGAGGCAAAAACAATCCCTTGTGAGTTTTCCACCCTTCGTCAACCCCTACCCTACTCCCCCACTTCCAATCCACCCTTTGAAATCAAACCCAACTTTCTCTTTCAGTGTAAATAAAACGCAGTTGCATATACTTGAGGGGAATTGAACTCTTCAAAACACAGTGCAATATTTGCTGTTTCTCTTCAGGGTAAGAAAGAGAATCACCTACTGGTGCAGTGTTATCAAATGACAACACTTGGAAAAAACTAATAAAATGGAGTACATAATTGCACATTTGGTTGTAATTACACACCTACATGAAAATTATATGCACAAAGAAAAATAATACGAAAACTGCATTAAAAAAATATATTTTCTATTTTTTTTCAGAATTTTAATTAAACGGATTAAAAACAGTCAATTTCCTATGCTTCTTTCTCAGTTGTATCTTTAATTCTTTTTGTGCTGCCATCTGTTATGTATAAATGGAAGTTAAATTATGGATTCTGTTTAGTGTTTGCAGTAAAATAACACTTGAGCATTTAGAGAAAAAATATAGAAAATGGTGTTTGCATTTGCCAACACTGCCTCTCAAAGAGTTAAGCCAATACGAAAGGAAAAATATTTTAGCAAATAATTTTGGGAAATAAAGTGTACAAGCTTTTTTAAAAATATAACATACTTCAAAATAAATTTAAAAATATATTTAATATTTCAACATTAATTTTAAACTTGCTTAAATTTATCAAAAATCTATAATTGAATAAGAAATATTTAAGGAATAATAATGAAAAAATCTCATTTCTAAATATGAAAAAAAAATTAAAATATATTAAATTTTGCATTGGAATTATGTTTTAAATATAAATACAAATAAGACTGTAATTTATAATAAAAAAACATATTTACATATTTTTAATTCATTTCAAATATTTAAAATGCTTTTCAATTGAAAATGTTTAAGAAATTTTTAAAACTTTTTTAATTACAGTGGAACATTTTTTATTTACTGTGGAAAGAAAAACTGCTTTTATTTAGCTAATTTCATTTAGTTAATAAATTTTCTTGATCTTTTACCTCTTATAAGATTATAAGCATAAAAAAACACAATTTCAAATATTTCATTTTGTACTACACATTTAAAATATAGTTACAAACTTTAAATTGATCATTTATATATTGCTAACTGATAAAATGAAGAAAACTTATTAAAAATATAAATTTTTCTTAGATGTTTTTAATACTGTAAAAAAACTGAAAATTTATGTTAAGAAGTTAGGGGGAAAAGTAACAGAACCAAATGTTTATAAGAAATGATATTAGTACCTATTTATTAACATTTCAAATATGAACAAAGTAAATTAATTAAAATTAATGTGGTTCAATTCAATATTGTAGAGAATAATTTTAAAGAATGATTCATCAGTTCTGAAGACCAATCTTTGGGTATGAACAAATTACAGTGAACAAAGTCCTCTACATTTCAATAACATTCTCACAAGTTAGTCAAAAACTACACTGAAGAATAATATCCCAAGAAATTTAATAAGAATACTATATATATTGAAAAGATATAATAGTATTTATTATTACAATATATAATATTTAGCTTTATATAATATTTTCTGATATTATTCTTTTAAAAAATTTAAATATTGAAAAATGTTGAAAAACTATAATATATTCATCCGAATAAATACATTATTAATAAATTTATGTATAAATAATGTGTTAAATAGAAATAAATATTAACAGTACACATGCATAAATAAATGTTTATATTGTAATGAAGGTAGATATAGTTTAAAATTTTTATTAACAATTTATTTATCAACATTTAATAATAGTGCTTTAAAATGATAATGCTCAGAACATAATTTTAATTAAATTCTACAAATTTCATCAACATATGAATTGTTGTGAAATGCTTTTTATCTATTAATATAGTCTGTTAAGAACTTTTCAACAATTTGACTTAGATTATAAATTCAATGACTAATGTACTTTAAAATATGCATGCCAAATGATTGCCGAGTGGTTAGCATTCCTGACTCCAAGGCTGTGGATCCCGGGTATAAATCCTGGTTCGGGCATTGATGCTTCTTTCTCTCTGCGTTTCTCTGTCCTTTCTTCTAAAATGTATGAATAAATGGGTTTGTGGTGATATAGCATGAGTAATGCTACTCACCTTCATGACATGGGTCACAGGTGCTCACCGGGTAACGATAAATGAGCAGCAGTTTCCAGCCTTGTTGTACAGAAGGGTTAGTTATCCAGTATCCATCGTTGTTAAAAAAATATACATATCTTTTATAGTACATTTTTTCAAAGATATTTTAAAGATTTCTTTCCTGAGCTTCATGTTTTTTTTATCTCCAAATCACCTAAAAGTTAATCCTTACCCCAGATATGACAAAAAATTCTTCAGGATTTTTAATAAATATATAATTAAATTTAATAAATTCTGAAATTTTTTAAATAAATATATACCAAACAAATAGACCAAACAAAGCTGATTTAAATATAATCAAGACATAGATAACGGAAAAAATAGTGAACATATATACAATAATTAGAATGTAGGCATTTTTACTATACCATAAGAAGAAGTTACATTTCCTACAGCACCAGCCCAAGGATTTGCTACTGGGCGACCAGTATTTGGTTGATGTCTATACAGTTTGAGAGTAAGGAGATATAATTCAAGTTCTGGAATACCATTTCTTGGCAAAATAACCTGAGAAAAGAATATTTTTCAAAGATTCAAATATATATATATATATATATATATATATATATATATATATATATATATATAGATAGATAGATAGATAAAAATTTTAATTGTGTTTATATATAAAGTAAAAATATTAATAAAACTTTTACTAAAGGTATTACATTTGAAGGAAATTTTGTAAAAACATGTAGTTATAGAAAAACAATTCAATGCAACAACATAATTGGGATATTCAAAAAGCAGTTTCATTAATCTCAGTCATGTTAAAAATATCATAAGTAATTTTTGACAAAAAGACAAAAAATAAAAGATATTAAGGGTGTAAATAAAAATCATAAATTTTATTTCCAAATTCAAGGACAATTATACATTTGTGAACAAAACTTTCGTTGGTTTGTCATTTAGTCACCAAAAGGTATTAAAACTGAACATTTTTTTAATTTATCTTTAAGGAGACACAAATGAAAACAAAGCTAAATGATTTTTATTTTGACTCTCTTTTGCCAGAAATAATTGATCCATGTTATCCCAGATCAATGGATATAAGAAATCCAAGTTATATAATTGTGGCGCAAGAAAAATAACAGCATAAAAAAGCTGAAAAATTGTTTAAATCAAAAAAAATAAAAGTTTAATTATATATATGTGTGTGTTTATATTTAATTTTTGTATAGATTTATTTTATATTCTTTTCTTCATGAAATAAATTGCTTAAGCACTTTTATACTTTATTCGCAGATTAATTTTCAATTACTGATTTACCTCATATATGCTTATAACAAGGTAGTAACTAAATTTCATATATGCTCATGAAATGGAATTTGTTTTATTTGTAGATTTATATTTTCTAACTTTGGGTGACTGTAAATAATGTATAAAATCATGATTTTCTTGTATTACTATGTTTTATTTGCATTTGATTATTTGTAGTAAAATGAACCTAATTTATATTTCTCCCAATTTTGTTAAACTTATTTTTTATTTTAGACTAATCCAACCATTTGTTTTTACAATATATATTTTTAGTTCTATTCTTATTTTGTTTTTATTAATCAAGGGAGAAAAACTCTAATAAAATAGCTGAAGAGTTTTAAAATCTTTAGATTTAAAATGTATGTCACAACAACTTAGACCAAAATACAAACACTTTTTAATAAACTTGTACTTTAAATTATAACTGAAAAAATTTCATTCATATTGAGGGAAAAAGTTAGAATGTAAGGAAAGAAAGATAAGATGCTCTAAGTAAATCTAATTATATTAGATTATTCAAGCTCTCCCTAGGTAAATCTAATTGTATTAGATTATTCAAGCTCTCCCTAAGTAAATCTAATTATATAAAAATGGATGTAATGATAAAAAATGAAATATTTTTATAAAAAGTTATTTTTGAAAACTATGCTTCTTAATTATTTGTTGCAATCAGATTCAAAAATCTCTTAAGTCAATGGATCAAGTCACATAAAATAAGAGAAACTGTATCTTATTACAATCAAACTGAAATAAAATATAACTGAACCAAGGCACTTATAGATATATTTTTAATCATTCACATATTTTAAATTTGATTTGAATTCTGATAATCATTTTTGACCATTTAATTAATAATAATTGTAAAGTCACTCAATATTTTTAAAGTATTTTCATATTTTTTTAGTATGAATAATAAAAGCTGAACTCTTAAATATAAATTAAATAATTATTTCTTTAGACTCACTGTGCAAATAATTTTACCAAAGCAACAATGGGTAATTATGGTGTCAGTTTCCTCGAGTATTTGAACTGTCCTTTTTCCGCTCACCCTTACTCTAAGAATCATGAAGGTAATTTGACACCATCAGCTGTTACAGAGAAATTTAAAACTCTCTTTTTGGCTGTTAGTACCTTTATTTTCATGATGTAATATGTCAAAACTGGAAGACTTGCTAATTTTGTGAGATTAATATGCAATTTCAACCAACAATAGTGTTTTGAACACTTGCCTTCACAAACTTTAAAAACTAACGCTAGATGGGGCGACAAGATGTCGCCCCATCTAGCGTTAGTTTTCAACAGGAGTTTCCACCTCGGTCAGGAGGAGCCTTAAACACAAACTAGTTTTGATCAAAAATGTATTATAAAATAACAATTTCCAAGTAATAACAAAGCAGGTATAGTTAAGTTAATATCCTTTTATTCAGTATACCATGTAATAATTTTGATCTGATCCATGTAAAGATTCTGAAAATTATTTTTATATTGTTTCTTTTCCTCAGAACAAAGGTCTACAATAAAATTAAATCAATAAATAATTTTTTCATATTTTTGTTTGATTTGCAAAAAAGAATGATTAATAGCCTATGTTGTATATAAATATGCTTACGTTATATACTGTCATTATACTAAAATCAAATATTCTTTCTAATGATGGAATATTTACTAAGCCTAGTCTTCTTAATTATGTGTTCAACAAGTTTTTACCATTAAAAATACATATATGTAAATATACAATGCATCAATCACGCAGTTAAGAAATTAGGTTTTAGTCATCATTTCCAGAGCAGGCTTTTTAATATAAAAATAAAATCTCTATCACATTTTCAATTTATCCAATATTTTCTGAACTTAATAATTTACGTTTTATTAGATTTGTGGGAGCTGTTCTTGGTTCACAAATGAATGACATTAATTTTATTGAAAAGGGAAAACAATTTTTTAAAGCATGGTGTGGTATTTTATAGAAGTAGAAACAATTTTTCAAGTTAAGATTGATTATAAGAAAACAAGTATGAATAAAATAATGTATTTCAGTATGCAAAAATGTATGTAGAAAGCTAGATGTAAATTTATAACAGTTGATTTAAAACAATTCAAAGATCAAAGCATATGAATGTCTACACTCACCTGTCTAGGTAGTTGGGGAGAGCCTCCATACCATTGAGAAAGGGCTCTCCAAACAGCTTCAGGCACCAATTCAAAATCTCTACCTCTTACAAGGGGTGGATTTTTACGTAATCTACCTCCTTCTCCAGTTAAAAATATTACCTGTAAAGATGCACAATGTTCATCACAGAATTCTAACACAATATTAAGCTAACCAATATATAACTAGACAGAAATTAATATACACTTGCATAATCATTCATATAAATTTATCTATTTTTTATTTTATTTGTTTATTTATTTTTTGCTATTTTTTATTTAATTATTTTTATTTTCTGTATTTATTTTTATTTATTTATTATTATCATTTTTTTGGTAATGTTTGTAATTTGCAACATTTAATTTTCAAAACATCAGAACTGCAAATCACAATTTAACATGTATGTTTGCTTTTTTCTTACACCATTTTAATACATAAGGACTAAGTCAAAAGGGATTTATTGTCTGAAGTGGTTTCCTTACCACTACAAACATTTATGGTAGAAATGCATATCGAACCTGGAATTATTCAACTAAAAGGCAGAAAACGAATCTACACAGACATGATGTAGAATAGGCAGAGAGTAGAATTAAATTGCACACCATTATAATTAATTCAGAAATGAACACTTATCTTAACTGTTGTATAGATCTGACTTTAAATAAAATATTACATACTTTGGAGACAATATATTGCTGTCTAGGAATAATGGTAATACAAATGATTATATCTGTGAAGAACTTGATTTCTGATGTTCTTATGTGAAACCAACATTCATGTATATTTTAGAAAATTCAAAATAAATATGACTAAATTATAATTCTATTTAAAATCGTAAAAATCTTTGCTTGTCTTTTTTCATCTTCAGAACTCATTTTTGTTTTCCTTATTTTTATTGAATTAAATATAATACAGATTAGTGATAAATACCTGTTTATGTAATATTGAGTTTGTTCTATCAGTATTTTAGAAATGTAACTGAAAAAAATATAAGGAAAGCTCAATTCACAAATTGTAACTGAGAATACTTTTGTTCAATTCTTTTTCTTTTAAGATACATAACATTAACATGAAATATATTCGAATCCACAGTAGTACCTTGACCAAATACACAAATATTTTATAATTTTTCACAATATTTGATGTATAATATCATACTTCTTATATACATTTATATATTTTTATAGTAAACTGTACCTTTATATGTACTTTTTATCAAGTTCCAGAAAAGGAGTTTATATTAAAAGTATTAAGCTTTTATTTTTAATTATCTAACTTTTAAATAAGATGACTTAAACAGAAGGTTTTCTTGATACATCCATTTGCATACATAAATAATTCACAATAAGATATTAAAGTAAGCTAATGATTATCTTCCTCACTCTTACTTTTATAAATGATATAAAATATTTACCACAACTCAATTATAAAAAACACATATTTGAGGATAATATTGCATTTAATCATGATCAAAAAGCATAAAACCTTTAGTAAATAATTTAACAGATAATTATTTTACTTTTTATGTGAGTTTGAAATTTCAAATACTATTCTATTTAAGTGCTTAAAATTACATTTTGACAGCTTAATTGTAGAGCAACAAATTATTATATTTACAAACCTTTTATTTTATAACTATTTCCAACTAATTTTAAATATTCATGTAAATAATAACTACCTTGGATAAGAAAAATCCAATAAATAAGTGATAATAAATTGCTTTCCTAACTTTAGTTATTGTTAAAAAAATTGAATTTTTAATTTTTAAGCAATGGAACAATAAATGACAATATCAAATCATTTGTTTGATATGCTAAAAATACTTTTTGTTTCACATGAAAATGAAACAAAAGTTAAAAATTTATAAATATATATATATATCATTTAGCAAAAAAATAATTTTAAAGCTTGCTTTAAAGTTTTAGTAACAGACAGAAATTTAGTTATTTTATTCTTGAGAAAAAATTCTCAAGAACATTTTTGATGAAATTTAAAAGCTAAATAAGCTGATCTCTAGATTTGATCTCAGCCGACCAATGGCTGAGTGGTTAGCGTTTCTGACTCTTATGCTGTGGGTCCCGAGTTCGAATCCCGGTTCGGGCATGGATGTTACTATCTCTCTGTGTTTCTCTGTCCTTTCTTGTGTGTTGACGTATGAATGTGGTCCGCCCTATAAACGGGTCTGTGGTGGTATGACGCGGGTAATGCTACTCGCCTCCGTGACTTGGTTCACAGGTGCCCGCTGGGTAACGATAAATGAGTAGCAGTTTCCGGCCTTGTTGTGGCGAAGGGTTAGTCACCCAAGTGCCTGCCGTTATTAAAAAAAAAAAAAGATTTGATCTCAAATTCAAAATCTTAAACTTGCCTGTTTTAACAAATTTAATTTGACAATTATCCATAACTTTTGTACTGTCTTTTGTAAGGAAAAAGTGGGTTGATTATATGTCAATGAATAATTTTGAACAGAAATTAAAAATATAAATAAGAAATAAAAAAAATTCATTAAGAAATATAGATAGAAAATCCAGATTACAAAAATAAAAAGAACTGAAGATGTTTGAAAAGGTTTATGAATTCTCAAGTATTTCCAGGAACAATATAACAACCCTGTCATCTCTTCAATTTTCTTATATTTTACTCATTAATCTAACTGAAATTTCAACAATATTAAAAAAAAATTAAGATACTTTTAACACCAAGAGAAATATAAAGTAAAAAAACTTGCTTTGTTACTTTATGGTTCCCTTAGAATACAATGATTTGAAAAGGAATTAAGGTTTCAAGAGGATTCTGACCCACCTCACATAGTCACATCTATAATGGGGCTCAAACCTATGAAATACTGAATAGATGGTGATAGTGCTAATCATGCAGCTGATAATTTGGAAAGTATTTAGAAAAATGTAGAAATATAAAAGTACATATAAGTGTACAAATGAAAAAATCTATCAAATACTAGAAATTACAACCTAATGCTAAATAAAATGTTTGGGTACTCTTAAAGCAATAAACAAGAATAAGAAATTTGTATAAAATATAACCATACAGATGGCATTATGCAAATACAGCTTTATAAAAAGAAAAGTATTAAATTTCTCAGTTGCTCAAACACAATGTAAATAATAAAAAACATTTAAATTATTAAAAATGTGTTACATTTGAAAGATGAAACTTTCTAAAATCTTAATTTAGAATTATATAAGAAAGTTTGATTTAGCTTACATGAATGTATTATGGAAAAATATTATTCAAACTATATTATTCATTTTACTTGGAACTTATTTATAAATCTAACAAATCAGCCTATATTTTAGATTTGAATTAATAATCAAATCCCACATCATAAAGAAAACAAACATCTGCTATAAACAGTTACAAAATAATAGCCTTACTTTCAAAGTGTTTGGAACAATTAAAGAAGAATTATCAATTGATGTTGGACGTTGTGGCACATAGGTCATATTTCTTCGGTGTACATGAGGAGAATGGCTTGGTGTTCGCACCAGTTCAGGAGGCTGAAAAAATTAACCCTTTTAATAAAACAAACATATCTAAAATAGGCAAAATAGATAATCATTTTTTTAAATTAATAATAAACTAAACTCAGTGGCATGACAGCTCCCATGGGGGCAAGGTCTACAGTGCCCATATGTTTTCTTGATTGAGGGTCCTGAGATCCAAAGCATATGCTCTGGTAAGGTGGTCAGCCTAACAGACAACCCATGTATTTAGCTAACAATCATGCTTGGTACTCAGTTTTATTATGACCTTGCTCAATCAGAGGTTTGGTTTGTTTGTCGCTCAACGGTCATTTTTTGCACACGAGGGCTAATTAGACCGGGACTTACGGCTTAAAGTGGAATCCGAACTACTACAAACATCCATGCCCAAGGTGGGATTCGAACCCACGAACTGTTGAACCGAAGGCAAGAGTGCTAACCATTCGGCTGCCAGCTCGGCTGCTCAATCAGAGGATCAAAATTCAGACTTGTACACTGTAAGTGTGAAGCGCTACCACTTGAAACTGTTATTTTGACAGAAATTAGGTCACTAAAAATTATTAGGATCTCTTAAATGGCACATTTTTTCACAAATAAGATAATGATTAGGAATATTCTCTTGGTTATTTAACAACTAAGAAACACTTCATAATGCAGCTATTATCTTTCTTGACTCTCACACTAAAGGAGTAATATGCTATTAATATTTAGATGTGCTTTACCATTTGTTATGCTCCATATATTTGACACAAAGTCAAACTCCAGAGTCCTCAGTAAACTACAGGAGGGTATCATAGAAGTGGCCCAATTCAGACTATTTTACAACTTTTTCTAATCATCTAATTTTGATGAAGCTTATAATAGATTATATAGACCAAAAAAAGGTTAGGGAAAACATTCTGCCCTAAAAAATTCACATTTTTATCACCACAAGGAAGATTCCCTGACCAAATTTAGATCATCAGGATTGTGGTGCTTAAAGGAGAGAAAATATCAGAAATATTAAAATTCATTCAATTACAGCATGTGGCCAATATATGCATCATTCACTTAAATTATATTGAAAATGCATAACTGTGTGTTCAATGGGTAGCACAAATAAATTCTCAATCAGTTTTGACAAAATAGCATGAACCAGTGGTGTCACTTCAGGTGAAGTCAAATTTCTCCTTCCTTAACATGGTCTTTTATGAGTCTCTACACTCAAAAATTACAATGATTTAAATCAAGTGAATAAAGAGAACAGGTATCAGGAAAAGTTTTGGATATTACATGATTCTCCTCAGAGTAAGCATGAATCAATTCCTTGACTTGGCACCTAATGTAGAGAATTGTTTCATTTAGGATGAAGACAATGGTCTGCAAACATTATCCTTCCTGTTAAACAGAAACAATGTTCTATCAAAAGAATTTCATTGTACAGAGCCTCGTAGCAGAACACATGAATGGAGTTTCAAAGAAAAAACTGAGAATTAAATCAGCAATAAACTTACGCTATGTAGTCACAAAATCGGAATATAGTAGTTGTTGATGTAATAGGTGAAGCTATATGTAGCAATTTCGATTATTCACAGCTCCATCTAAAGAAAAATACATTTCAAACATAAAATTTTCATGGCCTACATGTCATCAACAGCACTGTGAGCATGTTTAATGATCTTAAGTTTACATTATATGCTTTATTATTAATCCAGTTTAAAATGGCATCTGCGTAATGGCATCTATAGATATCATTTTAAACTGGATAGCAGAATTTTTGCATCAACTAGGAATCAATGCCACTGGATCAAATATTTGCTGAATTGTAGAAATTGGAGACCTCTTTAAGCCACAGTAGCAAACTCTTTACAGTTTTCTTCGCAATAATTTTCCACCCTCTTCGAAGCAGGACATGCAGATCTCCAGTCCCTTCAAATTTCTTAATCATCTTCTCCAAACCATTCTTTGACATAGATCCTTTCCACAATCCCTTTAACCCTTTGCGGTGCAGTGTTCCATGTGATGGAGCCCCCTCAAAATCGAAATGGTACATGCAATCTTTACAAAATTTTCACTGTATACTCATATAGGCCTAAACAGACAATTTACAAATTTTTTGTTAATATTTCAACTTTAAAGGGTCAACTTGAAAGAATGAAATAATATTCACTCAGTGCTGTAGGGGAGTTAAAAAAAATTTGCTTCTAATAGATGATCAAAAGTAAGTGGCAGTAATAAAAAGGTTAATTACATTTATTTTAGAGGAGGTACATGTATGATGCAGCACAAAAAATATAGTAAAATAAAAATTCTAAATGTATTGAAATAATTTCGAAACGCATTGAACTTACTTGCAGAGTATTGCTTTTGGTTCTAACCAAGGTGCTACCTCCATTTCCAAGTAATTCTGGACTTTTGGGATGAAGTGCACTTGAACTTTCACTATTAAAGGAACTCAGAATGCTGTTGAGACTTTCAGTTAATGAAGCAGTTGCTTCATCCCCAACAGTTGTCACACTAGAAAGAATAACATTAGAACTACCATCATCAGTTTGGGCAACACTTCCATCAACTCGACGCTGCATTTTACTATTTCGTTTTAGACTGCCAGACGGGTAGGTGGGGGTACAGCAACCGCTAGCAAGTGGTCCCTATAATAAAAATGCTTAAAATAAGTACAAGGACATAGAAAAGCCTAATTTCACGTTCTTTTACCAGTAAAAGCAAATGGAAAAACCTTAACTATACATATTATACATATATCAACTATATATACTATTAAATATTTATATGTATTCAAACTTAACAAGTATTTCTTAAAACAAGTGATTCATAAAACGAGCGTAAACAAACAAACTGAATGAATTCCTCAATGATTTGCAAAATGAATGACAACAATAAATGATATTGATACACCTAAGATCTTAGCAATGATCTATTATTATAAGATATTTGTGATGCCAACAAGTATCCTGTAATAATATATCATTTTCACAATTATTATTTTCAATTTAATAAGTTTAGAAATATATTTATATATTCTTGAATTAAGATTTTAACTATAATTTTTTTATACTTTTAAGTTAAAAAATTAAAAAAACATCAATGTATGTCACATTGGAAAAATAGAAATAGATTTATAAATCTTAGCAATTTGTTATAAACTATCATTGTTTACAAACTTTTTCCTTTTGTAAAAGTAAGAAATATTCTAGAAAAAAGTTCAGAAACATAAGTATAAGTATTTTAGAGAAGAAACAAGAAATATTGGTGATAACTTAATTTTTTTACAGATTAGCTAAAGCATTTGGTTCATCTTTAAAAAATATCAAATAAAAAGATTGCACTTAGTGTCTTGCTTAATATGAACAACATTCATATAATAACAAATTTATATTTAAATCTGCACCCAAACCAAATGAAAATACATGAATAAAAACAGCTAATGTAATGATAATTTACCTGATAGTCAACATATTCATTCCAAGAATACCACCAATCACTTGCTATTAAATACCATAGACTTCCAACTTGCATTCCTCTGCGTTCTTCTCTTTCAATCCAAGACCTATAATCAGAGAAATTAAGTTTCCCATAAAACATTATAAATTAGAATACATTTTCTTTACCAAAACATTTGAGAAAATACAATTCTTATAATAATTCATACCATATTACCATTTTGTTGATTGCTAGTCACATAAATTAAAAATCCAGGCATACAGTTTTTAAACTGTTACGCAATACATCTTATATATACCTGATAATATCGCCTTCATCTTCTTTTGTATATGGCCTCAGCCCAAAAATAACATGGCAAACCTAAAATTAAATGCAAACTACTAAAATCTGAAAAGAAATTGATTTACATAATACATGACAGAAAATATATTGAAAGTTCTAGCAATTACATCAAAAATTATTTGACTTACAAACCTGAAAAAGGATGTTTAAGAATTCTAATGACAAATTGCTTCCCACAGTCCAGAATAGATATTCATCCAATGTCAGTGCACCAGCCTAAGAATAACCATAAAAAACCAACTTTAAAATACATATATAGGCATAACATTTTAAATTTATTATTCCAAATTCAACAAAATAACAATGAAACACTATTTTAAACACAAATTTGTATTCACTATTAGCTTTTTCTTTAATTTGATAACAGAAAAAAAATAGAAAAAGACTTATAGTTATGTAAATTACTTACTCACAAAATATTAAATAAAACTTTTAACACATCTTTCTTAAACAATTTTAAAGTATTTATAAAGTTCCCAAATATTTCATTTTTCTACTAAAATAAGTCATTATATTATATACAGAATAGTCCTTAAAAGTTTGTTTACATTAAACAATTTACAACTCACCAAATTAGGGTCATGATTAGCCATGATTTCATTTACTATATCATTCAGATCTTTATTATCATTTGAAGAAAAGGACACCTACAACAAAAAGAAATCACATTAAAATATTAACAAAAAAGTAAATTTTATGTTAAAAATACAAAAAAATTTCCAAATTAAAAACAGAAATTTTCTTGATAAAAACATACAAGTTCCATGTCTGATACCAAAATTCATAAAAATAATGACAGTAGATGTTATACAAGCGCAAATAATTCAAATTAATATTTAAATGAATTCACTTATAATTTTATTTTATTTATAAATGTCTTCAATTAAGAACTTTTATGAATTTGAAGTTTCACTGAATGCACAAAGAATAACATTTAAATTATTCACTGAAAAAATTATAATTCCCACTCCCATAAATTTTACAAGATAACTTACTCCACATATTTCTCGTGCAATTTAAAACAGAACTGATAATTAGCTTGGTTTATTTGTTGCTCAATAGTCATTTTTGCATTCAAGGGCTAATTAGACTAGAATCTACAATTTAAAGAATTTGAAACCGCTACATACATCTAAGCTTATTGTGGGATTCAAACTCAATTAAACCTAATCAAAAATGAGCAATTAAACCTAATCAAAAAGTGCTAACTATTTTGTTGCCATCTTGACATGATTGTTAGTAAGCTCTTTGTCTGACAGCTTTTAAAATGAAAATTGAATAATTAAAACACCTTATGTCAAAAATTACAACTTGATCCTTCTGGGTTTACCATATGCCAGTGATAGAAAAGCAAATTTTATGAAAGAAAGTCACACGTTCAATCCTACTTACTCGCTATAACTGTATAGGATTTTGTGCTTCGGCTTTTCTCATTATTTTGTAAATCAAATCAATTCAAAGCTTTCCTGGACGATGGAACCCATAATTTTTGCCTATTGAAAGTTTTTCAGTGCTCCCCAAATTTAATGTATGTAAAAATGTATTAAAAATATGAGCTCATTAAAAATTTTTGTAAATTCTCAAAATAGTTCTAATACTATACATTTAAAATAGAATGGTGATATTATAAATATAGCAAATGATCAGACAAATAATTGTTTCCATTTATAGAATGCATCCAATTTTGTGAAAATGGAACTGAAATTTATAAGGCTTGAACAAAAATAAAAATTAATGTTCAGAGATGGTATTCTTGGCAGTAAGAAAATGAACAAAAACAGAATGATTTTTCAATTCAAGTTAATAATTAAAAGCTGATGTAGAGTTTATTAATGCAAATATTTCTAATTTAAAAAGCAAATAATTATTGGTGAGACTTAAAGAAATCAAAATAAAAGATGTTTATGCATCCTTAAAACATAACAAAGAGAAAACTTACAACTATTTCATTCCTGCTAAGACTTCTATTTTCATTTTTGACAAAAAGAAGAACTTGAACCATATTTTTCACTTCTTCCTCAGATAAAATCCCATCACGATCTTGATCAAAAATCTTAAAGCAAACTATACAGACAAGAAAACAAAAAATCAACAGACTTGAAATATTTCTCAGTTTAATTTCCTTCAACATATTATAATTATTATACAGTCATCTTATTCTAGGGATTCAATAGTTATGATAGTATAACTCTTAATTCAATGAATAATAACTGATAGAAACAAAAATACAAGATTTCTCCTAAACAGTAAAAAGATGCTTATGAATTATTTTAAAATTGCTTAACATTTTAAAAGTAAACTAACAATATTTTAGAAAACTATGAAGCAACTTTAGATAGATGTTTTACAAATTAAATTTTATCATAATGTGAATATATATATATATGTATTTAAAATATATATATATATTTATATGTATATATATATATATATATATATATATATATATATATATATATTTCCTGTGATTGCTATACAGTCAAACATAAAATAAAAACATGTGAAATTAATTTTAATTTTGGGCAAACAACTGTGAATAAGATACAGAAAAATTGAACAGAGAAACAGTAAATAATGGTTTTTTATTCACTTCTCAATGTTGAGTAATAAATAAAAAAATTTATCGTAAAATTAATGGATTAAAAATAATATAAAGATCTACATTTAATATTCTTAAATTTATATATGAAAGTAATAATATAGATCATTATAACTTTAATCAAATAATATGATGCAAATTTCAAATAAATGCTTATTTTATGAATGCTCAAATGAACACATATTTGAATTTATTAACTTTAATAGTTTAAATATGCAATGTTAATGTTAACTTCAGTTTTAAATTTAAAATAAAATTTTGCATTGCTTAAACTAACAAAAATTTGCAGGTTTTTTTTTTTTTTAAATAACCAAATTATGAGTAAATTAATTTTATAATAAATTATTATTCAAAATTAAAAGTTGACACATTCAGTATCAGAACAGTTAAGTAAAATTAGTATACAAATAATTACATTTCTGTCGCTCTGTGACAGGACCTCGGCAACAAGCAGAGATGCCACAAGCCATTTCTTTAAAATCAATGTGTCCATCCTGATTTTCATCAAAAGCATTGAAAATACCTTAAAAAAATCAAAATTTTAAAACATTTAAACTTTTTAATTTAAAAAATTTTAATAAATTTTTGAGAAATCAATAGAATGAATTATAATTTTACCTTCACAGAGAACAAGAGGAATTGGTGGGCAAATGAGAGGTCTCAAGGTTTCTAAATCTAATCGTCCGCTTCTAGATTGAGTCTTCAGTAGCCAATATCGTTTTTCTAAGTCTATTATATCTGACTCTTGTACTAGTTAAAATAAAAAATTAATTTCCCATCATTATTAAAATAAAACTTATAAGACTCAGATTCTTATGTAAATAATTGAGTTCTGTTCATAAAATAGAATTTTTTAATTCCTTCAATAAATAAAAAAAAGATTTGAGATAGAATATAAATCAACTATACTTTTCATAAATAATTGCATTATTTACTAAATAAAAAATGACTTAATTTAAAATTAATAAAGAAGAAAAACTGGATTTTTAGTAAAATTATTTTAGTTACATTAAGTGTTGAATTCCTGGGGCCTGAGCAGCTACCAGGCGCGTCGGTAGGCGGTGGATCACCGAACGTCCTGTAGGAATGACAGGATAGCCTTGAATATAGAATCAGAGGCCGCGAACCAGCTCCCGTAAACCCTGGTGTTATGCGTTCCGTGCCTAGGGCTAATTGGCACCGCGGTATTGGTGTCTTAACGGAGCCTCTAGTTGCCTGGCAAACTTCTAGAGTAATTTGCCTTGCCCAGTATCTCAGGCAATGCTGGGTGGACTTATATTACCTGAGCTTATAAATTGTTATCTTGTGGCTGAAAAGACACAAGAAATAACAATCCTTTCTGCATCTACAGGTGATGCCTCTGAAGTTGACCTTGCTGGAAAAGACAAGTGAACTCAGAGGCTGTCTTGTAAAGGGGCAGTAATGAATCCTTCACTTGAGGTAGAAATGACCTCCAAACCATCTTCTGGTGAAAGTCAGGAAGCTATCCCCAGTATGACTGACTCTCTGACCAGATGGGACTATTTCAGCAAGACCCTATCTGCTGGAAATGTCATACGCAAGAGGAAACGGCAGAGCATATCATTTATGAATACGATGCTCTTGCCCTCCCTAGATTAACCTCTTTAGGCATCATCCATACTAGAGAGTTACACCTAGACTCCATTAAAGGGTTATCAGACTTTATTAATAAAGTGGGTGAGCCGAGCATCTGGAACTAGGAAACATTGGGTTTGGAGTTAATGGTACAAAATGCTGATAAAAGCAGAGGTGCCCAATGACATACAAACCCAATTCTAAGAGAAGAAGAAGAAGTGTTGAATTGTTTACGGATGTCTTCAAATACAATTTTATTCCTTTTTTTAAATTGAAATCACATTAAAATTTGAAATTATGACCATTTTAAATTAACCATTTGGAATTACTAATCTGTCAAATATATAAAATACTACATTGAATAACGTGTATCCCATATTTTTGACTATTTAACATATTTGCCAAATTTAAAACTGCTAATATATTTAGAAATATTTGGATAAAATGTTTTTTTAAATCAAAGGTTAAAATATAAATAAATTATATTCATGATTATAAAAATATGATGCAACATATTTATCTCTTGTATATAATTGTGCATAAAATTATGTTCCAAGATTATTTTTCCAAAACACAATTATTTTATGAACTTATTCAATTAAAATTTAATTAAACCTCAGAGTGAAGAAATTTCTTTCAATTGTAATGCAAATATTTGTTAGAGTATATCTTAATGGAAAAACATTGTGAAGAATACAAAAATGGCAATAGTAGGAAACTAATATTCAATTGGATAATAATAAGGAAAATGTAACGATAATAAGGAAAATATAAAGAAATTTCACTTTCTGAAATACTACCTTTTCATAATTATAGCAATGTAATTGCTTAAACATTTAAGTGGATTCCAAAGATAAACTGGTAACTAGTTGAGAATTCATTGTTCACTTTTTGTTCTTGAGATAAAATATAAGGAAAACAATAAAAAATAAATTCCAAACATTACTGCAAAGATTAAAACTTGAAGTGGAAGATGAATCTATCCACTGCTAATAGATTTAATTAGAATTTTTAAAAAAACTGATATTTTTGGATAACGATTTGGTGCAATAAAGTAAATGCTAAAAATCTGCAATTAAAACTTTTAAAATTATTTTTAAACATTTTTAAACCAGTTTTTTGGTAGAATACTAAACGTTTTCTACATGTGAGATTTTTGGAAAAATATTAAAAAATGTACATAATGTTAAAAATACAAGAGATTATGAAATGATTATACTACTGAAATAGATCTGGTTATTACAAGCTTTCCCTAAATTTTATTAAAAGGTATGAAAAATTCTAAAATATAAATTAAAAATTCTAAAATTTGATTTAATGCCTGAAAAAATTAAACATAATTTAAGGAAACAAATTTGAAAAAATAATTTAAAAACTGGATCAAATTTATAAAATGTGCTACAGTCATACATTCAAAACAAAATTATATGATAGAATATTTAAAGCAAAAAAATGTTAAATATTTTAGCATCATTTTAATGCAGATATCATTTCAGAATACCTTGGAATTTGCTGAAACAGATCACAACTTGACTTGGAACTGTAAATGTCCAAGTTTGAAATGGAAGATGGGATCATGCATTGTTGTGATGAAAACTAAACTTATTACTAGTAATTAGATTTAAAAGGAAAAACTGAAGTAAATATACCATAAAAAAGTGTCAAGACAGTATGTATATTGATTTTTAAATTGATAATAACAATTTAATGTTTTGAAAGATGTCATTAGTTAAGTTTCAGAAATGCAACTGCTGAAAAATAAATACATTAAATTTTATAACATGAATAACTTTGGCATGGCAGATTTCTTAATACACAATGAGTTTATAACAATTAAATTGCCTAATTTGTGTTGATAATTTAGAAATATCATTTACAAACTAATTTGAGACAGTCAAAATAATCAACTGTGCACTAGGAAATTGTGGAAAAATTTTACATTATGAAATCTATATTAAATGAACATTTAGCATGCTTGAATCAGAAATGTCATCATGTGGTCTTCCAGATAAATTTTAATAAATATTTTTTACTTTAAAAAATATTGCTAATTTGTAGCAAAAATATAAAATTTATTGGCTCTAATTTAAAAACAATGAGCAAAATTTTTTAGAAAATAAAGTAAAATTCAGTATAAATCTAACTCAAAATATAATTACTATTCTATTCAACTTAAAAATAAAATAGATATTCTAAAAAGTTTCTTACAATGAGTAACACCAGCAAGTGTTTGATAAAATGTAGGTGTCTCTAATTCATTAGAAAGGGTGACAGTGCTTTTTTCTAATAGCAGCCATCGTGTCAGTGATGTTGCATCTCTTCTATGAAGTAACCAGTCTTTAAATTCTTCAAATGTGACACGCTCACTCTTTAAATATATAGAAAATAAATAATATTAGTAACGAATATAACTAATAAAGTCATCCAGAAGACACTAGAAACTAATTTATTATTATTTCAAACACATTAGTTTTCCTAGAAAATAATGATTAAATAAATAAGCAATTTTTTCTGTAAAAAAAACAAGAAATTTACATAAATAATTTTAATGTTTATAAGCTTACATCAGAAAAGCAATCTGCAATAGCTTCAGGAATATATCCATTATCACAAGCTTGCACAAGTCGCACTAAGTTATCCTTGTAAACATGAGTTCCAGCTTCATTGCAGCAAAGGCAGAAAATAACTGAAAAAGCAAATATATTCTAGTCAATATAGCAATTATATTTAGTTCATGTTATTAAAATGTGACAGATAATATTTAGTAAGCATTCTTTAATTAATTGTTTAGAGATGCAAACGTTTTCCATAAAAGATTTGCATCTCTCTCAATTATATAAAACTGATTAGTAATAATTCATACTGTAAATGTCACAATTAATCATAATTGTTATAAATGAAAACTAAAAAATTTGAATGGTTTGTAATTTTGCAACTAATTCTTCTTGCCACATTTTTACAACACTGCCACAGTTTGGAATAACTCTTTATCAAAAAGCACAACAGATGCTTTTTCAAGCTTTTCATTGTCCACTATTGCATTAAAGAAATATTAAAAGTAATAATTTAATGGCTGTAAAAGCTTTTAACAAATATTTACAAGAATTAATGTGATATAGATAAGCTTCCTAATAGTAAAACTTAAGTATAATTTTATTAATGAGAAAAATACATAGCAAAGTTTATAGACAATAATAATATTTAAATTAATAAATGTAGGACAAGTTTTGCAGACTAAGAAAATTTTTCAATTTATGTTAAATAAAAATTCTAAATAAATACTATTGCTAATATCTGAATAAAATGATATCAACTTGAGGGTATAAAGACAATAATAATCTAATATTACATTATCAACAAATAAGTTAAAGCATGTAAAACAAAGTATAGCAAATGTAGCACAGTGCAGAAGAGGAAAAATAAAAATTCTTAGCTTTGACTCTCTTCTATTAAATACATGATGCGTAATTTTCTTCAAGAATGATTAGTTAAGAGTATAATGCACACTTAAATAGTATTTAAATCAAAGAAGTATTGTAGTATGATATAGTAAAAAATATTTATTTTATATAGATATTTCAATTTTGTTCTAAAATGCAATTACATATTTTAACTTAATGAATGTAAAACATTATTTTTAATAGCTTATGAATGTTTTAAATAAGATATGGGTGTGACTTCCATTATCTTTTAAATAAATTATATCTCTAATCAGATGCAGATTTTAATGTTTTAAATAAACTAATAATTTAATACCACAAAATGTTAGATTAAAATGTTTACTTACATTTAACTTTCTCTGCTTCTTCTCCCCTAGTCAAAAGAACTAAGCCAGACAAAAGATCTTTAAAAGTTATACCTTTACTAGTACCACCACAAGCTTGAAAAATATACTAAAATAAAAGTAAATTAATTTGAGAACAAAATCAATTTAAAAATAAAATTGTGATACATTTTATGCAATTAATAAGCACCAAACATTAAAAATTATTACTTTTTTAAATACCAAAAAAATTCTAATATTCCCGCAGAAAAAAATGTTTTTTTTTCTGGTGAAATAAGTTATTCTATCTTCTCTCTCTCTTTTATGAGCATAAATTGCTTAATCCTTCATTTAATAGTTTTTATTTTGGTAAAAGTCTTTAAAGAAGCAATAAAAAAATTTATTGCATTAAAAATTTATAATCTTTCACTATAATTCAGCTTGTCTGATGCTCTAAGTTACTTTTATTTAACTTGAGGACTAATTTGATCTCAGTTTAGTTTCCAAAGTGGATTGTGAATTATGGATACCCACATTCAAAATGAGAGTCTCAAACTCATGAACCCTATTATAACTGAATAAGACTCAATATGATTAAGAGAATCAAACATTATAAAATATTTTTAGATTATAGATTTATAAATTTTGAACACAGTTTTAAATTTTTATTATACATTTCTCTTAACTTTAGTAAATATTTGAATAAGCATATAGAGCAAATACTTTCTTTTAAGTATAGTTGAGAAACTTTTATAAGTAGAAAAATTTAATAGCTAAGAAAAAGAAAAAGAGGAAAGTTATGGAATAAATCAGATCTTATAAGATAGGATGCTTAACCTTTATACAACAAGGGATATGCACAAAAACAATTACGTTGTTGAGAGTCAAGATAAATTTTAAAGTTTCAATAGCTTTGAATATTATACAATATAATAGTATGACAGCTAATAAAGCTACAAAATATATGGTGCCAAAAAATATTTTGAAAAATATGTTAAATCTAGGACATAAATATTTTAGTAAAATAACAATTTTATCTACACTTTAAATTACAAAATAAACAATGAAAAAAATTTTTTAACAATTTTAAAAAGAGAGTGAACATTAAATATGTTATTATTTTATTAAGATAAACATTGTAATTGTTAGGAATTAAACTTTATTATTGTGAAAATTATATATTATTATTACAAAAATAAGATTCCTTGAATACTTGAGGAAAAGGTATTAATATTTTTTAACTAATTTTTTAATACATGAATTTTAGAAAATCAAAATAATTGAATAAAAAAATATTTTCAAGAGGAAAATCGCGAAAAAATTTAGTTTTTTAGGATAAAAAAATAAGCATAAGCCAACAATTTTCAGTACAGTGAGTTTAAATTGTTGATAATCTTGACAGACTGTAGGAATCGATGACACGATTTACTTCTTAACTTATTTACATTCATAGTTGGAAATGTTTGTTCACATATATAAAATTAAATAAATGTGATCGGACACTTTTTGGATGACTTTTTAATGAAAAACTTTAATGGAGAATTGAGAGAGAAACAATGACATTTGATCTTTCTTATAAATAATGTAAATCATTTCATTAAAACATTTTCAGGAGCTATTCAATTTAAAAGAAAAAAATTTATGAAATTTTATGTGATACAAAATCCGTAAATTACTTTTCAACTAATTTACAAAGAATTTATTTGTTCTGAATATAATCCAGTGATTTATCTCACAATTACTCTACAATTATCTAAAAATTGATGAAGTTTTGGCTACTAGCTTATTTTGTGTGAATAATTAGAATTTTTAGTAAAAGTAGTGAATTAAAAATAGTGAATACACTAGCTTTGAACAAATTGGTTTTCTTTTCATGAATTTTTGCTTAGGAATGTGATTTAGTAATATATAATTGAAATAACAATGCAAAGCTATTTTAATTATATATACATATATTGCTAAATCATGGTTATTTCAATTACATATTGCTAAATCACATTTGAAAAACCAACTTTTAACATCGTCATTTGAATTTTTCTTTATTTATTAAATCACTGATTGCCCACAATTCAACTAACACATCCAAGATAAACACATTAAAATACTAGATGATTCCCCTACATGTTCCAATATTTCTTTAAAATGTCTTTACTTCAAACCTTGATGAGAATTAATGGTAGTTGCATCACTTTTGTATTTTCATTAACAGATTAAAGCTCAGTTATCTGGCACAAAGCTAATATTAATGAATAATTCAATGTTAAACTATTAAATATTTTCTCTTATTAATTAAATGTTTTACTAATTCACATCATTCTGAATTCCAAATAGTGCAGCACTATCAATTGAGATGCTGACTAGTTATTAACATTGCAATTATGAGTAAAAATTTAAGATAAACAAAATATCAGCTTCATTTTTTTTTTCCAACCTTCATCCAACATAAAAGTTCTTCAGTTTTTGACTAATGATAAGCAAGTAAATAATTAGGTAATATCTGTTAGCTAATCTGTCACAAGGTGACGGTGGCCTGGTTGGTTAAGGTATTGTTCTCATTATTAGAAGGTAGAGTTTCAATCCTTATTTAAGCAAAATACTGTAGTGTTTATTAAAGGCAGCATAAAGGGGTACATTTCACTAAAAGGGTACATTAAATATGTCATGATCACAATGTCCTCAAAGTAAAATAATGGAAATGGATATCAGGTATAATGAGGTCTTTTGCTTTTGGTCATTGCTATTGGACCTAAATTACAAAAACTTCCACTCAGCAGCTTCCACCTTAGCTTACAGAGTCTAACTCTGGCCACCATGACCTTGTATTGTACAAGTAGACAGAGAAGTATGCCAATGCAAATACTGAATTGCAATAGAAGAGTACTCAGTTTTGCTGATAGCAGTCTGCAATTGCCAGCATTGTAACTTGTTAAAGAAACTCTGACTAAAGCTTGAATTTAGTGTTTTGTTGTTATAGCTTAGTTTGGAAATTGAGTGAAAATTATTTATAGCTACTCTACACAAGAAAAGAAAGAAAAAATAAGCATTTTTTTTTTATCCATTACTTGTTTTAGTGATAATCAAGTCATGTAATTGAAATTTTGGTAACCTCTCAACTATCCCCACAAGATATGGGTTATGCACATCTTGTGGTAACAAGATGTGCACAATTCATATCTTGTGGGGATGTAAGACAATTAACATAAAGACAATTTGTAAGACAATAAACATACAATAACTTAAGCATATAGTGTGGAAGATAGTATAAAGAGAAATTTTAATAAAAAAATAAAATAGTCAAAAGGATAAACAAAAATTTTAAATACAAGGACATAAATTTTGTCAATAGATTGATTTATTTTAACATAATTTCTTTAATAACAAATGAAAATTAAAGGTAAAGAATATTGAGGCAAAAATATATTGCATAGAATCAATGAATAAGACTGAAAGATCTACATTTTCCTAATAAATTGGAACAGATTTTCCAGACTAAAAACATTCCAAACCAATTTTAAAAAAGCAAACTTTATTGATTTCTTGATATTTGAAAATATAAACTAAAAATAGGGAAAAATTGAAATCAAAATATTTGTTAGGCAATCTTTTTATGGTATTGATAATAATTAGAAAATTACTGAGCTTAGTTCCATAACAATGCAGGTTATAGTTAATAGTATTTAGTATAGTTATTCCTAAATTGATACTGTTAAATATATCTCATAATTTACAAGTGCTGTTAAGAAATATTATGAAAATACAAATATAGATGAGAAAATCATTCAAAATTTCATTGCTAGATTAATTGCTTAAAAAATTGTACTTTTATAATTGTTATTCCTTTTGTTCAGTGAAAAACTTCTAATCATTTCATTAGAAGCTTTCAGCCAACAAATTTTTCCAACAGACTAATCTTTGCAATAACTTTAACTCCATGGTTTAAATGTCTTATTTTCTATAACAGATTCAGCCTTTTATTTTCAGAAATTTTTTGGTATACACTCCAAACTTTGCTAATATTTTACTGAATGTACGACAAATACACAATATTCATTTATTAATTTTTTTATTAACAGAAATTTAGTATTAATATTTTTTAAGTAAGTTTTAAGCAGTTAAATTTATTTATTTTGACTTAACATTACCATTTAAAAGTTTTCCATCATATTACCCAACACTACAAAATTTACATTTTTTTATTTTTTATACCATTATTTCAGATTATAAAGGAAAACTAACTTTACACTCTTGTTTTAATGAATTCTAGTCTTTTTGTTGTTAGTTACATATTAATTCTTAAAAATTTAGAAGCAGATAAAAGTTGTTCAGTCTACTATTCTCATATCTTCAATACAGGATTTGCCCAAATAACTATAATCAATAAATTTGAGTTACTTTCCATCAATAATGATAAACACATACAATCCAACTTATCATTACTATTAGAATCAAAAGTGATAAGTTTTTATCAGCAGTGATAAGCTTTAAACAACATTACTCATGGAACTATTTTTTTAATAGATATTTAAACAATGTGTGTGCTTAATGTAAACTCTTTAGTCTACTACAAAAGTAAACTGAAGATACTTATTTTTAAATCTGATTTTAATTTAAAACATTATTCGTTTATTTTCGAGTAAAAATTTAAAATGGTTAAAGAAAGGAAATAACTTTGATCTACAGTAATTTCATATTAAAATATTCAGTCTACTGTAAATGTATTAACTGAAATATTTTTAAAAATTTTTGTTTAAATATCTTGATTGTATAGTCAAAGAAAAATTTAATTACAGATAAAATTAAGAAAAAGGATTATTAACCTTGATTTATAGTCATTTTATCAAAAAAATGTTTAGTCCTCTAATGTTGCTTTAAAAAATTATAACATGGAAAAAATAATAAATTAAAAGTATTTGCTTGACACAAAAATTATTATAAGCAAAATTATTAAAAAAGTTTAAAAAAACTTAATTACATAGATAATAAAAAGCACAGAACTAAAGTTCAAAAGTTTAGTAAATGCAAACTTAATTTAAAATATTCTAAGAAAAATATAACAATTGGCAAACAAAAAAATTAATAAAAATACTTACTTCAGCAAGTTTTAAAGGAACAAATTCCCCTAATACATCTTTAATAAAACTTGGTTTAGTTATTACACAGTTTAAATTTGCTGAACGTTTAAAGGCATCTTTCAATCTACGAAGTTCAGCATCAGTTACTGTAAAAAAATACAAAATGTCAAATGATAATTATATAATTTAACAGTAGTGACACACACAATTACATATTTATAATAGGCTTCAACAGAAAAGTAAAGATGTTTCAGTTCAAATATAATTATATTAAAATCAAAACTTTTAATAAGATATATTTTCAATATTATTTGTTCCACACTTATAATTAATACCACACTGCATTTTAAGACTCCTGTAAAAATACATAACATAATTAGCTTTTATAAATTGATAAATTTTTTTAGGAAATTAAAATAATCATAATATTAGTATTTATTATTAGTATAAGATACAAATGAATTGTCCACGATTGCTCCCAACATAATACAAATTTCTTATTTCCCTTTCCAAGTCTATATTTGAAAACTAAGAATTGTTAATTAAGTTAAAAGTTAAGAAAGGGAATAATCTTTCTTTCACATGTGTTCTATCTCTTACAAGATGTAAACATTTTTTGTAAAATTTGAAGAATAGACTAAGTATTAATCAAAAATAATTACTTTTACAAATTATAACATTTAAATTTTAAACTTCATAGAAATAAAATAACCCTTTATTTTGAAAATTTAGTTAAGAGATGAAATTGATAATTTCATTAATTGGTTTTCATTTTGATTTAATATTATTTTTTAAAAAAATATGTTTGCAATTTTCATTCATATTTGAAAGAGAATATAAAAGTTAAAATAATAAATGTTCAATCCATTTAACTTATTTTCTAATAATAGTTTTGCTACATTTTTTAATTGATTGATATGCATATTTCCCTTTTTGAATTTCCAGAAAAATAGTAGCCATACTCATGGAATCATATAATAAATTAGGTAAAGAAAACTCTTCAATATTTCCATAATTAATAAAAATGTAATCATAAAAACAAACAAAAAAGTATTCGTAATTAATAAAAAAGGACAAACTTTAATGACATGCAAATCAATTTATTTAAAAGTTGAGGAAACTTGGTGGATGGTGTACTTTTTGACTTTTCTATAAAATTAATGACAATGATTTTAGAAAAATGCTTAACATCTACAACCACAGTTTTAATTAAAAGATGGAAGCAAAATGTTTTTTTATCCATTTATTTTAATGTATTTTTTATCATTATTCTTAAAAGCATTATTAGAAATGAAAGGAAAAAAATTTAGCTTTGGCTTAGATTGAGTTACATTTTTTGCCATTTTTCATGGATGTAAAGGCATGTCAAAATTAATTATTTTATTTGATGTGTTGATATTAATTATATTGTATATTTTCATCAATTCTAATTACTTCCAAAGTTAAAATACTTCATCAATATGTTTATCGATAATTTTACATTTAATAAAAATGCACCTAATCCTAATTAAGAATCTAAAAAGTTGAATTTTATTTCTTTATCCAATTTAAAGAATTATTTGCTTATAATTAGAAACTGTGCTTTAAGAAGTGTTATCAATAAGTATGTTGCAATGTAACAAATGTTTTTATAAATAGAAAACTATTTAATGTTTGGTATAAATACTTTATTGAGCACTTACATATTATTCTAATGACCATTTCCTCTATAAAAATATGCCAATGAATTTTGAAAATTTTAATAATTTTTTTCAAAATATGAAGGAAAAAAAGAACAGTTTACTTTTATTTTCATTGTAACAAATTGATAAAAACTTTAATTTATATGGTGCTAAATCACATCATTACACAGCATATATATATTTAGCAGATATGGTTGACTGCATAATATGTAAGTTTCCTTTACTGGTTTGAGGTTTGTAACTAGAGGAAGGGCAATAATGACAATGTATATAGTTAAATGGAAAGAATTACTGAAATAAATAAAAGATGAATGTCAATACTTTTCTAAAGAAAATTCTTAAAAAAATTATATGAATGTATTAAAATAACAGAAAAATCTTGAATACAAAGCAATTAAGATAACATTGTTTACCCAAATATAAAACATATATTGATGTAAAACATACGAGTATCAATCAAAGATTTGAAAAGATAATAACAGATTTGATAAAAGATTATTTCAGCAAAAATTATGCATGGAATTATAATAATTTAGTTCAATTAGCCATTTTGGTATTAGACAGCAATCAGTTACAATATACACAAGTGTCAACTAGAATTTATAAATGAACTGAATTGTTTAGATATTAAGTAGAGGTAATGGTCAGCCTATTTCTTACAACTACGTCAAGTCAATTAGTATGAGATTTTAATGAAATTCAGTTAATACCCTTCTACTGTGATTTTCAGTAACCTTTGTTAATGTATTTATCTAAAGCTTTTAATGACAAATACTTAAAATTTCATTGGTTTTTCACTCTGTCTGCAATTATCAAGACTTACAATGCTTATTGTACTATGAACATTACATATTTTTTAATGAAAATTTTCATATGTTCCAAAAAATTTTCTCAACATTCCAAGAATATCAGAATTCAAAACTAAATATATTAAAAGTGACACAAAAAATTCAATAGATGTTTAAATAAATTCACTTTCAAAGCTCTTTTTTTATCAAAAAATTAGATTTAAGAAAGTGAAAATATTTAGCACAAAGACACAGTAAAAAATTGGATATTATGCATGATTTTAACATACTGGTAACATTTATTGTGAGAAAAAATTTAAACTTTTATTTTAATATATACATACAAAAATATGTATATATCATTGATAATATTAAATTTGTAAGTATGTCATAACTTTGAATCAAATTAATAGAAAAATACTTGGATAGAAATTTCATATTACTTGTTTAAAACAAAAAAGTAAAAAAAAAATATCAATAATTTAAAAAATGTTTGAAGTTACATTATATAATGATTAATATGTGGTTAATCGAAAAATTTTCATTTTTAATAACTAAGTATAAGACATCTACACAATTTTCTTTACAAATAATTAATCCATGCACAATTAAGTCTGCCTAAAAGTGTACAAATATTTGTCAGATAAAAAGTTATCTACAATCAAGAGTAATAGCTGAAAGTATAGCAAAATACTGGGAAGCATAATATTTTTTAATGTGCTATTATTCCCTGAATCTTTTATTTGATAAAAATATGATTTTTTAAATTTTTAAGAAAAAGCAAGTTAAAATTAATAACATTTAAAATGTTAGTATGGTATAAAATAGAGTCTAGCAAGAGAATATTAAGACAATAAATATAAAATAATACACTATTACATAACTAGCTTAAAATATAGAGCATATAAGAGAATATATGCTTCTAATATTTGAAAATGATGAATCCATTGTTTTTCCAAATTATTGCAGCTTAAAATATAAAAAAATAGAAAACGGTTATATATACTTCCTGGAAAAATTATATTTATAGTTTCTTGTTACAAATATCAGATTTTACAATGAAGCATCTTTATGTTAAATACATTGATAACAATCTGCAAACTGAAGATACATCATAAAGTGATTTGTGATTAGGTTGCTGCTCTAGCTATTTTTTTCTATAGAAAATTAATTAGACAAGACTAAGTTTTATTAGATTTCATATCAATATATATGTCCAAAATGGGAATTAAAAATTGAATATTAGGTCAAAAATCATGAACAGTTAACTTGGCTCAGTGAATTAAGTTACATAGAAAGTTTTCAATAAAAATGCAATAATTCAAAAAAAAAGGAAAGAAAAAAGGAAGCTAGGAAAAAAGAAAAGAATACATAATACATTTCTCTCCTGAGCAGAAATTTAAAAAGAATGATTTTATAAGTAACAAAACATATTTAAAAAAAAGGACAATTAAAGAAAGAAGTTGAAATTAGCATTGAAATAACAATGCTCATCAGGTAAATTTTAGCTAAATGTACTGAGTTTCTCTTTTCATTCCATTTTGTATGTGATACATCAATACTGTGCAAATATTTAATAATGATTTAAGGATATGTAAGTATAATATGTTTCCCCCAAGAGATTTCTCACCAAATCTGCAAATCCTTTGTTTTGATTATAATGTTTCTGATTTTCAATTTGGTGTTGCCAATTTGAATATTTTGTTACAGGTTTGATTTTTTTCTCATGTTTTATGCCATTTTTGTGTCACATATACGGTTTTTTAAGTGGCAACAGCGTTAGAGTTGCTTGGAGACAAAAAAAGTTGCAAAGGTCATCAATGGGGGGAGGGTTATATCCTACTAGTTCCGATTTAACAATTTTGAGCATAACAATAAGTGATATTTTCATTAGTAAATAACTACAGTACAGATGGAAGCATTGAAAGGTTATATATATATATATGAGATTTTATTTGTGTTTATTACTCAATTGTTCTTTTTTGCACACAAAGAGTAATTAGAATAGAATCAACAATTTAAAATAAATTCAAAACCACTACTCAAGCTTGAAATGCAATTGGATTTCACAAGCTGTTAAACTGGTTGGTTGGTTGGTTTGTCGCTCAACAGTCATTTTTCACACACGAGGGCTAATTAGACCAGGACCTACGGTTTAAAGTGGATTCCGAACCACTACAAACATCCATGCCCAAGGTGGGATTCGAACCCACAACTGTTGAACTGAAGGCAAAAGCGCTAACCATTCGGTTGCCAGCAAGCTGTTAAACTGAAAGCCAGAGTAAAAACAATTCAGAAAATAGATTGGCCCAGAGATAAGCACACAAAAATATTACTACTATAAAGACATATTTGCAAAAACAATGTTTAAAAAATGATATAATTGGTGTAATTGAACAGTACCAAAAAAGGTAAGGAAATACAAGTGACTCTTCTCAAATAATGTGCATAATTATCAACAATCATCAAAAGAAAAATTCAATAACTTAACCAATGACATTCATTTCAGGTGCTCAGTGACAATGTAACTTAAATTTGTTTTATCTGTCACTTAAAGATCATTTTTTAACATAAAGGATAATTAAAGTTTAAAATAGATTCTGAACAGTTCCAAGCATCCATGCCCTAGATGGTTTGGTTTGGTTTGGTTTGTTTGTCGCTCAACGGTCATTTTTTGCTCACGAGGGCTAATTAGACCGGGACTTACGGTTTAAAGTGGAATCCGAACCACTACAAACATCCATGCCCAAGGTGGGATTCGAACCCACGAACTGTTGAACCGAAGGCAAGAGCGCTAACCATTCGGCTGCCAGCTCGGCCCATGCCCTAGATGAGAACACACAATCTCTTTTATATGTTAACGATATACACACTGTTAAATTTTAATATGATGATTCAAATAAAAAATAAAATAAATATCAATATTATTTGAGCAAGAGAAAAGGAGCGATTAAAACAGTTTAAGAAATACAATTCTTTTTCATTTAAACTGCTTTCAATTTGCCTAACATAGATTAACCAACAAGTTAACCTTATAATTACTTATGTTAGTTAAGATTTAAATGCTTAGTTAAAATTTCTCGTAGTTTGGTTTGCTTGTTATTCTACAGACCTAACACCTCTTGCCTATGGGTGAAAATTCGATGGGGACCAACAATTAAAAGTAGATTCTACATGATTATAAATATTTATGGCCAAAGTTACAATGGAACTCACAAATTATTGAAACTATGAATATTCCAAGAGACTAACAATTGGTATGCCAACTCAACAATGTAACCTAGAACTAAGAATAGCTAGAAGACAGCATCTGGAGATAAAAAAAACAACCAGTACACAGATATAAATATTTTTATTTAGAAATTGAATAATATTCAAAAATAGAAGAGCCAATTAAAATTTGACTAAAATGACTATCAGTTATTCTTTTATGATATTCTTCAATATTGCATAACAAAATATAATTAAAGATTGATCAAGATGCAAGAATGAAAACACCAGAATAGCAGAATAAAAAGAACATTTTAAGGCAAAAAATGTTAAAATTAAAAATTTTTGTGGTTATGAATAACCAAAAAATTTTTCAATTACAATAATAATGTCTTCATCTTAACCTTAATTTATCAAATGCAATAATAATATCATTTTTTCAATACACTTTTAAAAGCTAAATTTTTCATTATTTTAAATTTGTCAATTTTTTATCATTAAAAAATAGCACATTTTTATTTAAAACAGTATGTGAAACAATTTTGCAAAAATATTTTAAACTATTTATAATTATTTTCCTCATCTCAATTCATAGTTAAAAAATAATTCTTTAACAAGATTTATGTTTACAAAATAAATTAGAATAACCTATCATGAAAAAATATTATATTATAAATTTAATTACTCAACCAAGATTATTTAAATGATACAAATTTATAAAAATATCACAGTTAAATTTCATTAATTTTAATGATGTACACTAAATGTATTAAAAACTTTGTAAGATTCAAGTTTAATTTTTATTTAACACTGTTTCACATATTGAATCTTATTAGTAATGAATATTATGAATTTCATAAATTTTAAATTTAATATGTTTAATTCCAAGAGATTAATACTTCAATGCATTAAATAATTGTCGAATAAATTTTTAGCAATAGGTCTTAATATAAAATTGACATTTCTAAATCATGAAATGCATAGACAATTAGTCAATAACTTAAAAAAATATATACTTTCATGCATTTTAAGAAACATCAAATTGGATAATTTTAGCAAAATGTAATTATGATTTGTTTGACAAAATGCTCTTGCTTAAATGTTTATTATAATTAACAATCAAAATAGAAAAAGAAAATCATGATTTATTTTACACAACAGAAAAATTATACAAAATATAAAATTAAATATGATGTAAAACTAAAATTTTCTACATAATAAAAGCTGGATGAAAATTTCCTTGCAATTATAAAAGCTAAATTATTTTTAACAATTTGTAAAAAATATGAAATAACTATTGATTATAAATTGTAAACTTGAATTTTTCTAGACTTCTGCTAATTATCTAAATATAATGATGCTAAATACATATATTCTTCATTTAAATATTTCATATGTCTATATTTTTAATATATTTTGTACATGTATATAATAATTTATACTTTATTTTTATAAAGTAGTATTTGTATACCCAAATTTAAAGGGGAATTCAATAACAGTTTTTTTTCCACCTAAAAGCTCTCACAACCAGATATAAAATAAGCATGTGTCTCTTGAAATAGTCAACCAACATTAAGATTACAAAAAAAACTATTTTATTTTTATTCTTTTAGTTTAGTAGTCATATAGTATTAAAATTACCAATATTATCACATCATTTAAGTAAATCAATTTTTCCTAAAAGTGGAATCAAGTGTTTTCTTGTGATAATCACATTCATCTTTAAAAAGAGTTTAAAAAAATGTTACTTAAAGTAAATAATAAAATATCAATTATTCTTAAGATTACTAATCAGTTGTTATAGATTTTAATAAATGTATTCATTTGTTTTGATTGATTTTATTTTTTAAAATTGTTTTAACATTGACAGAATTATAAGTGCAATTATTTGCTTAAATGGTAAATTCATAACTTTTTCGAATTACGCACTAAAATAAAGCAAGCTAACCATATTAAATCAACAGAATTTTGATTGGATTGGGTTTGGTCACAGATATACTGTAAATTATACATTAACTCAGATTTTTAATTAGCTAACAATAAGCCAAGTGAAATATTCCAGACTCTTCACCAGATAAAAAATAATATAAGAAAAATTGCTTCTTACAAACAAAAGGTTAATCAGTCAACATAAAACTGAAAATGGATTATTAATTTCAGCATATATATTACTAAGATTTTAATCAGAAAAACTTAATCATTATGCAAAATCAATGCCTCAAACTGATAATTCCAGAAAATCATAGACTATAATCAAGACAAAAATTTCACAGATATAAAATTCCACTTTATTTACTGAACTTTAAATAATTAGCAACATCAAAATAAAAAATATTTAAAATATCTCTAATTTTTTTCTTTTCCTGAAACTGATGCAAAAGCTTTTTAAAAAATCAAAATGGAAAAGTGAGATTTTAAAAATGTACATTTTAATCGAAGAGAATCTTGATTAGTCTAACTATTTAAGCAGTAAAAACTTTTACATATTGGAGACCCACTCAAAGTAGTTTAGGGGCATTCCAATTACTTTGCAAAAAATATTTATACATGCTTAAGTAATTGAATAATAGTGTTACATAATCAGTTTAAATTGGCTTTGAGTTATTGTAATAGTAAACATGAATTTTAATAAATCAAATATACAACTTAATGTATTTTTAAGATAAAAATTTATAGAAATATATTATTTTCTTAACAAAAAACAATTGAATGGTAATAAATGTATCTTAGGATCAAATTATAAATAAAATATGATGCATGATTATTTCTCATTTAAGAATCTTGAATTTGTTGACATTAAGCTTTCTGATTATCTTCCATACAGATGTATGTATGACTCAAAAATACAAAGTGGATAAAAACTATCAATAGAAGAACAATTTAAACTTTTATCATAAAATTAATTAGCTTTAAACATGCAGTGACAGCTTTGTCTCGCGTATAATAGTCAAATGTTTTAAATTTCTACGTAGTGTTAAAACACCTTAATAAAATTATCAAGTAAACAATAACTGTGGGATAAACATAAATAAAAATACTTTTTTCTTAAATATCATCGTGCATTTATGATGAAATTTTGATTATCAAAAAAGAAAGTAGACTATATAGGAAACATACAAATTATTGCTGCCGATTTAATATGAAAATGATTCGTAACAAACAAAAAACTACTCAGATTTTTTTAAATTTTGTTTAAACAATGAATATATTTATTTTAATTGTCTGAATGTATCATCCATATAGTTAAGCCTAGTAGGCCACTGGGTTATTGGGCGATAAAGACATTCAATTTAACCACCCAAATACACAGAAACATGACCCACCTCTCTTGACGGCATCCTCATACGATATACAACACGGTTTAGAGTCCTTAGCTCCCATTTTAAATAACGAAAATTCGTCATTTAAATGAGATTTAAATTTTTCATTTAGAACATTTTGTAATAAGTTTCGTCTGCACTCAACTTTCCAAAACACCAATCACGAAATAAACAATACCTTCACACATGCCAGTTTCAGATATCACATGACATTATTTAAAAAGAGATGGTGGTTTACTACTAGCACAGATAATTTTGCAGCCTTTAAAATGATTGTCAAATAGTTTTGATTTCTTATGATTCTTTTCAAAAATTAATTTGTGTTTTACATAGAAAGCATAATTATTTCATAATTAAAAAATAATTATTATCATCACAAAATATAAAATACTACTACACACTGTGTATAAATAATTTGGACTAAAATTTTGACTTGATAATCAAATTTCCGCTGGAGTTCTAACATCATTGACAAAATAGAATTAAAAATAAGGATTGTATTCGTATTTTTTGTTGAATTACTGAGAAAACTCATGCACACACTCTGCTTTTTCTAAATACTTATGGATCCTTGCGCAATGATTCATGTTAGATTGTCGGTGAGAGAAGCCAGTAAAATTTTAGAGGTAATAATCTAATTGAATAAATTTAATACTTTTATATCCAGAAATTTAACTTTGGAAGATTTTCCCGTGAAAAAGAAGATTCTATTCTAAAGTAAGAAATGAGTGTTAAAAATGGACAAATTGTTGAAGGAACACACTGCTCTTTTTCATAAGATTACACATTTTACATGTAACTGTCATCTATATCCACAACTAGAGCACAAGAAATATGTATGTATAATATTTCTTGAGCTCTAGTTGTGGAATCCCCAAAGTTCATAAAATCATACATAAGTGTGAGCTCCTAAAGTCATGTTTTAAATTTATAATAAATTTATGGCAAATAAATTTAATTTTGTTGTACTGATGATGAAGAATAAGGCTGTAAGTAGGAAAATATGATATTTAAATTTAAAAGTATGGTTTCAATGCAAGTAAATTTCTTACACATCTATTTCATTTTATGAGTCAGGGCTAACAAACCAATATAGTCAAACTTAAATATTTATTGGTAAGTAAATAAGAGTAGAATTAATTTTAGTATGAGAACTGCAGACCAAGATGACAGTCAGCAATTATAAGGTTTATTTGGTCTGGTTACGTAACTATAGAAATGGATGCGTGGAAATTTTCCGATTTATTGTCCATATGAATGTGAATATGACCTACTATCAACGGAAAATTCTTTTTGAAGGAAATAATACACAGTTAATATAAAAAGCCTTACAGCTACCTTCTGTATATTATGAGGTATTAAAAAAAAATTCTTATGAACTTGTAAATAGATTAAGAATATAGGAAAAATAACGAATACTTGAGAATATAGGAAAAAATGTAATTGCTATCATCACTCATGCATATTTTTCAATTTGTAACAAGTTAATTTTTTAATCTGTGAGACAACAATTAAAAATTTTGATACAACTATTTAGAATTATATGATCACTGCCTTTTTACTTTTTCCCCAAGAAAAAAGGATTTTTTAGAAGAAAAATATCACGTGATATCCTTTCTATGGACTAAATCAGTTTTAAATGTAACGCTTGGTGGAATTATATTGAATTAGTTTAAGTAATTTTGTTTATAATTGTACTACGATGCTTTGTTTAAAGTAGGTGTTTTATATATATATATATATATATATATATATATATATATATATATATATATATATATATATATATATATATATATATATATATATATATATATATATATATATATATATATATATCAAATACAGTATTTACGAGAATCTAATACGCCATCGAATCTAATGCGCATCCCCATTTTAAAACTTTAAATAATAAAAAAAATTGTTTGTCGGGGCGAATGTAATGCGCATCAATGGTATGAGGAATTTATTGAATTTTATTTTATACAACAGTGGATTTATATATAAACTATTAATCAATGGTATGATAATTTTATTTAAATTTAGATACCATATTTTATACAACAAGGAATTTATACATAAAGTAGCAGAACATAGAATTAACCTGTTAGGGGTCTATTGTTATGTGAAATGATCATTGTTAATTACCACTACCGTATATACGGTACCTATCGTAAAATATGAACACGAAATAAATCGTAACATTTCTATCTAGCTAACAGTTTCTACAATCAGTGATTAATAGTAAACGTCTTTATTCACTAATGTTTTCATCACTGGAATCTTCGCAGCTCTCTTCGTCAGAAGCAGATTCATTTCTTCTTTCCTCGTAGACATCATCGTCATCCTCGGCGTTCCAGAGCACGTCATCTTCACTGCCATTCAATGAATTTGAACTGTGCATTTCTTGAAAGATTTCACAATCATTGGTGCTTCGATGCTTTTCCAGGCAGCAGAAACCCAGTACACAACAATGTGCGGTGAAGCACGCTTAATTTTTCCTATCGGGGTCAATTCATGGTTTGGCTCACAAAACAGGACCATTTTTCGTACTCCGTCAGAACATACCTCTTAAAAGGTTTATTTATACTGACGTCCAGGGGTTGTAACACAGACGTCATGCCTCCAGGAATGATAACAAGACCACTGCCTAGACTTTGTATCTTCTTTTTTACGTTGTCGGTGAGATGACCACGAAATGCGTCCAGACAAAGCATTGAGGGTGGATTGGAGAGCCCACCGGGACGACGTTCCTATACATTTCGGAGCCAATCAAGCATTAATGATTCCGTCAGCCACCCCTTCACTTGGTTTCGAATCAGGACATCATCTGGGAACAGCTTTTCATTCTTAAGGGTTTTACGGCCTGTTTTCCGTTTGAAGATTAAGAAAGGGGGAAGTTTGCACCAGTTTGCTGTTATTGCCAGCATCACTGTTACGCGTTGTTTTTCTCATCCCGAAGTTTTGATGATAACTTCCTTACTTTCTTTCTCCGTAATGATGTAGTTACGAGGCATATCAAACCAAATTGGCGTTCGTCAGCGTTGCCAATTCAACCCATTGAAGAATTCTTTTCCTTCCGAAGTGGGATGACATACCGCTGAAATGTTAGTAGTTTTCTCTCAAAATCTGCAAGAAGCTTTTGGCATATTGTTGTACGTCGTATTAGATATAAGCCCATCCGCTTCATAAACCGATCCACCCATCCACGGCTAGTCTTAAACTCTTGTTTCGTTATTCCAAGAACTTCAGCCTCCTTTTTTGCTTTATTTCTTATGGTGTCACTAATACAGGTTGTCCATTCTTCCTCCTTTCACGTACAAATTCCAAAACTTTTTCTTCAATTTTAGGGTGTCTTCCTTTGCGAGGGCCAGTGATTTCTTTCTACTATCTTTAGTTGCAAACAGTGCCAATTTTTGTTGCCGGCACAAGCGAATTCGCTTGTGGCGGCAACAATGTTAACATTGTTCTCAGCTACGTTGAACTCTCATCCTGCTTTTCTATTACCATTTTTTTCATTAATTAATTTACGTTTGAATTACTTTACTTTACAAAGAATTACTTTACGTTTGAAAGTAGCGTCATATGACATTCTTCTCTGCTCTCCATTTCGAGACTACATACTTTGCAGTTTGTATCCTCTATGCAATAATGTGTCAACGATAAATGTAACGGTAAATGTAGTCGAGAAATACAGTAATCCATTGTTACGATTAAAATTTGGTTAACTTCATTGGTGAACTGCTGACTTTGCTCTCGAATCTAACGCGCACTCCAATTTTGAATACTACATTTGGCCAAGAACGATGCGCATTAGATTTGTGTAAATACGGTATTAAACAAAATATATAAATATCAATGATAATGACTTTATTAAATTTGATTATTAAATTTTCTTCGATATATTGCTGGCACATATTCTCTGTATTATGAACTAAGAATAATTAAAATCTCGTATAATACTAATTTTTTCCTATTTATATCATTCAGAAAAATCATCAAAACTCTTCAACCACAGTTAAATAATTTTTATATTTAGCATCATTTTTAACAAATGTTGAAATATTAATTTCTTTAAATAAATAATTTGATTTTGTGGAATATCAGATTTGTCTAAAGAAGTTTGAGAATGCGAAATCATCACTTTATGTTTGGTTGTCTCACAAAAAATTTATGACATCGAGATAATACATATCTAAATCACTTGCATGTATTTCATAAACAACATGTGGAAAAATATGACATGCACTAAATTATTGCAGATATTTTACTATGTGTGCTAATTTACTCTCTCAGTTTCTTTGATTTACTTCTTTCAGTTAAAATTTGATTGGTAAACATACATCAGAACAACCTTTTCATTTTTCGAATAATACGGAATGCGCTAAAATATACAGTACTGAAATGAAAGAGGAACAAAATTACATTATTTTCAACTGTGAGTTTATTTCTCCTCAAAAGAAATTAATATACATTCTACATACCTACATACACACACCATCAATATACTGATTTACAGCGGCATGTGTAATGTAAATTGTTGATATAATATTCATCAATTTATAATTTTATTAATATATAATGTTAATAATAATAACGTTATTAATATATTAATATATTTATAATGTTCATCAAATTGTTTGAATGATATAATGTTCAAAGTGCACTTATATCATTCAAACATATTCTTAAACATATTCTCTGCAGACTCTTGATAACAAGACGATATTCTCACGTAATGCAAACACAGTTGTTGATGAATCTTCACAGTTGAACAAACTCTTATTTAACATTCCCCTCATGTAGGTGTAGGATCGTATGAATGGTACAGGAATCTGAAGTAAGTACCACGCAAAATGATTCGCTCTGGTAAGTTTACCTGAAGAATGACAAGAGATTTTCGAAAGATATATCTGGTCACCTCAACCTGCTGAAATAACTGTTTATTTATAGAATGTTCTTTGAATAACAGAGCCTTCTAAAATGTTGAAAAAATGGCTCTTTCCTTAAACCTCTGTATCTTTTGATTTTGTATTCTTAGATGGTGCGGTTAGCATTGCCTTTCTCATCATAACGAAATAAATGCCTAATAAACCATGTATTGAGATCGCGAACCACGCTTCACACGAGCTGTTTTTAGACAATAACATCCAGCCACATTCAAAACCAAAGAAATGAGTTGCCTGGAGGTTAAGGTAGCCGTTCAAGTCAATGTGAATGTCTTCAGAGAATATCACATTCTTTAATAAATTTGGATCCTGTATACCATGCCCAAAAAATACCACAATACACCATCTTGACTCGCATATCTGGCTCTGTCAAGCGTTGTTTAATCTTTATCCAGAATGGAAATCCAGCTATGTCTTTGAATAAAACGGACGTACCGTAGACGTTTAATTTCAAGGCCGTTCGTGATAGGCTTACTCGGGACGAATGCAGCACCAACTGGAAAACATGTGAGTGATTCTCATAGGTCGAAACAGTTATTGGTCGATCAAACATCTCTTCTGTTGACACAGCACACTACCAGAATGGCGAAATTTTGGTAACAATAGTAACACAAATAGGCAGCATATTTGTGTTACTTGGTCCCATCCTTTTAAATTCTCGGAATTATCCTGCCATCCTTTCCAAACCAGGTCCACTTTCAAGACCACTTCCATATGAGCGTAAATGAAGCTCTACTCTGAATACTTTTCCCTCATTCTAAGAACCCATATTAATCAACAACAGCACAACATAACTTCTTTTTCACTACTGCGAACATGTACATCTGGAACTATGCCCCCGTCGACAAATGCAATCACGCGTTCAAGATACACGACTTTCAGTACTGTTTATTTTTGCAAATATCTTATTAAAGATATTGTACTTACTTTTTGTTTGGTTATTTTTATAAAAATGAATTACTATTTGGTACATAAAAAGCAACAAAGTTTTGTACAGTCATTTTTGGTACTTTTAAATTATTTGACATTAAGGAAAGGAGTTGGTAGAAACTTGAGTAAGGGAAATCCAGTGAGTGTTAAACCGAAAACCAGTCAGTCGTCAATGTGTTTTTATAGCAGGGACCTATCAGAAGATTTGGTGCTACCTTATTGAACTCCTCTTGGAATTTTTTGCTCTACCACTTTTTCAAACCAACTCCAACTTCACAACCACTGAGAACCATCCTCTAAAGGTATCAATTCACATTGTGACGGCGACATACTTTATCTATCCCATTGACCATTAATACATACAACAAATCTTTGATTGGATTGTATATAGAACCCATTACCCTTTAGTAATTAGAATGACGCCTTTCTAAATTAGGCTATTTTATAACCTCATACAATAAAACAGTTTATAAAATTTGCATTCTTACAGCTATATATTCTTAAATATATAAAATTAAGTAATGTGTAATACTGAAAAATAGTGGTGAAAGTACTAATATATATTAAATTTAAATTTGTTATGTCAAAAAATAATATAATTTAGTCACAATTTTCAGAATTTCTTGATTTTTTCTCATATAATTACCACAATACCTGATAGAATAACTCATCGTTTTTTCTGGGAGACAACAAGATTATTAAATATAAGGCACATCCATTGAAAACAAAATACTCTGTGCTGAGAATATCAAAAGATTTTTAGAGTTCTTTAGTTGGTGTAGCGTTAAAAGGAAAATATCAGTCCAAGTATCGACCTCGTCACTTGATAGAAATTAAAAATGACGGAAAAATTAGCTATGTGTAGATACTAATGTTGGCAGAAATAGGTAACCGGGAATGTATTGTAGTAACACAAGCAAAACCAAAAGTGGATGTCTCCAATATGTTTCTTCTCTTCTAAATATGCACAGTGATAGGTTTGGTAATATTGAAATCATGAGCTACAAAATTATTAACTTCTAATAAATGATACATAAAACTACAAAGATTTTTAATTAAAAAAGTCAATCAATAAAAAAGAAATGTTGATAACTTAAAAAAGTGAGCTAAATGATATACAAATATACATGAACGTCGTTGTTAAACAATGTCCAGCTACTAGGGTTTTCACCTTCCAGCACTACAAAGGGCGAAAATAATGGAACCTTATAGAGAGGAGCACCCAGTGAGTGTGCCATCTTAGCCTCGAAACTTGGTTTTCATAATTTAGATCAGGGTCAGATCAAAAGATGCCTAGACTGAGCTTGCACATTCAGAGGTACATAGAGGGCATTGCCGTCAAGATAACATATCTCAACCACCATTAGCTAATACGTCGGATCTTCGATTGGATCGGGATTCAAACTCATCACCATCCGATAACGAAAACGAACGCCCTAACCAATCAGCCCATCGGGACTTTAAATACATGGGAATAACACAAACTAGTTTATAGTTAATTGATTTTATATCGACTAAGATTATTGCGATTTTTGCACACCTAATTTTGCCAGCTTGGCAACTAATACCAGTAAACAGCTTTTTAACTTTTAAACACAATTTTAATAATCTTTTCAGAGTATGGTATGTACTGTGGTTCTTTGATAATTAGACAAAATTTACATTGCAGGATTTTCCTATGGGTAGTTTATCACATCTGCTTGAAGAATTATCAAATAAATCCATTTATTTAATTCTTGTTGTGTTTCGCAATAAAAATTATAGATTTCAGCAAATGCGTGATTTAGTCACTAGAAGTGTATCACCAGTAATCAAAACCATAAGAAACCAAGACTTCAAACTTTCATTTATAGACAAACTATCTGACAAGAAGTGATAACATACAGTTAAAAAAAGACCTTAGATTGAGCCTTTTAGAAAATTGGGTCTGAAACTAATTTTCGAGACTTCTAAGAGTAATTATTTATATTTTACTTTTTAATAAAAATCGAGAGCCTAAAAAATATATTTTATTTGAAATTAGTAACTTTAGCAATATTACCACTTTCTATACATCGTTCTGCTTCTATTTACATTTACTTTTTTTATTTTCTATAGAAAAAATGTAAAAGTAATGCTATCGGTTTGGTTTGTCTATCGCTCTGAGACCACTTTTTACACACAATTCCTCATTCAATCAAGAACTACTATTCAAAATGGATTATAAATAATTATAAACTTCTCCACTAGAGAGAGGTGTCGAATGAATCCCAGAGCTTCGACTCTTCAGCTACTAGGTAGGTAATTGAAAAGTCTCTGATGTTGTCTCGATCTTTCTGTGTTGTAGCGTGCTCTAGCAGAACTTTGAAATTGAATTATACATGTTTTGATATACATTTTAAAGTTGTTTTGGCATTCTTTTTGTTCTTTCGACATTATTTTTCCTCAATACTCTGAGGCGTATAACTAATTATTTGAAAGAGTGGCATAGTGAAATAATTTCCAGCATAATTAATAACTTTCGAAAATATTTATAAGTTAAAATATAAAAGAATTGTACATGAACATTATATGTAAGAAGGATGATGGTAATATCGTGAAGAAATGCTACATTTTCAGGTTCTGAAGGAAGTAGGTTCGATATCATATTCAGCCTTTTGATATCTAGAGATGACTTATGTATGTTAAATATTTATATGGTCTAGTGATCCACTCTTGTTATGTTGTGGAAATATGGAAAGAGCGTGCCAGCTCAGGTGTCCACATTGTTACTCGACATAAGTTCTAAATCAGAAGCTGTTTACTGTTTTAGAGGTATCAATGCATAGAAAAAAGAAACATGGCAAAATAATAGTAATAATAATATCTATATCACTGTAGGACAGGTAGCTAGAGAAACAGAGTAAAATAATAAAAAAAGTACAAATATATGAATAAAACTAAAAATTATCTTGGAGCAATGGAAAAAAAAATAATGGTCATTGTTAGGAAACATGAGATCAAGTGCCACGGTAGTGTGGTGGGCTATGGAGCGATATTCTCGTGTCTGGGTGGTTGTGAGTTCTGTACCTGACCAAGCAAAGGATCATTGTGTTGGGAGGTTATGTTATCAGGGAGAGTATGCACATTCAAAGTTTCATCAGACTCAATGTATCTATCTTCATTAGAGAGGCGTGAGGAAAAGATACCAGTTCAGATACAACCTCATCATTTGACTCAAAATTATGAGCTAACTGGTTAACAACTTTGAAAGGGCCGAAATGGAACTCGTGACTCATAACTAAGAGAAGGCAGAAATGACATGAATTAAAAGATAAACAAAACGTAAATTCATACCATATTCACACGATTTAAAACCAAATTTAATCGACGAGAAATCGAAATAATCATAAGTTTACAATCTAATAATTTTTTTGAAAGAATGTAGATATCATCTTAAAGTCAAATTTAAAAAAATCAAATCAATATATGTTTTTATTTATTTTACGTGGGCTTTTGTGCTTGAAAAATTTTATTTTGTTGGAAACGGCTGATTTATCATTTACAATTTTTATCTAAAAATAGTTTCACAAATCGAGAATAAAATGTGTATGAAATTCCACAATATTCGATAGGTTATTGATAATAGCAATCTAATCATTTTGTGCTTTAATCAAACAGTTGATAAAATTACAGCTATAGTGCTAAATTGTTTGTGTGCTTGCGTAAAGATACTATAAACAGAATTTATTTATTCGAATAACCGAGAATCTCTTCGAAAAGATACGAAAAATAAACATTCAGAACAACTTCGGTTCGAATTTTTCAAATTTCCAAAAAATCGGAATTATCGAATTAATATTCTTAAAAATTATTACAAAGAAATTTGACAAATAAGTTAAAAATTCCATATTTTATTTTTACTTACACTTATGTACATTCAGTATTTCATAGTTACATTAAATACATTAGAAATTAATAACTTTTTAAACAAAAATTATTCAGTTATTATTTTTTTATTAATTTTAAAAAATAATTAAAATTAATGAATTTAGTTTTTATTCAAATTATAAGTAAAATTATTTTACATATATAATTTATTATAGATCATAAATTATTATAAGAGAACAAGCAATATTTATCTCCAAACAATTTTACTAACTATACTTATTAACCGGGTATTTAAATAAAAGGTTTTTTCTTAATTATTGCGTTGTTATTTTTCTTTATATATTCTAATTTTTATATTATTAACAACTTTTATATTTTCATACATAAATGAAAATACCCCAGTAACAAAATAAATATTATACAGCAAGATTTTTTTTAACTATTAAACTGCCAACAACATTATAATTTTGAATTACAATCAAGTGACATGGTTGACATCTGAGATGATACATTCCTTCTCCATGTCCACGTCATAGCAGAAGAAAGGCATTGGATCCTTCAAAGCTTTCAACAAACAAGGGCCTTCAGTACGATGTACAGTTGCGCAGGGTCAGATACGGAATCCGCAACCTCCGGGAACTTTATTTTAATTCGTTTGTTTTCATTATGCGTCCTTATAACCATTTGAGCACTAATCGTAAATGTTAAGTCTTAGATAACCATTGGAGCCTAGGTGTTATGGCGTCGGACTTCCGTCCTGAAGGCTTAGATTTGATTCCCAATGCTGTCAAAGACTCATTGAGCACTTACGATATACATGCTCGTTAAATCTATGCAATCGAAAGTTCTGTGATCTGTGGTTAAGCAGTTACTATGGGTGTAATGGTCTGAAAAAAATTTCCTCCACTCCCAGATCAAAGATTGAGAAAAATGGATCATCTAGTGGTGCCATCTATCGGATGAGTTTAGAGCAAAGACGTACTTTCACCTTCATGGTGCTCGGATTAAACGAAAGACGCACCATTCTGACTTGATTTGGCATAGCCGCCGGCTAGAGAGCTTCTCTTGTCCAAGTGTCATAAGTAACAACAGAGCTTTCAATAAGCATATACCTTCTCAGCACGATGCACTTTTGCGGCAGGGTCAAATATCGAATCTGCAACCTCCCATAATTTTGGTTTAATTCTGCTGTTTAGATCATGTGCTCTGATGCTCATTTGAGTGTCAAACTTAAGTGCTAAATCCTTGATAATCATCGCATAATTTTAAACCAAAACTGATGGTTAAAACAAAGCCTCATCTGGCATTCTTTTTCCCCCGAACTTCGCCTCTGCTACTGTTGAAGTATATTATATCCCAAGAAAATATAGCGTATTTTTAGAACTTCTTCGCACAGCAATCTTCGATGAGATCAGAAAAGAAATTTTTTATCTAATGAAGTAGATATGTATAATCAGCACAAATATACATTTCAACAATCATAACACATACGTAACGCAAAGGCAATTATTACTTGGGGAATAACAAATTATTTCACTTCTTATAAACTAATGGATTTAGTTCCTCAGAAAATAAACCAAAACTTTCTAAGTTTTTTTATTATTTTATTTATATTTTTTAGATATTGTAGCTATAATTTAAAGCCGTTAACCGATATGCAAGTAATCGGAACTTTACATTAATTAAAAAGTTAAGATGATTTTACTAAACATTTAAGAGTAAATTTTTTTAACAAATTTTAATTGACGATTCGAAAACTGATTAAAAATTATTTATAAATTGCTTGTTCTATCGAAATCAATAATTTGTACCAAAACTATCAATGGAAATTTGTAAAATTAATTATTAATAAAAAGTTTTCTTAAATATTTGAAAAACTCTTATGTAAAAGCAGCATTTTATACTACAGTAGACTTTCGTTTTATACGAAACCCTAATTTAGGTACACTGGACACACCCTATCAGGACACCATAGACATAATAATAATTTTAATTCCCATTTACGAACTTTTTAAAAAGTTCTTCTTTTGCCAACTTTAGTTTTTTATTTTTTCCCCCATATTTATTATATTTTTTTATGATCTGATATTTTTTTTCAATTTTTTATAATTGCTTTTTATATAACACCTGACAATTCAATTCAATCTTGAACAGCAAAACGACAAGTGAAAGTACTCCAGATATTATGGTTAACAATAATCGAAGATAATTTAATACCAAATATTTGTTGAAAAAGAGATGTGGTGCCATATTTAACTTCTCTTTAACCCATACATAAGGATATAGAAAAGGGAAAAAATATTTCCCTTATGTTAGAGCATAGAAAAGGGGAAAAATACTTTAAAAATGTGTGCTCTCTTATTCTGTAGAGGGGTTTCGTTTCATTCGAACAATTCAATTTATGAAGTTTTGTTTATCGAGAGATAGAATTGATTACATTGAGGGTTTGTGGCAGTTGAAGAAACGAACATGTCTATAAGTTGCAGTCCCAAAAGAAAATTCAGAAAGTAGATGAAAAATTTCTAAGATGAGATAAAAGTTACCAAATAATATGGAATTCCAAAAGGAAAAAAAAAAACTTGTGCAATATTTTAAAAATTCGGAAAAAATCTGAAAAAGAAAACGATACCTGAGAAATTGTGTTGTCTGTATGTATGAATTTTATTTTACATGCGTCTCTTATAATGTATTCTGAGTTATTCTTTTTAATAGAATTTTATTTATAAAGAAAAGAGATCAGATCTTAATAATCTAATACATTAATTTTCTTTTGTACGAATTGTTTTATCGGTTCCTATAAGTTCATAAAAACTTGCGTCTACTGTATGTATTACATTAAATAAATTTTTCATTTGGAACATTCTTAGAATATTCTAGATTCGTTCCATTAGTCGTCTGAACGTAGCGATACCATAAACAAGCTTCCCCCTTCTTTTAATTCCGTCACTGGATTAGCAGAGCCTGTGGCATTCATAATAGACGTTTCCTCTGAACTTGATGCATGATTTCCTCGATTTAAGTGTAGGAGCGCTATTAAAGGAAAAATAAATAAAAAAGGAGAAACTAAAAACATCTCATGAAGAAAGATCTTTTTTTCTGCTCAGTAAATAGGTTTTCCTATCAAAGTGTATTTATCTTAGGCTCGATTAGATTCTGTTTCGGTGAATAAAAGAATTATAAATATCTTTGGTGAAATTTACTGCCTATAAAATTGAAAGCGTTAGCTATAAAGCAAACAATTTAGAAAATTTTAATTTCTGGATTCGAAATAACATACGCAGTAAAGGAAATTTTGATTTTTTATTTGTTTCAAATCGCCCAAGGTCAATCCTGAACATTACATGTGGTATTTGAAAAAGAAATATACTGTATACCTACACTGCCTTGTTTTATTTTGTGATGATTATCGATAATGTATAGTATACAAGTAAATGATCATATGTACCTCTTCCTTTTTTTATTATCTTCTATGCATGTCATATTTCCGTAAGGCTTAATATTTCTCAAATGATGATGAGGCGCGGAAGTTTGGAGTAACATGCTGACACAGTAGTCGACTTTGTCGATGGACCATGACTCAAAATTATGAAATGATAGTCTGTTCTTATCAGCTTTTGAGGGCAGAGGCGTAGCTATGGGGGGGGGCAAGGGGGGCTATCATCAATCCCCGGGCGCAGCATACAGAGGGGCGCCAAATCATTTAAAATTAAACAAAATTTTTCAGAACATTTCAATCTTTGTTTTATCATAATATCAATTTTATACGGAGAAATAAACTTTGCATTTTATAATTATTGTGTCATGTCCAGGGAAAAATAAAAAATACTCCAGAAGAAGGAATCAGATTTGGAAAAGAAAAGAAGTTGTTGATGAAAAATGAGGAAGAGCTTGCCATAAACGAAACTCTTACACTTATATTTCCTTATTAATAATAATTTTGCATGGTTTAGTTCCTTTTAAAAATTGTGATCTTTTAACCATGCTTTCGATTTTCATTTCTTAATTACTTAGATTATCGGTTTTCATTTTTTTTAATCTTTTCCTTTTTAAGTTTCATAGTTTGCTCAAAGTTTGTGTTATTATTTTGCACTACAAATCTTGTAAATGTGTAAATAATGAAAATATCTTAATTTTATATATATATATATATATATATATATATATATATATATATAATATTTTATATATATATATAAAATTTCTGGAATATTAGATTGGTCAGTTTCCATTTTAATGCATGTGAGAGGTTTGCATTTTAGTATAAAGTTATTTACCAAATTATTTGTGTTAATGTTATATGGTAATTTTTGGATCAATTAACTTAGGAAGATTACAGAAGAGTAAGCTCATGAAAGACACCTATTTAATTTTGTGAATACGCCAAGACTCACAGTGTCCTTTATGACTCAATTGTTATACAGGTTATCTAAGTCAAGTTATATACTAAAAAAAAAAAGTCATAACAATAACAAAATAAATAAGTTTGTTTTATTCAATATAAAAAAAAATAAAAACGTTCAATGAATATTATTCTCTCTAGACCCTTCTGGATGTTATAATTATTCAAAACTTAAAAGTTTTTTGTCGAAATTTCAGTGTTTAGAAATATTATTTGTCGAGCTATTTTTAATTTCTCATAGATAATTTTATTTAACAAGCAGTACTTCAATAATATTTTTGATATACGTTTATGATAAAAATGTGAAAATTTAATTTTATTCGGATTATAATAACGTAATAAATAATAATGCGCAAAATAGAAAATTTCGTATAACTGAAATATTATTAATAGGAACTTGTAAGAATTTAAATGTATTATTAGTAACAGAAAAGTCCAATTTTATTTAAGTTATCAAGAAGGTATATAGAAAGATCAGTTTCAGTAGTTATTGAGACTTAGTGAAATTGTATTATTCATTGTCCCAAAATAAAAATAAAACCTTTGTAATTTTTATCTCAGGCTTTTACTGTTGTAGACATTCAGTCTAGTGTCGCGTTACACTCGTGAGAAAATTGCTGCTGAAATATGTTTCATATTAGCGGTTCCCTTTGTCAAAAATATTGTGTACGGCACCAGACTGACTTTAAAAGAAAGGGGGGGGAAATGTTTCATAAAATAGCACTACAGTATGCCGCGTAGGGAATTGTCTTCCTGGAAAAGAAATGGAGGGGATCAAGAACTAATTATCTCCAATTTCTGGGAAAACACATAAACTTTCCTTCCTTTTTATTGTTCACACGGTTAGTATTTCGTTTTTCCCAAAACATCGCTTCATGGGAACAAAAATGTAAATTTTGAAAATCTGGAGTTCTGACATTTAAATTATTATCGCCGTAAGTTATACTTTCTGCCTACTATGTATTCTTTCAATTTGAATATTTATTTCATATTTTTGCTGGTATAAATATTTACTAGCATATGCTTGCAGAGTTTTGAAAATTAAATTACTTATTAGTTAAAACTATTCATTTAAAAGTAATTTATTTAATGTTTAATTGTTTTTATTTGGGGAAATAATTTTTATTTGACTCGTAATTTTGTTGGCTTTACATTAACACCTTATATTAAAAAATTCTTTTATCAAATGGTATAAATTAAAAATCTATGAATGTTTTCTTCCTTTTTAAATGTTTTTTTTTTTTCTCTTTTCTGTATGCTTAAACATACAGAATCTTCTTTAACAGCGTAACAACCTATTATAGGTCTTAGCTGCCTTTACAGCACGCCTTAAATATACAGAATATATTTCTTAATTAATTAGTTCAATTTATATAAAGAATAAATCTTTTAACTTGAAAAATTCGTTCAAGAAATTTATGAAGAAATCGTACATATTTCTGATTTTACAATGTAAAATTTTAAAAATAAGATCGTCTTTAAATGATATAAATTTATTGAAAAAAAAAAAAAAAACTTCCTGCCATTGCATGAGCAGCACTTTCAAAATGATTCTTAATAGAAATAAATTTTAATTTTAATAAAAATTACTCTAATTTTAATAATAAAATATATTTTAATATCTTAAAAAATAGTTTTATTAAATGCCTTAAAAATACGAAGAAAACTTTCACTACTACGATAACTGATAGAGAAAATTTCTTTAAATAAAATTAAGCGATATAACAGTTAAAATATATTTTTTATCTCAGCACTTGTAATTCTTGATAATATTTTGAATCAATGAAAAACTTGAAAGAACAATATAGAGTGCATCAGTTTTGAGAAAAAAGTATTTTTAATAATATAATATATATTGTTTGGCTGAGAATTTCTGATTAGATTAAATATATATAATTTTATACTTGAGTTTATGTGTGTTTTGATTTTTGATTTTAGAAATTTGAAAAATATTTTTATTGTCTGTATTGGCGTTCCGTTGCTCATCAGATATTTGCATTGATAATGCTATGGAATAATTTAGTTATCTAAACTGAAATTAGATGAACACTTATTAACAAAGGTCTTCTAACTTTGGAATCAGAAAAATATGTTTTATGGTATAAAAAAGAAATATTATAAACTATCAATATTACGTTTTATGATTTAAATTTTTTACAATATAATTTTGGTTTACATTAATGGTCTTAATGATATAATTTAAAAAGCTATTTTAAATGCGAAATTTCCCATAAATTTAAAGTTATTTTTCACAGGAATTTTTCTGAAATAAAATTTTCTGTTTAATCTGTGGTAAACGCAATGTTTAAAAAGATATCATTGTAAAAAATCAGGTGAATTTATCCTAAATTAGGAGTGTAAAGTCTTACCCAATTATTATTTTGCAATAAATAGCTAAAGTTTGAAAAGTTAGTAATATTATAGAATTTTTTAAATTTGTTAAGGTAAGTTATAGCATACGTCCAACACCTAATAATCAACAATTTGTAGAATCTTTCATGAATAAGATAATGCACAATTAATAGGGAGTAAAAATGCTTAATTGCTTCAATTAAATAACAAGCTAGAAAAAATACATTTAAAAATTTTAAGACATTATTAAGTACATGTTAAATCATTAAAATCGATTTTCTTAAAAGATAAAAATTAATTGATAAATCAATAAATATCCCGACTTCAAAACTGTAATATCCGGATCAAGGCCTACAATGCCCTTCTGTTTTCTTAACCGAGGGCCCTGCGGAGCGAAGCATATGTCCCGGTAAGGTGGTCAACCCAAAGCTAAATCCCCAGTGCTTAGTTCCCAAGCATGATTGGTACTCAGTTAATCGATCCACTGAAAGGATGAAAGGCTTAGTTGACCTAGCCTGAGAATCGAACCTTGTACTTGGGAGCGCTAAGTCACCGTGATTAACAAATGTAAAAGTTTGGGTGAATTTTGTCATACAGATTTCCATGGAACAGAACTCTTTAGAGAAATGTGGGATTGAAGGATGTTACTCAGAAGTAGAAAAGAAATTAAACCTAAAACTCTATTAGAACTTCCAACGTGCCTTATCTCAAACGGTGAAGATAGTGAGAGGAGGTTGCCATTCAAATTCTTTTTACTATGTCTACATCAATTGCAAGCTGTGAACGTTCATTCAGCAAAATAAAATTAATTTTGACCTATTTATGATTCACCATGAGTCAAAACCGTCTAAGTGATTTAACAATTTTAAATATAGAAAAAGAAAAATTTGAAATGATCAACTTTGATAAAGTAATTGATCAATTCGCTTCAGTCAAGACAAGAAAAATGTGAATAGTGTAGTATATTAGATTGCGAATAATTACATCTGCTTATATCTCTGATATGTAACGAATTATTTCCCGTTTAAAAATTTTTTTTACGTTTCTTAAAATAATTGTATTAGTATAAAAAAAATCAATTATATCTTTTTATAATTAATTCTAAATTACATAAGTCCGGTTATTCTAATGACACTTTTCCGAATTCAATCTAATTTTTTTTAAACTAGAATTGAATTTTGTTTAAATTTAAAGCTGAGCTTGATTCTTTAAATTAATATATTTTCGATTATTTTATAGTCGGTACAACATTCTTTTATTATTTATATTGTATTCGTATTACAATTATACTCTATTTGTTATAGTGTATTATATATCGTTATTATTATATATCTTTTATTACTTAATGCATTTTATTCCCATATTTATATTGTATTATTATTTTATTTTCAAGGGGGCGCCGAAAAAGGTATTGTACCCGGGCGCCAATTATGCCACTTGTTTGAGGGCAGAAAGTATCTTGCTAGAAATGTAATGTAATATTATCATTTATAACTTCTTCTTGGATACCAATATATTTGTTAGCCATTTAAACAAAGAAATATTTTTAATCCACCTCTTATTCCATTCAAAATTAATCATGTAAGCATAATACTTTGAAATGCCACTAATATAATTTTCTCATTAATCACCTATTCGAACTTTAATTTCCTTATTAACAGTAACTTAAAATACAACGAACAAAATATGCTTGGTATTTAATACATTCTCTTTTCAATGTTTCTATTTCGTCTTTGATATGTATCTAATAATAAATTTAATTCAAAATCTTTATCAGGAAAAACTGGATACTCCGGGAACTCCTAAGAGATTTTAATTTTGAAAGTTCTTATGGCTATACTAAATGTTATAAAAAAATTTATCCAATACATTTGTTTGCCCAACTAAAAAAAGTATGGTTTACAGTAAATATTTTCAAAGTTGCATTAAAAATAGAGTTGGTATATATTAAAAAGTTGAAAATCTTTATTTATAATTTTTAATTTTTCAATAAGGCAGTCCGCAAATTCGTAGATGATCGCATGAGACTTGTCTCGCAAGATGCTCAGAGCGTCTCGCAAGAATCGCATCAGACCAAATGACGTCATTGAGGTCTTAGTTACGTCAAAAAAATGTTGGAGCGCGAGATGATTCTTGATTTCAAGTAGGTTCGAAATATCTGGCAACATTTCGCGAGACAAGGTTCTCATTGGTTTAAAATTCCAGGACGTCAGATACGCTTTAGCTACGTCACACTAAGTCTTCGAGGAGATCACATTTGTCTACTATAAGACGACGTCTCAATCGGATTGTCTACCGAGTTTGCGGCCTGCCTAAGCAAATGTTTGCTTATAGAATTAAAAAAACTTCTTTTATTTCTATAATCGTTTGCTATTCTTTCATATTTTTAAAATGCGCTTAAAGTTACTCCTAATATGGGGTGGTTGCCGGCTGGCTGGTTCAAGAGGTCCCTGGATCTTCGATCCTCTACCCTCTTTACTATCAGGAGTATGCTGGAACTGTAGCTGATTCTGATTGGCTTAAAGTATTTCAGAGCATTTAGGAGGGGGGGGGCTTATTTGTTATTCGAAACATTACTAGTATTTTTACATAGATACATTTGATTTTAAGCATTTATTTATTAAAATTATTTATGATTAGAATTGTCTTTAGTTATTAAATCATTTAAATAATTGGTAAACAAAAATTAGAATTAGAGAAGTTGGAAATATTGAGATTATAGTACAGTTTGTGTACAGAGACATATAGAAAAGAAAAAAAATATATGAGTGTTAGTTTGTTAGTCATAGTAAAATTTAAAAGTTAGTACAATTATCATATGAGGAGACTTTTGATAGTATCCTAGTATTTCCCACCGTTGTGTGGCACTCATTAATTTTCATTTTTGTGTTCCTTCGAAAATGTCCATGATGAGAAACATCTTGTTCTCTCTGCTATTGCAGTTTCTAATGTGCCTTATGGCTTCTGAAATATTGATTCCAGAGAAGACTACTTCTGATATAATAAACGTGTATGAGAAGTGTTCTTTAAAATTATATTCTATTATCATAATTAATGAAATAAACTATATATTTAAAAATGTTTCAATTTATTAAATAAAATATTACTAAAGTGAGGAAATATTATTTTTGAATTATACATTGGCAACGACTTATAACAATATGTGCATATAGAGATTTAAAAGGGTATGATTACTTAATTTTGAAAATTGCAAATTGATTTCCATTTTTACAATTCAATAAAATGACACACATCAAAGAACTTTAAGAATCGGATTTATATATATAGCCACAAATATTACTTTCTCATTAGATTGAAAGATCATGTATATTTTAAATCTGAGATAATTCTTTCTTGACACTTTAATTTCTTATAGTTAACTATGTAATAATATCATATAAAATAAGTAAATATCTAGGTGTAATTTGTTACATGTGTTTTGTTAATACTTGTACTAATTTTGTTTGTAGTTGGGAATTTGTACTTAATTTTCAAAAGTAATAAACCACCCTATTAATAAATTTCTTTAAATTAATTCATTTTTGCAAATTTGATTTTCAAATGGTTTTAATTATTTGACAATGAGAAATTATTTAATTGAGACAATTAATTCAAAAAAATTATAATATATTTTATTTACATAAAAATTTCCATATAACATTTCATTGTTGTAGATTACATTTCAAAACACATATAAAAATAATGATTTTTGTTCATTTAATAAAGGCATAAAACAATTTACATTTTTTTGTGAATAAAATTATGAAAATTATATTTATTTAAGAAGCTTTACCGCTTGCCTAAAAATAAGTTGACAATCATTTGACTAAATGATTTATTTGGCTGGATCATCTGGAAAAAAAAAATAATGATACCATCATGTAATAACGATATAATAACTAACACAGCAAAGCAATTTATTCTCATATATCTCTATTTGTCAATTAAGTAGAGTGACGAATGTTATAATATGATGAATAAAGCGGAAAAATAGACTGAAATTTACTTAATAATTCTTATACGAAACATTCGGTTGCTACCAGTGTAGTAACTGCGTCGATCTAAAAAGAATTGAAAATTTTCAACAAGACTTTTTTTGTGACTATGTAATATTTATTTACTAATAATTACCCAACCATTATTGATTTTTGATCCTTTTTCAATAAAATGAAAAGTAATTAAATTTTCGAAAACGTCTTATGTTCAGTTTTGCATAAAATATTGGGCCGATTTGAAATGGGCTACGCGCTTGATGACAGCCTTTGATACTACGATTGATTGATTGATATCAATTTGATAGCGCGTGATGGATATCTTAATTGCAGATGACCGCTTTAAGGTGTTTAAAATTTTATCGCATCTTTCCCTTCCAAAAAGACTTTTCATGAATAATCAGCAGTATTCAAGCGTCTCAAGAGAGTATATTTGGAAAATTCTCCAGCTCGCACCCCAATAAATAAGAAACAAAAAATACAAATACACCCTACATCTCTCTTTATTTAGCAGATTAGGATTGAAAGCGGAACTTTTTACTCATAGTAGTCCATATCTATTTATAACTAACCCAATTGATATCAATTGTAATCAATAAATATCAGAGATTATGGTGTCTCAGATGTGGAACCAAGTTTTTATGAGAGGAAGGTAGCAGGTTTGATTCCAGTTGCTGTTTAACAAAAGCTCTTGACCATTGCTGGAAGTTTTTTTAGTTTTTCTTCCTTCCAATACGCAAATAGCCCTCATTATGAAGAAGAATTTTAATTGATCAGCTACATGTACACCCAAGGCAATATGTATTATCAATATAAAGCCAATATGCATCAATTAAGATGTTGTGATAGGTCGTAAAGTGAAAGGTTCCAGCTCAGTCATTCGCTTCGTCATTTGACCATCGTTCAAAATTGCAAGGCATGTAATCAAACGAAAGCTTATGGCGATTACCTATCCAGACTTTTCATTACTGGGATACTCAGTTATATTCAGTAGATCATGGGTACAAGATTTTTTCTCAATCAATAAATTTAATTGTAGGTGGTATCCTAGCAGAGCCCAAAACCTTGGGGAGAATGATTTTGGTTGACGATAATTGTGGCTCGCACCAATCTTGATAATCCTACTCCAAAACACTAAATATGGTAAACCAAACTATTTTTGGAATTTCGCTCTGGCTTGGCGCTTTTTTTTTCAGTTTGTCGCCAAGATTGTGGTCTCACCTAGGATTTTACCTAATTATATTTTAATATAGACAAGATATTTTACATTCAATAAGCATAAGTTTTTTATTCATTTTACTTTTAAACAAATATCAATAGCATAATTATTCTGAAATGGTACCTTTCTCGCAGCCAGCAAGCCATTCATAATCGCATACTTTCTTTTGAAGGTTGAAGTGGAGTCTCGCTGGGCAAGCGAATTCGAAAGCAAGTCCATGACTACACATGTAATATACAGAGCAGTTAAATGGGTGAAGGTAAAAAACTGCACTCTTCCCATTTACTGATGGACAAAATGGACTCGGAACACCAGGAGCATTTTGTTGAGTCATGTGAAACATTTTTTCTGAAAAAAAAGAAGTCATAAATTTATAAGAACGTTTTGGGGTAAAACAAACTTTCCATTACGACCAATAATAAAAACGATAAATATGTAAAAAAAAAATGTTAAGACTACTACTATCCGTCTACTACCAGAATAACTCAGAATAACAAGTTGATAAGGAACGGTTGCCTTAGTAACAAAAGCTGTCAATTTCAAATGAAGTTTAAGGCCTTAAGAATTGGCGGTACAAGGGTTACCACCTGTTATTATCAAGGTGTTTAGTAAGCCAAAGATTGTCTTGTTTCCGGGTTCTTCTGTTGGAAATGGAACGTGTCTTATTTCCACGGTAACAGACAAGCACAGACAAATCGGCGATGGCTATTTTCGTGTTAGGCCGACAATGAATTACTTTTCAAACATTTTTTTAATTAATTTTCCTTGAAGGAAAAAAGATGCATCAAGAAGATGAATTATGATAGCCGAAAAATTAGTTGGAAAGATTGAGGCTATTTTTTTAAGGCTTTCCAATGTTTTGCACATTTATCATTAGAGATGATTAATATTTTAAAGAATTACTCAGTACATTAAGTTATCTTCTAAACAAAGAAAATGTTATTGTTACATACAAATTTGGAAATATTACTTGTCTTAAAATATATCTCAGAATGAACTGAAATACTCAAATTTTAGACAAAAATTATGCAATTAAGTTGTATTCTACGTTAATAACGGTATTTTTAGTATTTTGGCGACTTGATTGCCTTCTGGAAAATTTTTGGCTACTATTTGCTAAAAAGTAGATATTTTTAGAAAATTCCATCACCGAAGCATTAGGACCAATGTTGAGCGAGATAGCCTATATCCTTCCAGAAACTTGGTGAAGCTATTTAGATTTTCATGCCAAATCAGGTATTAATTCTGCTGACCAGCATAGAAAGCTGATCAGCGAAGACATCCATCTTGAATGTTAGTCTATGGCACAGAAACTGTTGCATGCCTTAGGTATTAAAGACATCTGTGATTCGAAGCTGTTTCCTGTTGTATTAGCTGTATTAGATCTGTGTAATTGTGACTTCTACAGCTGGAATTTCCTGTATATTGCAGAAATAGCTGCGAATTAAATTCTTGTGATTTTTGCGAGATCGTTTAAAATCGACTCTCAATCAATATGAACGAAGTGCGGTGCATTATGAAGATTTTGGCGTATAAGTATGCAGACTTTGAAGCACAATTTATGTGCGTAATCTGAAATTCAAATCAGTCACATGATTAAGCAAGAAAATAAAACTGGAACCAGATGAAATGACAATAGCTATTCATTTTGTCTACAGAATCCGAAACTTCGGGAAATTGCTTTTTGTTATATAAAAAAAATGCCTGCATTATGACATTGGAAGCATTCGAGTAATTTTGCAACGCACGGAATCGAGAGTTATGTAAATTAGGTAAAGCTGGTTAGTCATGTTAAGCGTTAATTTACATACGCATTATCTTTGAATAATCCAATTTACATCACTCGTTTATTATTCTCAGATTTCTATTTTTTAAACTGGTATTCTGGTTTTTACATAATTATTTTGATGAGAAAATATTAGAGCTGCTTATAAAACTTTGATTATTTAATTCTTTTTCAAAGCTAGATTCTTATATATAAGTTTAGGTTGTTGCAAATATGTAAGATAGAATTAGCAGTAAATAACTAAATATTTTATGTTTTAAGTTAAACTGATAATTTGGCTTGAAAAACATCGATCTTATAATGTTTCAAGTGAAATATATAATTTTTCAATGCGGAAATGTAAAATCTATGTGGTTCCAAAGTTGTTTAAAACATTGAGTGATTTATTTGATTTATTATTTAATTGTAGAATGACTCACTAGTTAACAAAAATAATTATGACTACATTCGTATCTATTCTATTTGGGTTGAGTACCCAATCGTCTTGCTATATTTCTTACTGTAAGTGACCACATTCACCCTCACTGGGTTGCTGGAGCTCCATGGTTTGGAGGCGTTAATCTATGACGTCCAAAGTCCTTCCGCTGGTGTGGCGGGGATATGGAGAGGAGAGTGCCAAATCAGGTGTGACCTCGTCATCTGATCTTGGTTCAAAATAACGAAGCGCTTGGTGACGGTAGAGTATTCCAAACCCTTCAACCTTAAACTCTAGTGCTAGCCTGCAAGGCTATATATGTATATCACTTACTTTCTATCACTAAATGTTTCTTGAAACTTTAAACTCATTATAGATCATGCACGTCATCTGTATTGTGTGTTCTTACTACTAATTTTTAAAGAGAAAATTTTTTATGAATTTTTTTTATTTAAAATGTTATTTTCCAGTTAAATGATATTTATAATTACCTATAATAACTAATGATAAAGTCGTTAATAACTAAATGCACAACGATAATACTTTACAATAACCCTCCACTGTAAGGCTATCCAAAGGGCTATGTCAAATGTATATTTCAAAAAATGTCATTCCATTATCAGCATTTTTTGCTCATACATATTTGATGTTTAGTTGCTTTTAAGCAACTAAACATCAAATATGTTCATGTATGTTTCGTTTTCCACATCTTCTTCATGTTACGTGAAGAATTCGTAGGTAATGTATGTAAATATGTTAATTCACCAATTTAGATACAAGAAAGCTTACTTTCATTGCATTTAGCATTTTCTGGATAATCACAAGCCCTAATTTCAAAATTAAAATGCAACCCGGAAGGACAGCTTTGAGGATGGGGTCGCCCATGATGGCACACGAAGAATTTAGAACAGTCCTGAGGATCCAGAATAAAGTGAGGTCCTGCGGATGGATCTGTGGGACATCCCATGGTTTCATCCTCTATGATCTTCTCGCGGGGTTTTTGAATAAAATCTACAAAAGAAAAATTATTTACAGAATGACGAATTTTCATGGAACCCCACAAAACATTATTGAAAATGAAATCAAAGAACCTACTGAGATTGCAACCAGCTTTCGCAGGATAATCGCAAATCTGAAGGTTGGCATTGAAATGCAATCCTTGTTGGCAACTCTTGAGGTGAGGAACACCTGCACTACATATGTAGAACTTTCCGCAATCGGAGGAATGTGGCAACAGTACTGGATGCACAGACGTTTCCGTTGGGCATTTGTTCTTTGTATTCTCTTTTCCTTCTTTATCTTCAGTTACATCGGTGACAACTGCTTTGAAAAAAAAAAAGATTTTTTAATATTATTTCAATGAAAAATCATTCTTTTAGTAATCATATAAAAATATGAGTGTAACTAATGCAGAAAATGGAATAATCACTTTCTTAAAATAAAAACAAAAATAAAGAAACACGATTGTTTTTATTTGCGTTTTCTTAATTTATTAATTATTTTATTCCTTTCATAATAACATTTCAATCGAAAAATTTATTGTTTCCCGAATTGTATAGCTTCTATAAAATATAGCCAATGCAAAGCGTTTCCTTGAAAACACAAGAAATATTGCTGTTGTTGTTACTAATCTCAAGTTGTTTAGCAAAGCTAGATAATCTCCATATATCCAAAATTATACAAAAATCTAAAAACAATAGAGAATGTTAAAAAACCACTTCTTTGTGAAGAGGTAGGAGCAGCCTTAATTGGCCAGAAGGCCACGACCATAAGGCACCATAGGGAGAAGATTGACTTAGCCTTAGGTGCCTGACTGTATTAGCTGAACATAATGTAATAGCTTCATGTCTAGGGTGACATGAAGCTATTCCATGAAGCAACACCATAGGGAGAAGATTGACTTAGCCTTAGGTGCTGACTGTATTAGCTGGACATAATGGAATAGCTTCATGTCTAGGGTGACACTACGAGGAGAAAAACTTCCGATGTACTTCCCCCATTTCAGCCTGGAACAACCCCCCACCACGTTGAGGTAACAGTCAGGACTTGGAGAAGACACAACAAATTCTGACAGTTGACATCCAAAGGGAAAATATTGGCAGGTTAAACATGGTAACTATGTTTATCTAAGAAAAGAGTAAAAATTCTTATGAAGGGTGAGACGTACAAGTGATACGAAAAGGCCTACAATAAAAATATGGAAATATTTATCTAACATCAAGTATAAAACCAGAGATTAGCAAACATATGCTAAAATAGCGCATTAAGAAGTACTTATCCATAAACTACCAGGAATTTTCTAAATGTTAGGCGAGGATAAAAAAATGCTTTGATCAGCGAACTTTTATGAACATGATGTGAATCAAAAATAACAAGTATGGTTACACGTCAAAGTGGGTTTGTTATGCCTGATTTTTGCTTGATGTTCATTCTCCTTGGACCTCAATCCCTTGAGCTTCTTGTAGAGACACCTTAGTATTAGTTGGTTGCACAGATACAGGAGGATTTCATAATACGGATTGCTGACAGTACACCAGGCATCGCCAGTGATCTCCAGTATTTTTGAGAGCGCCTGAAAAATTAATGTATACTTCGCAAAGATTTTCGTGGCAGTAGAATAACTTCTTTAATTTCTCTTCGTTTTAAAATTACCACAATTAAATGAGTGCTTTTTCCATTCATTTTCATTCATTCACTTTTTCACAACACCCTCAAAACACCCTTTTTAAAATGTATGTGATTTTCATAGAAACTAAATATAGGTTGCTATAATCATTCCACGACCATTTTACTCCTTACAACCCGTATCAATTTGTCACCATTTTAAAATAGCACTTTATAAATAATCTATAAAAAGTATTGGCTTCTTTAGAAAGTGAAAGTCTAAGTAAATGCTAATATTTTCGTTTTTTTTTTTAGTAATCTAATTTAATTCATTATTATAATGTGTAGTATATTTACTGTAGAATCACTCTTTTATTGATTCTACAGCAGTGGATAATCGATATAAAAACCGGTAATGTGTTATTTCTTAAAAAAATATAACTATGAAATCAAGATTGTTTTTGGTCTTTCACACTTTCTGGAAATTTTAATATAATTTGTGATTCATCTTACAATTATATTTTAAAATTTACAATCATATTTAAATTGCTTTTTCATTAATTCGACAGCATGAGCATGCTTAATAGGGTGGTCACAAATTCGATTTTAATAAATCCGTCATTTTCTTCATAATACACTTTGTTCCCTCCTCATTTAAGCAAGTGCAGTTGTGTGTGCGATTATCCTCACAAAATATTTAAGAAAAGTGATACTAACTGGAGTCACATCCAGCCTTTTCTGGGTAATCACAGACCTGAAGCTTCTGACTGAAATGCAAACCAGGATGACAGCTCTTGAGATGTGGTACGCCAGCATCGCAGATGTAAAATTTATTGCAGTCTGTTGCATGTGGTAGAAGTTTTGGTACTCTTGAGTTACTTGGAGGACATTCATCAATCGCAGTTTCTCTTCCAGATTTTCCTTTTGGCTTGTTTACAGCGTCTGCAAAATACAGAGTGGTATAAATACAACAAGTGGTAAAATAAATAGGCATTTCCTTTATACAGAGGTATAAAATGGCTGACACATTTATTGATAGTTCTTGAAACAATTAAGAAAGATTTTAGTTATTCACATTATTGATTATATGGATTCAGAACATTTTATGAGTTTTGTCAGTGGTCTCTCACGTGTGAGTTCCTTGTCGCACGAAGAAAATTCGATTTCTGTTTAAATAAGTGGAAATGTGTGTCTGCTATTGTTGTAGCAATTCTGACCTTTAAATGACCAATGCTCGATACATTTTTTCGATAGTAATATCTTTACAAAACTCGCGAAAGAGAAAGACCTACGTTGTTACATCACGTGAGCTGGGTGACAAAGGAACAGGCCATAATCTATCTTTCAATTAAATGGTTAACGCAGGTGATAAAAAATCAAAATGGAAAAGTCGTCGGAAAAAAATCAAAATGGAATCATTCACTCTAATGATTTATCTTAAGTGATGGTTTTCTTCGGTTTCTGTACTCCTGACATTCATTTAAGTTATTTATATCAGGACCTAGAGATTAAAGAGGATTTCGAACTACTAAAAGCATCCAAAGCAGAGGTGAGGATTGAACCCATGAACTTTTGATGTAAAATGAATCTATCTACAAGGAAATTACGACAAATCAAAAGGATTTGTCGTTAGTGACACGCAAATGTGATGTTTACAAAAGAAATGCTATTCAAACGGAAAAAGGGTTTGCACATAAATGAAACATTTGCGATTGATTTGATTAAAAAAAATGCACCATCAAAAATAAATCATTCTCTTAAAAACATGGCTTGTCAATGCGTACTGATTGGAATTCTGCAACGAATCAAACTCTAAACGGAGTAGTGCCAACTAAATAATAAACAGAATGGCATAATACGTGGATATTAAATACAGAGTTTGGCAACAGCCTTTTTCATCGTTATTAAACTTTATTACAGAATGACAACATTTCGAAACTAGGGGGCTCCGTGGCTGAGTGGTCCGCTAATCGCTTGAGAGCGTAGGAGTGTGGGTTCCATTCCCACCGTGGCCCTGGGTGTTTTCTTCGTTATTCTTCTGTGGTTGTACATCTGTCATTGTGCTATTTGTCTTATTATCGACGAAGACTTACAAGCGGATCTCAAGAATCAAGCATACAAGTCTGAAAATATATGTATGTAATAAATAAAATAAAATTTCTAAACTAGAGTTCGAAAATTGTTTTAGTTTTGTTGTAAAAAAGTAAAAAATTCTATATTCGATTTTCTTCTGATTCCATTAAATATTTATTTTGTTATTAAAATTATTTCATTAGATATATAATTACAAGAGGATTACTAATTTCCAGCAGAATAATTCTAAATCTTGAAATGTATCTTTAAGGGGTTCGGTGCAGAATCGGGTACCTCTTGTTCTGGTGAAAATTTTAGCAATAAATATTTGCGATAAAATTTAATTTCTGGTAACCTTGATATTTTCAGCGTTTTTACAAATGTATTATTGCAGGATTACCGTATATTTTTACCTTTAACGCTTTGAGTGACGTAATTATTAAATTTAAAGATTATTGGTTATTTTATAATTAAATTTTTAATCCTATTGGGATTCGTTTATAGTTACGTGAGAACGCGATAAGGTATATTTTTAAATTTTTACCGTTGAATTATTCTGTGGTTGATTTAGAATTGTAGTTAGTCATTTGTTTTATACCTTTTCCTAATTGTTCTATTGTTCTATCGTTGAATTTTTCTACCATTGATTTATTATTTTCGTCAGTTATTTCTTCTGTTATTTTTTCTCCAACAAAGTAGAATGTCTCAAAAAATTAATTTGCGTGTTTTTATTTTTTAACTGGATCGCTGTAAGACAAGGCTGATCGCTGTAAGAAAGAAACTACTGTAAGAGAGAAACTATGTAAAATGTAAGAAAGAAATTATTGATTGCTGTGTAAATGATTAATTCTCGGTATGTTTGGTTCTTTTGTTTGTTAGAAAGATATGTGTTTGGTTGAGCGAAAGGATTGATCGGATGTCTATGAATTAGTTTGTCGGAGATCGGTGTGAATGCTCATTTTTTTAAGAGATCTGTAAGAAAGGGTACATGGTTTGAAGAAAGTAATAAGAATTTTTTAATTGAGATCTTAAAATTTACGTATTTATGGGTGTATGAAGCTGGAGCGAATCTGGTTATAAATGAGGTGAAAGTAACATCGAATAAAACTATGGGGACTGGCATAATTTTTGTAGAGAAGTTTGTATGGATGTATGTTTGTGTGCGAAGAATAGTGAGATGAATGGAGGCGCTGGTATGATTGTGGAAACTGATGAGAGTATGTTTTGAAAGAAAAAATTTAATGGAAGTAGACGAGTGAATGTCAATGGGTGTTTCGTAGCATTAAATAAAAGAGTGGAAAGTAATTTTTTTTAAGTTGTGTATGATAAAATGAGAGAAAATTTGTTGGAGATTATTAAAAGGAGGTTAAGGACTGGCATGAAAATTATTTCAGGTTGTTGGAATCTTATGATTGTTTGCAACATGAAGGCTTCTAGCACTCATCTGTTAATTCTTCACTGTTTTTTCTCTATCCTGAAACTTGCACCCACACTTATACCATATAAGGTATGTGGGCCCAGATTAAGAGAGATTTCAGGAAACAATGCGTCAGGCAATCGTCGGAAAACTTGTTCGACTCTCACTTTGCAGAAATCAAGGTGAGGAGACGTTACCGGGACATCACGGAAAACGACCCGTTTTTCCATTGCATGAAACATCTTTATCCACTGCAGTTTTCCGACGATGAGGAGTGTTCAGCAAAAATAGAGGTAAATGCTTGAATTTTTGGCTTATTTAGAGTATCCTGACCCGATTATAAAAATGGTTATAATAATAATTTTATTTCTATATCGCCTAAATTTTAAACTGTTTATTGTGTCATATGCTGATTATGAAAATGGTGAATAATAATATTTTTTTTAATTTTAAAGATTATTGCACATGATTTTATGTTAAAATTGTTCTTAAAATTTATTGAGACAGTTAAGGAAAGGAAAATATTTCGTGGCTGAAATATTTTCCTCCGATCGAAAAAAACTGTGGCTTGCCATTAATTAACTTAATTATAGTAACTTATCGAAAGGTATGATCAAGATAAATCATTTATGTTTTGTATAAAAATTAGGAAAAAGACGTCTAATTTTACCTTAACTCAACTTTGGTGCACCAGCAGCGGCCATTTTTTACATCTTGGTGAAAGAAAATCACCAAAAAAATCAAGGACTACGGGATTTTACTATCTTTCAGATTACACATTTTAATTATAGTTAACAGAAATATAACTAAAATTGATTTAATAAACCACAATGCAAAATTTTCTCACGTAAATTTTCATTTTAAAAATGTAAATGTCAATTTTAATACGCTAGTATTAGGTTGGTGCGTATGAAATGTCGGATTCTCTTTACATGCGGACGTTTTCCTCCCTGTTTTCGTTATACTTTTGTATTTGGCATAACCTCATTCATACTCGTATTGTCCATTACCAGAGACTCATTTCAGCAAAATAGGTTTTCTCGAAGGTCTTCCCTTTTTTATTTCTTTTGAGTTTATTGCCGATATGAATTCTGCCGCGTCATTTTCTTATATGAGTACAAACTTGGTAATAGTGCTGCAAAAGCTGCACGCAACATAAACCAAGCGTTTGGGGAGAATACGGTTAACGATCGGAAAGTGCAGCGTTGGTTCGAAAAATTTCGGACTGGCGATTTTTCACTGCAAAATGAGCCGCGCGGAAGACCCAAAACGTCTGTGAAGAATGATGACCTGAAGGCTCTAGTGGAAGCGGATCCAGCCGTATCCACGAGGGAACTTGCTATCAGGATGAAAGTTGACCATACAACGATATTGAGACACCTTTCTGAGATTGGCAAGGTTAAGAAGATGGACAAGTGGATACCGCACGCACTGACAGAGCGAAATAAGCTGGATCGGTTAAACGTATGCTCATCATTGCAGCATCCACCCTATTTACCGCATCTCTCGCCGACCGATTTTCATTTTTTCAAGCATTTAGAGCTGTTTTTAAGGGGCAAACACTATGAAAATGAAGACAGTCTAAAAAACTCGATATCAGAGTTTATTAATTCTAAAGACCAAAATTTTTTAAGACAGGCATCTACGCTTTAAAATCTCGTTGGGAGAAGTGTATTGAAGCGAATGGAGCATACTTTGATTGAATAAACAGCTTTTGAAGAAAGATATGCAGTTTTATACAATCACTTAAGAATCCGACATTTCATACGCACCAACCTAATACTAAAATTAACAATTACATTTTACTACTTATACTACTTATCATTTAAAAAAATTTGAATAGAGGCTTATACCTTTATCACATCCAACATTTTGAGGGTAGTCACATCTCTGGAGCAGGTTACTGAAGTGAAGACCTAGTGAGCAATCTTTGACGTGTGCTATGCCATGCCTGCAGCTGTAGTATTTGCTGCAATCTGTGGGGTGAGGAAAGAGGACTTCATATCGAGGATCGTCTTCAGCAGGGCAAGGGAATTGGATCGATTTATCGCCAATTTTTCCTTTCGGATAAAAACTGCTCCCTAATAAAAACAGAAATAAAATGTATTCGTATGATCGTTAAATTTTAAAATTTCCATTTATGTTCATAACTCGGAATTAAACTGGCAATCTTACTGAAAATTTGAATTACATACATACACAGTGGTGTAAGCGAGCCCCGGACTGTACCTTTAGATTAATGGTTTTGGATTACTAAATCAATTATTAAGTTAAGACATTGTGACATGACTTTGACCAATTTAACACAGGCAACTTTTTCCTAATTTTGAACCATGGTCAAATGACGAGATCAACACCTAAATTATAGCAGCCTCTATTCGACACCACATTCCAAATCACTGATTTCAGTAACAGGTTTCAATATTTGTCTATAAATCTTATTTACAATCTATTAATAATTAATAAGCAAAAATTCCACTCATTAATTTATAAAAAAATAGTAAAAAATTTTTCATTCAGTAGTAGGACATTATATTACTGAATTGTTTATTTGATTTAAACATGGAGGGAGAAACATTGCGATCATACGAATATAAAGACCTTAGTTTCAATTTGATACTTTCACTTCTTGAAGAAGACAACTGAGGACGGAAAACGTGGTGGTTGTTTATGTTTCCTATACGTTCCAGCATACCTTTAGAGACCCATGAAAATTGAATGCATAAATAGAAATATCAAGTCTATACTCAGATGGAATTCTAATTTTCTTCATTTTAGTTTGCTAACCATTAATACTAATTCATCAAGGTACATTTCACAAGATGAGTCGTAACTCATGTTTATTTTCAATTTTCGTCTAAAAAGTAAGCAGATAATTTCGTCCGCTAGAATCCGATGACGTCATATACAAGTATCTAATTTCCATAAGCAAATCTTATCGGTAATGATCATTTGGTTTAGGTAAACTTCAAATCAACTGGGGTATTATAATAATTTTTGTGATACTACTCATTTGACAAGCAAACATTATAAACTATGAAAACAGAAAAGTATAATTATGGGGATATATGCGTCATTAGATGAAGTGTAGAATAATTTTCAAACCAATTGTTTCATCCTCTATTGCTGAATATATAACTAAGTGACAGGATAGTTTCTCGACAAGTAATTTGCGTGGATGAAACAAAATTTGCTTGGAAAGTGGAAATTTAACAGACACAATTTTTAATGAAATTTGCATAATTTACACATTTACATTTGGGTAATAAAATACCCATCATAGCAAAAAGTGGTTTATCAATTTAAATGGTTCTCCTCAACATTTGATGTGGGATTTTGAGCAACGCCTCGTACAGCCTGCATTTAAAAAGGAAGTTTAATGAAAAAAGATAACTTGAAATTATAATAAATTATAATATTTGGTTTTAGGCACAATTTGAAATCATTTCATGTAAGTTTTGAGTTTATTTATATTTATCCATGTGACTATATGCACATGACTGTTAAATGGCTTTGAAACAATTTTTTTTCAAGTAAGTTTTCTTATGCATAATTTTGATGAAAATAGTAATTTGCTATTGAATTAATCAAAAGATCATTTATACTTTTCAAGAAATTAGTTTTAGAGAGTTATCTAAGAAATAAAATATACTATATATGTTTTCCACGCAATGTTGATGATCCACTTGGCCATATTGTCAAATCATCTCTCTAAGAATACAATATCTCAACTGATGTCAACATCAAACAAGGGTGCATATGTAAAATGCTGTATACCAGAAAAATTGTGCAAATTCTACCAAATCGTTTTATATTGTTCTCCTTGCACATTTAATGAAACTAAAAAATTGACTTTTTTACAGAAATGTTGAAATAAGTTCCAATGGTATATAGAAAATATGATAAAAAGAATTTTTGGCGCAGTTTATTTGCTAAAATAACTAAACATAAATATTAAATTCTTTTTATGTTTTATATCATTTAAGTTATTTATTTCCATTATCCTTTAAATAATTTAAATTACATGTATTAAAAGGTCTATTTAAATAGAAAACTTAAGATGAATAACATTATGCTGGCAGCCAAAGCAATCATTTTCAGTTTTGTTGTAGGTATATTTGAATGTTTTATTCTTTTGTTCTGTAAAAGCTGAATAACTATTCAAACTGAGCTCCTTTACAAAGAAATCAAATGCTCTTCAAAGTAACTACTATGTTCTTAATATATTTCTATAGTAAAGAAATCATATTGTTAGGCTTCTTTTTTAATGTTTTCTGTATAGACAATTATCGAGATGAGTTTTTGGAGGTTTTCCTGATTTTCTCACTTGCGACACGAGAATATGGCTTTTATAACAACCCTTAAATTCTCTACTACTTTGTACCAAAATTATTCCAGTAAAATAAATATGGCATTAATAAATGCCAAAGAAAAAAATACAGAATGACTCTTTTAAAATAAATATAAAAGTAATTAGTTTCTAATTAAAAGTCACAATAATGATATTTAATTATTTTAAATGATAAATAATCCAATAGTATATATATATTCTGAAAATCCATTTTTTGTCACAAATTTATACAATTTAATTTTAATTTCAATAATCAAGTATTTTGGAGACAATATTAATAAAATATGAAATAATGTGGAAAAAAGTAATATTTATTTGAAAAAATATTTAATATACTTATTCATAAATATCCCAAAAAATTACTTTGAATCTACTTCTGATTTTAATACAAGTATAAATAAACAGAATTTATTATTTTAATTATTATTGTAACAGATCCATATTAACTATACTCACAATAGATGGCGTTACTGGCCAATACAAAATATTCTATTTCCAATAGAGTTAGAAGAGAGAATAAAGGACTGACGAATGGGAGCCGAACCATCAGGTTCGTAAATAACTTTGCTTACATTTTGTTCTGTACAGGTACTATGTAACCTTATTATTAATTATTAATATTTTCTTTGTAACTATATTATTTTTTAATCATGTGTAATGTCGTAATAAATATAATGTTTTTCTGCCTAATTCTAACTCTATTTTCTTACGTCCCCTACATTATTATTTATTTATTTTTGGTAACAATGGAAAATGTTTGTCACCTTTTTCTTCAGAGCAACGAGCATTTTGTGGGTAATCGCAGATAGCTTTTCGACGATTGAAATGAAGGTCAGCCGGGCACTTCCTCACAATAGCCTTCCCATTTTCACAGGAATAGAACAGAGAGCAGTCAGTTTCGTGGGGAATATAACCCGGCAACCCTTTAAGTGGGCATCTCTTCTCTAAAGAGTCTATGAATCAGATATTGAGAAATTAATTTATCATTAAGTTTTTCTTCAACCAGAAAACAATATTTGCTTTGTGTGATCAATTTTATGAACTATTTCATTAAAAACATCTGCATTTAGCAAGGATATAATATATCTTGAACTGTAATGCATTATTTAAAAGGAAAATTTCATATTATTTATTCAATGAAAAACTCATTCATTCTTGAACAAATCATAAAAAATTTCTTGAAAATTTGAATATGCTATTATGGTTAGTTTATTTTCTCCATAAAGAAAACAACAATATTCGTTGATACTATCATACGCCAGTAAAAATATTCTTTTTCATTGTTTCACTTTACTTCGTGCTGCCAAAATTTTTCCAATAATTTCTAATTTATAATCGTTTGCAAACAAGATTGAATGTTGTTCTAAACTATATATCCTTTACAGGCCTAAGTTAAACACTTTTGGATGTTTTAAAAGAATATTTCTATTGTCTCTACAAACGTATGAATTAATAAAAAATAGAAACGCTCAAATTATATTAATTATTATAACTATAAAGAATTTACTTGGATTAAATTATTTTAAAATGAAATGTGTATTCTAAAAGTCATGAAATCCATGGTCCATGAAATCATGGAAGCCAGATACAAGAAAAATGTAAATATAGTTCAGTAAATCACTTTCTCAGTAATTATCTTTACAATGTGGCGATGATGTTCCAAATTTTTAAGCACACATTTCTAATTCTTTCAATTTCAACACAAGTCTCTATTATTTTCAAGATTCCCATTATTCTACTGTGCGTAATACCGAATAGCGGCTTCATTCTTAACGACTTTTAATAACATTTCAGCATTTCTTTTTCGTACATTTTTACTTAATCGTTAAAAGCTTATGTTCTCATTTTTAACTTCTTCAAAAGAAGTCTCCAAAATCGAAAGGAACATTCAGCGTAAAATTCACTCGTGAAATGTTTTTATGCACATAATTACTAAACAAAATATGTTTATTTCATCTTATTCCGTATCATTTTACGAACAGAATTTTTAACCATCTCACCTTAAATGATCTCTGATGTTGCTTATCCTTCCTAGAGTTCATTTTAAATGGCCAGTGAGTTATAAAGTCACTCAATAATAATTAATTATTGATTAATTTCTGTCACAAAATACCTGTAATTTGTAGCCTTAAGCTAACATAAAGTGCTCAATTTCAAAAGATAAAAATACATAAAAATCATATTCTTATTTTTTTAATAATAAATATTATCTAAAAATGTCATTTTTCACTTTTTTTGAATTTAAAAAATGAAAACGTCGAGTTAATATTTTTCAGAATAATTGCCCTTTACATATAAAACTGAAATATTATCATTGAACTATATATATTGTCTTTGTAGAATTGTAAAATTTAATTTTGACCTTAAGAAAATAATAATTTTTTGTGTACTTGTGAAAATTGGTAACTTACTTGTGAAATCAATCTGTGCCTTTATTAGCCCACACGAAAAGCAGTAAGCCAGAGTAATTAAAATATACCAGGCTGTCATCACTAAAAATATAAGAGATTCTTTATGCATGAAAAATTAAAATTACAATGCAATAATATATATATATATATATATATATATATATATATATATATATATATATATATATATATATATATATATATATATATATATATATGTGTGTATATATATATATATATATATATATATATATATATATATATATATATATATATATATATATATATATATATTTATATATATATATATTGAATACACATATTTTAAAGTCATTAGTTAACAGTTTTTAAGCAATCCTTATAACTTAAAATATACCATTGCATTGCTTTTATACAATCCAAACATAGAAACTACAATCTAATATATTTAAATAGAAAATGCACAAAATAAATTTATTACTTAGATTAGACTTTTTAAATTGCTAGAATATGTGTTTATAAATTTGGGAAAATAATTTCAGGAATTAAGTATATAAAGCATATGCTTAAATTTGATATTTAATGAGTTGTTTTGCCTTTGGGGGTGGCAGATTAAGAATTGGGGGGGGGATTCTCCTGCTTAGTTCCTACTTCCAAACTGAGAAGACTACCCCGAACTAGATACATAGAAGCATGCTGAAGAAACAATAGTTTGGTTTTTACTCTCTGATTTCAGAAGTAAGGTAATTTTACAGTTGCAAGTAATTTTTACGCTTCTGATGCAACAATGAATAAGTTTCTTAAAAATGCACGCAGAGAGCTGTTCCTATTTTGTGCTGCTAAAATCCAATTTTGTACAATAAAATTCATAATAGATTTCAAACCGACAGACTCGCTTAGATAAGTAACTCATTCAAAAATTTATTTTAATGTATAAAGATTACAAAGGTTTTATACAAAACTTCTTGTTAATTCATGTATAGCTTATTGCAAATGCAGATGGATCTCAACAATTGCAAGTAAATGAAATTTTTTACCTGTATTATTATTATAATAGTTTTAAATAGGCACGAAAACCCAACGCAAAAAAAGAAATATGCTTGAAAATCTTACAGCAAGCAAATTCACAATTATGAGGAAATAGGTTCAGAATCATAAAGATGATAGGTAATTCAAGTAAATTGTGATTGTTCCCGATAAATGATGGATCTGTTAAAGCACAATTTATTTTATTCCATCTTATACATTTGTAATATCACTTGTTGATAAGATTATTGCAAAGATATTAAGTATTAAGATTGTAAACAAAGTGCATCAGAACCTTGTTGCAAAGTTATGCATGGGTCGTGCAAGTATACATGAATCTTAACAAGCACAAATGAATATATTAAAAATTAATTTCGCATATAGCCTTTTTTATCCTTATCAGTGATAAAATAGATTTAAAAAATGAAAAATCTAAAGTGAAGTTCTAAAGTGAAATATTTTCAAAACAACAGCAATATTCTTGTAAGCAAAATTAAACCTGCTTATAGAAAGATGTTGGATAATGTTAGACTAGTTTGCAATGGGAAATGGATACTCTTAAATTTTGAGTAAAAATATTGAACTTTATGAAATATCTTTTATTGGAAAAAGTGGCAGTGTTTTCAGATTCAATTCCACAGAATCATGCATCATAAAGCTGCTGGTATTCTAGAATATGTTTGAAGATTTTGCTCCCAAGGTGGTAATGTTGTAACAACTTCATGATTCTGTTTGGTAAAGACTTGTTCTCAAAATTAAAGAAACCATTTCAAGTTTCAAATGTTTTTTCACATAAGATATCCTTCTGGCAACGGAAAGTTAACATTAGTTTCAGCTATACGATCGAATGCGTGATGATATGAAGTGGGCATATAATACTTTGTTTATATAAAAATAATTGAATTTTGATTTATGAATATTTTGACATCGTTTCGTGGATTGCTTAAGTCTGTTGTAGGGCATTTTTAACGACCCACTGTGTTATTGCTTTCCGAGTAAGCTTTTAATGGATAGTGAGTCACGGGTCACAAAGGAAGAAAACCAGAAAATTCCCTAGTACTCACCCTGACAGCCATACATGCTGAAGGCAAAAGCAACACATCTATCTTCCGTTGTCATTGGAATCAAACCCAGGTCCTTCTGTTCTGAAGAGTTCAGCCATACTATTAGGTCACTGTGAGCCTTTATAAATATTTTTTCATTTTCCTCATAAGGCCCTCGTATGCAAGAAATGACTGCTGCGCGACAACCAAACCAAAGGAATGTGGATGGGTCCTCGTACTTCAGAAGAATTAGACCAACATGTAGATCCCCCTGATGTGGTCTCCTAACCCCTAGAAGCTCCATTTTACTGGGATAACATTGCAATTATGACCTATTTTATAACTCTAATTACCATTAGCTAATACGAGAGCTGTAATTAAAATACAACACGCTTTAAAAACTACAATAAAAAGAGATAGATGGTCCACGCCGTGAAGCTGTAGCGCAGTTTCGATTTCGAACGGGTCACCACTGTCTGGCTGAACACTTGCACCACATTCTCATCTTAAATGCACCCGACTGTCCACTCTGCAACTCGGCTGAGCCCATGAATAGGACCCACACCCACCGCTGTGCTGCACTGCATGGAGCTTTGAATCATCGCTTTATTGACAAGCCAGAGAACTTTTGGGGCAATGAGTCCGGTCATCTCGTTTACGTTTATGTACTGTCCTGTCTTCGTCTCATGTCTATTTTGTGATTTTTCATGGGTTTTGTTTGTGTTATTCCTTGTATTTGCCCTTTATTGGAAATAAAAAATAGAAAGAGATAGAGAGATCATTCTCTACTTAATAAAGAAGGGCAAAATTAAAATGAAGATGAAGCGAACCTGATCTTAATATGCTGCACATGCGTGACACCTTTAAGCAGTAACCCTAACAAATGAAAACTATTATAACGCTCATTTTGATGTCCACTGCAATTTTTTGGAAGACCTTTTACTGACAATAAGCAGTATTCTGAAATGCTATGTTGAAGGAAACTTGTAAGCTTCAAAGCACCCACTTCGACACAGAAAAAGACAGCGTCCATCTAGCCAAATTAAAATACAAATGCCAAATTAAAAAAATTTACATTTTTTTTTATATTTTCGACATAATCCTTTTTTATCGCATAGCTTTGTTTTCAAACATTCCAATACTTTATTTAGTTCCAGATATTTTTGTTGCATGTATTCGGCGTCAAATATTCATCAACATCTGATAAGCAGTGATAAGATACGCCATCTAAGCATTCATTCTTTTAAAAAAAATTAATTTCCCAAATGATTTGTAGTAAATAAGCTCTCGAGAATAAGACAATAGCAATTTACTTGTAACCTCATTTCAATAATCAATCAAATGAGGAAAAATAATTTTATCTAAAATTTACGTCTAACAAAAACGTCCGCTAAGTTACAAAAATAAATAAGAAAATTATACTGTCGTAAATAAATAACACAAACCAAAAATCTGCATAAATAAAATCTTTTTTCTAATTATCTGCCGAATCATTGTCCTGAATTCAATCGAGATTGGCATACATGGAGTGGAATGAAAGAAATTTATTTTTTCTAAATTTTTTAAATTATTAATTTATTTATTCTAAAATTTACGCCTAACAAAAATTTCTGCTAAATCACAAAGTTTTTTTTTCCAATGGCTAGGAAAGGGAACAAATACAGCCTAGGAGAATAAAAAGATTAACGCCAAAAAAGAGACACAAAAGTTTAAAGAAAGACTGAAGTCATTTCCACAAAAACTTTCTCGCACGACAATATTTAGGAGCATCGCTGTCAAGTCCATGGAGTGAACTACAGCGATGGCGATGGTCTATGATTCATGGGTTCTTTAGAACTACATAATCGACCATCAGGATGGTCTTAGATCCGAATAAGTGTTCACCCAGGCAGTCACGACCTGTTCCGAGACGAAAGAGGGCTACAGAATCTTGTTGAGGCTTGTCCGGCATTACCTCAAGTGTGCCTCACTCCAGCTCTTGCTTTTTGTCCTTTCTCATAGCCAACACGTTAGGAACATGTTTTTCATAGGAAATGCGGTCCATGAAAACTTAGCAGTTTCCAAGTACTTATGACACTTCAATATGATTGAATAAAATATAAAAATGGAGCGTATAGTATGAAAAAGAAACTATCGTTAAACTTTAACCAAAAATAAATAAATAAATAAGTGTAACGTTATTTTCTTCTTACTAGTTTCTGGAATAATTAACATTTGGATCCCCAGACATAATAAATTTTGTTCATGTTTTTAATTGTCATACAGTAATTTATTTAATTGAATAATTTATTGAGTATTCTTTGTATTGATTTAAGAAGCATTCCAGTGAATGCCGCGGAATCTGGATTTTATTTCATGGCAATTCATTCTCCTCTCCCCTCATATAAAACGTTTTTTACTTTTTTACATTTTGAGCTCGTACTGAAATCAATTTGATTTTTACAACGCGATGTTAAATAAATTAAAAGAAATTTGTTCTCTTTCAACTCTGATGCAATATTTCTTATAAACTATATTTAGATTATGTATGCTATATCTATTTTAATTCTCTATTTATATCAAAAAAACATTTTCATTGTAAAAGAAGCATAATGTTTCGAAATTCAATTTATAAACAACGAAAACAATTGTTAATCGCTTATATTAAAATGAATACAAATAAATATAGAAACAATAGAAATAAAAAAATGGAAATAAGGAACACAAAATGTATGTATAAAATCCTTATTCTGTCTCTCTTCTTTGGAATTTTTGAACTATGAAGATGAAATAAAAGGAAACTTGTATGAAGGCGTTCGTCTAACGTTAACTTAAATCAAAGTACTTAACATTATAATTCATCAACAATAAAGATACCGTAACAAATAACTTAAAAGTACTTCAACATTTAAAAACTTCATAAATGAAAAGGGAACTATTTTCAAACATTCAGTATCGCACTCTGTTTTTGGATAATTGATAGGTGTGATCTTCTTCAGCAAGAATTTCGAACAAAGCTAAGAAAATAGTAAACATCCTTGTTTTTCAAATAGAATTTTTTCCCTAAAATCCAATTCTTCAGCAAGAATTTCGAACTAAGCTAAGAAAATAGTAAACATCCTTGCTTTTCAAATAGAATTTTTTCCCTAAAATCCAATTCTTCAGCAAGAATTTCGAACTAAGCTAAGAAAATAGTAAACATCCTTGTTTTTCAAATAGAATTTTTCCCTAAAATCCAATTCTTCAGCAAGAATTTCGAACTAAGCTAAGAAAATAGTAAACATCCTTGTTTTTCAAATAGAATTTTTCCCTAAAATCCAATTCTTCAGCAAGAATTTCGAACTAAGCTAAGAAAATAGTAAACATCCTTGTTTTTCAAATAGAATTTTTCCCTAAAATCCAATTCTTCAGCAAGAATTTCGAACTAAGCTAAGAAAATAGTAAACATCCTTGTTTTTCAAATAGAATTTTTCCCTAAAATCCAATTCTACAGCAAGAATTTCGAACTAAGCTAAGAAAATAGTAAACATCCTTGTTTTTCAAATAGAATTTTTCCCTAAAATCCAATATATGCATTATGAAGCTGCTACTGTGGAAGCTCACGTGCGTTGTTGATCCTCTCTATATGTATGCATACATGCATATAGAGCTCAACTTAATTTTATATTAATTAGGGATTATCTATATTTATTAATATTTCATTGATTTCTTAATCATTTTATTTGCAAAAATAAACATAAGCATTACTGTACTGTGTGTCTCGAAAATGTTGTATTACTGGTCATGCACTGCGGAATATAATTGCACCAAGCAACAGCTATTGATTAGTGTGGGATGAGGAGCGCGAAGTAATGTATTAAATTTTGTCCAAGTTCAATGATTTTTAAGTAACTAGAAAAATAATATAATAAGTTTTAAATATATGTCATTCGATGACAATTCATTGAAGAAAGCTATAAAACATGATATAGAATATAAAACATTATATATATAAGAAAGCTATAAAAAACATTATTATAAGAAAAGATAACTGTACACAGCAGATAAAATTGCAGATCTGTGAAATGATTATGAACATTGGACATTAAACATGAGAAAAAGAAATGAAAAATCAAAAAAAAAAAAAAAATAAAAATTTCACTTACAAGAATACGAATAATGAAAAGAACAGAAGGTATGTAAACTTCCAGAATAGTGTATCGTAAGTTTTCTGCTTTATTTACCTCGAATCAAATATCGGAAAGAAAAGGAAGTATATAAATTTTATGTTTGCTGTCATTTTTACAATGTCAAGTAAAAATTCCGGATGCAAATAAAATAAAGATTTTATATAGATTTATCAATTTAATTATCCAATTCAGATTTCGAAACTTGCATGTAAACGATTTTAAAAATATGCGAAATGGCGAACTTGTTTAAAAAAAATTAATTTACTTTTTAGCTTTAATAATCATGTTGTCAACAAATGGTATAATTGCTGTCATAAGTCACTTCCGGTTGATATATTAAATATATTTTTATCGATATTTCCAATAAAATCTTTTTACATCATATTTAAATTTAAAAGGGTAAAAATTCTTAATGAGAAATTTTGTTTTAGTTTTTTTCATTCTCTTTTATCATTGCCATTTAAATTTATTTTAATATCTTAAAGCAGTATTTGTAGCTAAAATTAATATTTAATATGAACTATATTAAAATCATTTGCATAATTTAGAATTTTGCGGGAAAAAGCATAATTAAGTTATGCTTCTTTCCCGCAAAAGCATGTGAAGAAAAAGCATGTTTGCGGGAAAGAAGCATAATTAAGAAAATTGTAAATGATAGTTTTTATATTCCTAACATTGTTTTTATATTCTTAACATAGTTTTTATATTTCTGTTCTCAATATTTTTTAAAAATTTTAAACGATGATCGTAACACTACTTCATTACATCGAAATACGATCCAACTTCATAGCTATGAAAATGAGAATTAAATAAAAAAAATCCTTAATTTTATCTAAATTAATCCTTCTAATCAAACCTAATTTTATTATGTGAAATTAAATTGTAATTCTTAATTTTACACCATTTTTTCCTTCTGGTTGATTAAATGCTTATAATTACAACAAATGAAATTCAATGATGTAATATCTTACTGAAAAAATTTATTATTATTGTTTTAAAAGTAGAACATTTTCTAATACAAAAATGCTCTAAGGTATAAAGATATATAATTACCTGTTTCAATTTGCAGAAAACTTTTACAACTTTCCTCTCTCTTGATTGAATTTGTTTGGCAATTCATGCATTCAATTTATGTGTTTTGCATGTGAAGATAATGAAATATGATACATGTCAAGATAATTTCAATTGAATTGACAGGCACTTATGGCAAGTATAAGCTCTCAAGCAAACAAAGTGAAATACCCGATAGAATTCTTAATGGAAACGTGCACAGGGTTTTCCTCTTTGGGTGTTTACTTACATTGATTTCTTATATTTTAAAAATGAAACTTTATTGTTTATTTACAGAGCAATTTTTTGACAAGGTGATGAGATTATTGTAGCATATTTGCGATAAGTTTATGCAAAGTAATATTCACTGTTTGGAAATTTAGATCCTGTTATTCTCAGTGTTTGTATTTTAAGTTTCATTTGTGTTTGTTATACCAGTATAAAATCTGGAGGTTTCAAAAAAGCAGCTAAAGAAATAATAACTATCTTAATTAACTGCAGCTCACAAGAAAACAATTGAATTTCCAATTGATTTGTTTTACCACAATTTGTTATAGGATGATTCCATCCAAATTTCTTTCATTTTACTTTATGTAAAGTTCATGTACAGTTTTTCTAAAGTTCTGTTTATTTTATATACTTATCTCTTTTATGTAAAGACAAGTTATGTCTCATTTTGTTTCTGTTAGGACAAAGTATGTCTTCTCTTGGGTTCTTTCGTTTTTGTATTATTGTTTCAATAAAGGCCAGTGGCCCTCTTTCAGTTTTGGATGGGTCTTGTTGGACCGCAGGCTGGTGGTTGTCGGGCTGCGGGCAATGCCTTTGGCTTGTGTCTGGATTTAGTCCGGATTTGGCGCCTACTCACACCCTATCGTTGCAGTAGATTGGTGTGGCAGCTGTGCGCATCGGTCCTTGACCGCACGAGTGTCTACTGGTGGGATTGCATCCACGACTGGTCATCATTTACACCGTATACCTTCGGGTGGGACGGTTTCTCAATTACTCTTGTTATACCAGTATCTTTTTGTATAGTAAAACCAATGAATCAATAGTTTGTCATTTCTAGTTAAAAATTTTAGTTTCTTCTGAGAAAAACAATGCAAAAAAACATCAAGCCCAAACAAAATGTAATCAAATTTTAAATTAACTAAATTTAAGAATTTATCACCTTATGCATAACGATATCTTTTTTTACCATTGGCATCTTCAAAAAGTTTAATTTAAGAAAATCTAGATAATTTATGCTTAATCCCTCTGACATTAATTCTATTTGAACATCATTTTTCTGCGTTTACTTCATCCCATAATTAGGACTATTGGCTTAATTATGTGCTTTGTTATTTTTGATAAATTAATTATTTTGTATAAATTATATTAAACTATTAATAAATTATAATAGTGTCATGATATATATACATATACATACATATATAAATATATAAAAATATATATATATATATATATATATATATATATATATATATATATATATATATATATATATATATATATATATATATATATATATATATATATATATATATATATATATATATATATATAATAGTATATTATATTAAACAATTAAATTAAATTTACTTCATATTTAATAATTAACTTTAATGAATATTCGTTTAATTTATCATGAAATTCTTCATTATGTATTATATAAATGAAATATTTCTGTTTGACATTACAGTGTGTATACAATTTACCACAAACCGAATTGGATATTTAAGCACCGATATCTATAGTAATGTGATTATTGCATTCGCTTATTTCCCCATTGTGTGTGGAAAATGCAGAAATATAAGCAATGGCGATGTCATTATCAAATATGTCCAAACAAGATCCACTTCGTATCCTGTTTTGGGTTGCCGAATGACAGAAACTAACAGACGCATATCAGAGAATGAAGCACGTCTGTCTGAAACCACAATTTTGGGATGTTCCTTGAAAAGGTAAACAGTTTCAGATGGATGGAGAAATGCGGCAGCCATTTTTAGACTTCTTCATGCAGCAAAAAAACTGGTTTTACTATACTTGGAACCAAATATTCAGCTTGGCAAAGAGGAGTTGAAGTAGTGAGATGGTTGCCGAAAAGCTCAAGATATTTTGAAGGACTTGCATCATTAACATTAAGTAATTAGTATCTTGACCTATAATAAACAGAATCTTTGCCCTGTCATTTTAAGATATCTGGAACTGCTCGGGGAATTCAACCACCACCCCGCACTCGACTTCGAAAGATGTCTTTATACCGAAAACAACGAGGAGATAGCCAACTATGTTCTGCGCACTCATGGTCATCTTTAGTTCCCCCCCCCATAGATACAGCAACAACCAATAGAATCTTAATAACATAAAAATAAATATTTTTGGACTTTTATTTTTGTTAGTATCTTGTTTATCAAACATGTGAAGTGTTCGTTTATAAGTATAGTAAAAAAATGTTTTAATAAATTTTAAATACACTGTAAGTCTACAAAAAAAATCTTTTAAGTTGCGTTTTCAGAAAAAAATGAAGGAAAAAAGAACTCTTTCTTGAAGATCCAAGAGCTATCAGTAGTAAATATACACCCATCAATCTGATGCATTCGGCCTTCGATTTGAACTACGAGTACATGACATACAGCTCAAACGATTATGAAGTTGACATCGGACGATTTGCTTCCTATCTGTAAGTAAGCCTCACATCCGGTTTCCGAGAGGTGTGACTGTAAAAATATTCTCGGCGTTTCGTTTTCTTCTCTATCGGGCACTCGAAATTATTCTCTTTTATCGAGTACTGCCATATGTATTAAATAATGCAGTACACACTGTTGGCATACTTTCAAAATACATTGTCAAAAAGTGCCATTCTGATTAAATTCGCCGCTTCATAATAAATGTCATTTTAATAAAATTTATTTCTCAGAATGTATGTAATTGAAATAAAAAATTACCTCAAAAATAAGTAAACATAAAACAATTTTTCCTATTTTTTGTTTATTTTCATGTTTATTATTTAGTGTTTTGTAAGCAATTATTATTATGCTCTATATGACAGAGAAAAATGTGAGACAGACAATTAAAAAAATCATTATTTTAAAATATCTCAAAGAAATTTGGGAAGCCCTAATCTCAAAAATTTTTCCATAGTTAACTTGAATTCTGGATATTGAGATCATATGTTCTATTAACGATTCAAATCAGAGTTCACAATGAAAATGTTTTATGAACATGCTCAAATTTTCATCTTTATGTATTTCTTTCTTTTAATTTGCAAATCCTATGAAAATTTTTTTTAGAATATTTGGAAGATTATCTATCTGCTTAAAGATACACTATTAACACAGTGTGTGAATAGTCTAATATTTAAAATCTGCTGTAAAACTTTATTAGACCGTGTCCTACGGTGTGAAACTTCTGGTACAGTGTAGATTTATTCACATCGCACAATAAATTAAACTCGGGGAACTCCCCAGGGCCTATCTCGATAGATAAGTAAAGGAGAGCATAATTTCAGAGCCTTCCATGTTAAAGAAAAGGAGGCGAAATGGTTACTGAATCAGAACTCCCTGGCCTTCAGTTCAACAGTTCAGGTGTTCGATTCCCATTTCAAGCGTCGATATTTGTACGAATTTAGAATCTACTTTAAACCGTAGAACTCGACCGAACTAGCTTTCGTGTGTTGGTAAGTGGACGGCGACAAACAAACCAAATCAATCTGAAGGTTGATTCCTATTTCTAGGCCATGAGAGCCGAGTCTTATCGATTGATCAAAATATTATCTAAATGAAAGCAATCTTTCCAAGCAAATACGCTTAACAATTGTGGCTTAGTGGTAAGACAACGCTCTTCGAAACATAAAGTCCCAAGTTCGATCCTAGCCACTATTGAGTAACAGGAAATAAATGTTTCTCTTTTGTCTTCTGCATGCGCATCTGTCAGAGTGGGTAGAAAATTTCCGGGTTTAACCCCTTGCTAGATGTGAATACGGCCTTACTACCTGTGGAAGCTTCCCCAGAGGGCAATTACGCGATTTATGTTAAAATGATTTACAAGGGATTTATGCGGTCCACAACAGCTGTTAAAAGCCCAGCAATTTGGCCTCATCATGTGACCTAATGGTTGGGAGCTTCCCAGGTTTCCTCCTTTGCGACACGGGAATATGTCATACCATCTGTGAAATCACAAAATCAGAGGCCGCGAACCAGCTCCCGTAAACCCTGGTGTTATGCGTTCCGTGCCTAGGGCTAATTGGCACCGCGGTATTGGTGTATTAACGGAGCCTCTAGTTGCCTGGCGAACTTCTAGAGTAATTTGCCTTGCCCAGTAACTCAGGCAATGCTGGGTGGACTTATATTACCTGAGCTTTTTAATTGTTATCTTGTGGCTGAAAAGACACAAGTAATAACAAACCTTTCTGCATTTGCAGGTGAAGCCTCTGAAGTAGACCTTGCTGAAAAAGACAAGGGAACTCAGAGGCAATCTTGTAAAGGGGCAGCAATGAATCCTTCACAGGTGAGGTAGAAATGACCTCCAAACCTTCTTCTTCTGGTGAAAGTCAGGAAGCTATTCCTAGCATGACTGACTTTCTGACCAGATGGGACTGTTTCAGCAAGACCCTATCTGCTGGAAATGTCATACGCAAGAGGAAACGGCAGAGCATATCATTTACGAATGTGAGGCTCTTGCCCTCCCTAGATTAACTTCTTTAGACATCATCCGTACTAGAGAGTTACACCTAGACTCCATTAAAGGGTTATCGGACTTTATTAATAAAGTGGGTGACCCGAGCCACTGGAACTAGGAAACATTGGGTTTGGAGTTAATGGTACAAAATGCTGATAAAAGCAGAGGTGCCCAATGACATACAAACCCAATTCTAAGAAGAAGAAGATCTGTGAAAAGCGCTCAAAGAAGGCGGTTACGGATGAACGTTCAAATGTCCTATTCATTAAGCGGCTTCAAAATACATCGCAAATGGTTAAATTTAGATAAAGTTTTAAAAAATGTTACTTTGTTGAATAATGCCCTGCTACTAGGATTTCCACCTTTCAACACTTCAAGGGTGTAATGGCACCTCATAAAACGGGACACACAGGCGGCGTGCCATTGTAGCCTCGAAAGTGGGTCTTCGTTATTTAGAGGCAGGGACCAATTAGAAAAGCCTGGGATTATCAAAAATATCAATTTACATGGAAGGGATTGCGATCACAACCCATTTAACGCGCCCCGGCCCCACCATTAGTGAGCCGAGGTGGCAGCCGAATGGTTAGCGCTCTTGCCTTCGGTTCAACAGTTCGTGGGTTCGAATCCCACCTTGGGCATGGATGTTTGTAGTGGTTCGGAATCCACTTTAAACTGTAAGTCCCGGTCCAAGTAGCCCTCGTGTGCAAAAAATGACCGTTGAGCGACAAACAAACCACCATTAGTGAACAATACGGATCTTAAATTAGGTCGGGATTCGAACTCACTACCTTCCAACAACAACGAACGCTCTAACCAACCAGGCTTCCCACGGCTTTATTTTAAAAGATATTATATATAAAAGTTATTAATAAGTAGATACATACATATTATAATTTAACACGTGATGAAAGAAAAAAATATACAAAAAGTTACTTTAAAATAATTAATTACAAAATAGACTTCAATGGACAACTTGAAATATATGAATAAACAAGTTGCTGACATCTCTGGATTAAATATGCAAGTGCTATATTTAAAATTATAGGGGTACATCAACGAATTCAACAGCCGAAAAAAGAATCGTTTGGATAACACGAATCGTAACGAAGATGACCCAGGAAAGTTTTCGCTTGTCCGCAGGAGAGTGTTCGTCGTTCCTCATCATTTTTACTACACAACAATATTTAAAAATTGTTTCGCCAGGTTCGAAGCAGAGTGGCGCAGTGGAAGCGTGCTGGGTCCATAACCCTGAGGTCCGTGGATCGAATCACGCTCTGCTAGAAAAATTTATAATTTTAGATGAAATTAAACAATGCAATGAAAAGTTAATTAAATGAAACAAAAAAGAGTTACATTAAAATCATATAAAGTAATATTAAAGCAATAGCCGACCGATTGGCTGAGTGGTTAACGTTCTTGACTCCTGAGCTGTTGGTCCCGGGTTCGAATCACGGTTTGGGCATGGATGTTATTTTCTCTCTGTGTTTCTCTGTCCTTTCTTCTGTGATGTTGTGTGAATGTGGCCCGCCCTATAAACGGGTTTGTGGTGGTATGGCGCGGGTAACGCTACTCGCCTCCATGACTTGGTTCGCAAGTGCCCGCTGGGTAACGACAAATGAGTAGCAGTTTCTGGCCTTGTTGTGGCATAATGCTTCAGTCACTCTTGTGTGCCCACCATTGGATAAAAATAATGAAACTAATAAAAAATATTTAAAAAAAACTTGTTCCCTCCTTTCAAATATTTTATAAAGGTGAATGAATCACAAAAAGTATATTGTATTATATGTATATAAATATAGGATTTCCCCTTTTTAGTCTAACAGTTGTTTAATTTTTCTGAACAGTATTTAAATTTATTAAATATAAAGTGAAGATTATAAAATACAAATTTTAAATGAAAAAATAGCAATATTAAAGCAAAATAATAAAACTATAAAAAATTTCATCATTTCATTTAATTAAATACACTAATTAAAATACTATTCAGCATACTGAGTATCCAGTTTTCCCCACGTATTTTACAAATTAATTTATTATCAACAAACTAAAAATGTTTAAATGATTTACTTTAAAAAGGATTACTTAATTAAAAGATAAAAGAATTCAAGAAAAATATAAATAAGTATATAAAAGAATGAAAGAACTTTTTAATCAACAATACAATAAATTAAATTAACTATAAAAAGCTTTGTTAAAGGAAAGATTTGTTCGCATGATTCATTTTCCTCAAAAGTAATTTACAAATTAATCTAAATTTATAATGAAAATAATTAAATCAAAAGTTTTAAAAAATTAATAAAAACCCATTGAATTGTAAACACGTTGAAATAATAAAATAAACAAAAACTTATAATTTCATAAATAAATTTTAGCCAGAATGTACTGCTGTAAGAAAATTCAATTAATTTTTTTAAGAAACTCATCAATCGTTGGAATCGATTTAAGAAACTCATCAATCAACAGATGGGACAGAGAATAATTGTTATTCATAACAAATTAGAAAATCAGTGTGAGAAAAATCACTTCGATCTTTAATATACATCTCCACGGGAATGAAATGGCCGATAATCTTGCTAAGGAGGGTTGCAGGATTTCAAATACTCCCTCTTCCACACTTACTTTTCTGGAGTTATACTCCCGGGAAAAATCAAAAATCTTGGAGGAGTGGAAAACACCCATAATTGGTACAAGGGATCAAAACCGGGTTTGTCCCTTGACCTCCCGTGTGACAGACGTACCCGGACTGTTCTCTCAAGACTTGCTAGCGGTCATATTAAGTGCCTCACTTTCAAAGAGGGCAGGAAAACTTTCGTCACCTGCACCAAGTGCCAAAATCATCAGGCTTCTCCTGAGCATCTTTTGGATTGCATGGGTCTCTCTAGGGAGGATCTCTTTAGCAATCCTCTTTTAGTCTTCGACTTCCTTACAGTCAACGAACTCGTGGATCTAGTCTGACTCCGTCAGACATGGAGGATAAGCAACAACAACAACATATACATTAAAATTGAAGTTAGGAATTTTGCCATGCGTTCATTCTGAATTCTCATAAAAATTACCGTTGCTTAATTCACAGTTTTTAAAATTACGGAAATTCTCATCACCAGCATCAGCTTCTTTACTTAATATATTCTTAGGTTTGATTCCCTCCTCAAAGATAGATGCTGGTTATAGTTGTTGAGATGATTTCCCAATTCTCTATTTTATCAACATAAAAGCCGCTTAATACATAGATACACAGCATCGCAGGCAAACACTGGACTGTAATTTGAGGTTAACGAGTTTGGAACACTCGCAGATCACCAAGTGCCTCGCAATATTGAACCACAGTCAGGTGACGAGGTCACACTTGTGAGTTGGTATCCTCCTCTCCACATCCACGTCACTCCAGCGGAACGATTTTGGACGTCACAGCTGAACGTGAACACGTCCTTAACCCACGGAGCTTTAACAACCCAGTGAGGCAGAGTACGTGATCACCCTCCCTATCACTGCCAACGGCAAGTGATGCTTCAGTTTGCTGAGGTTAACGGGAAGAAGCTACTGAGCCACTGGAGTTCTCCGCTGAACACATGAAATTGTCTCGTAGTTTTGAACTACGGTTAAATAACGGGGTTTTCTACTACTCTTAAAAAATAAGCTACCTATTTTTTTTATAACCATCTCGAGTATAACTCGAGAAGTAAGGTTATAGCAACGAAATTTACATATGTAATGTGCAATGAAATACGAAAGCAGTTTTCCGTACTAAAATATTTACATAACCCCAAATATGGCTGTGTAATGTATTTTTTATTTATTTATTACATTACATATATTCAGACTTGTATGCTTGATTCTTGAGATCCGCTTGTAAGTCTTCGTCGATAATAGGACAAATAGCACAATGACAGATGTACAACCACAGAAGAATAACGAAGAAAACACCCAGGGCCATGGTGGGAATCGAACCCACACTCCTACGCTCTCAAGCGATTAGCGGTGATGCTTTAGACCACTCAGCCACGGAGCGCCCCTGTGTAATGCAGTGTTATATTCGGTTTGTTCCAGGATATCACCAACTATTATTTAGCTGCTTCGATTTCAGATGCTTCAATTTATTCAAAAGTGTTTGTCAATACAATTAGTTTGGGCTCCCGGACATTCAGGCAATGAAATCGCAGACTCATTGGCGAAAGGAGCAACAGTGAGTCTCAATATGCAGTACGATCTACTTCTCTTGAAGATCTAAAACAAAATATCAAGAAATATTAATTTAAGGAAAGACTCAATCATTGGAAAAACTGCAAATATGCTGAAGCGTTCATTCACCTCACATCTATTCGCAAAAATCACAGGTTATTAACGAAATCCCGACTAGAAAATGTGTGGCTTGCCAGAACTAGAACAAGATCTTTTCCTACCAATTCGATTCTATCTCTGGCATACAGACCGCTGTCAATGTGAGGAATCTGAAACCATAGATCATCACTGGAGTTCTCCGTTGAATACATGAAATTATCTCGTAGTTTTGAACCACGGTTGAATCCTAGACTGTCCTTTATAGGAACATCTTAGGAACAATTACGAAAAAAATTAGGAATAGGAGCGTTATCATTCTCTTGGATATTTGAACTATCTACAAATCCGGAAATTAAAATTCTTGCTTGCTGCGAATTTATACGTCTGTCTGGAAGATTTGAATCTTAATGATATAAAAAATGATAGTTGTAACATGAAAAATCCTTGAACTATCCTCTATCACAAATTTTATATATCCGAATTATCTGCTCATATCAAGACATATTTCTTAATGTCTACTGATTAATTAAAAAATTTTAATCGACTTTTCTTAAATAACTTTAGTCAATTGACTATAAATTCTCTCCAAATACCTTCTTCAATGTGAGCTGCAAGCATCTTAGCATAGAATTCCAAAAGTGTCCGTCATAACTTATGTAGTGTTAAATAAAAACCATTACATTACAACAGTTGCTATTTTTTTCTTTTTTTTGGATATTACGTTTGTTTTGGTGTTCAACTCAGCTCTTTGTTGCAATTTTATGAAAATGAGTCGTCGATGGCATTTGAGTCGTAATATTAATGGTTAATATTCATTAGCATGAGTCGAATTGGTCCATTCCGAGGTATGACTATCGGAGGTTCTCCGGTCTTAAATATCAACAATCCAATCGTCAGCCATTTGTGGAATCGCTATCAAAATGAAGAGTTACGAAGGCCTAGTACATGGCGTCCTAGAGTAACAACTACTCGCGAGGATGGTTATGTGTCGCTATAATTCCAGCGTTATCCGACGAGGTCAACCAGTTGCTTCAAGCATTTCTACATCAGGTATAGTTTTTGTGTTACTATGACTCTTGGGCAAGCCAAGCTCGCTAGCCGACTGCTATTCGAAATAAAGTCAGAAAGGTTCGTCTTTCATTTTATTCAGATCACCAAGAAAACGAAAATAAGACTTTGCTCTAAAATACTCTGATACATGGCACAACCAGTGGACCCACTCCCTTAATTTTGACATTGAGCTACAGGTGTGCGAAATTTTTCTCCAGACAATTACATATATGGTAACTGCTCAATGACCGATCACAGAACTTTCGATTCCAGATTTAAAGGGCACGTTTACGTATGTACTCGGTTGGTCATTGGTGGCATTGGGAATCGAGGCCAGCCCTTCCAAACGAAAGGCTGATGCCTCAACCACAAGGCTACCACGACCTTCAAGGTATAGTGATCATCCGATAAATTGTTCAAAACAAGCTGCATAAAAATCATTTGTAATACAAATGATTATCAATTCATATCCCATTGACGTCTTCTCACAGAGGGCTCGATCATATCCATTGTACATCACAATGGACTAATGTATTGTTCATTGACGAGTAGCGACGGATACGGGCCTGAATACTTCCAGAAAGACGCTCTCAAATTCCCAATATCATTGTAAAACACAGCTAGACTCGTGTTGAGATAAAGGTTTGGATAAGGATACCAGTCAGTGGCCGAACTGATCTCCACGTTTTCTCGTGGTTCGGTGATTGCAATTATTTATCGGGATGCAATCACCGAAAAATATGTTTATTCGTACTGGGTAGGCTTGGCTCCAGATGCAATGTTTATGAATCAATACGTGGGACAGGAGATACTGCTACGAATGGAATAGGCAGCGCATTCGCTCGACTTCAACTCAATAGACCAAGTCTTGGACATGCTCAGGAAATGTTTTTCTGCTCTGTTCAACCTTCCTTTAAGATTTAATAACCTGGGAACATGTATTCTTCGAGAATAGACACAGATCACTTTCTTTTGAGAGTCCTTCCCTCTTCATCAACAACCTGTGAATATTTCATTGCGTTTCATTAAAATGTTTTTCATTTTATTGACCACTTTTGTGTTGCGTTTTTTGAGAGAGTGTAGCACTTTCCTCTCCACAGCATGACACTAATGGCGGAATATTGGATTTGATAGAACTTCAAGCGTGCAGTCTCTTTCAGCAGAGATGCATTCGGCTCGGTCGATCATAGAAGTTGCTATATTCTGGCCACAAGAACACCTTATCTAAAATAAGCTACAGCGGTCTCCATGTAATTTTTGGATTTAATATTGGACTATAAGTTCCAATCTCTTAACTCTCGTGTTTGAAAAGTGACAACAGCGGCAAACAAGCCTATATGGGCTCTCCATGACCAAGTGGCAGGACATATATAATGGTGCAATAGAGCTCTTGACTATATCTTAAGGTTAAGTGGTCAAACAACATTCTTTAGAGAATAAGGACCTGGTTGTATCTTAGCCATTGTTGAACAAGAGATGGATGTACACTTTACCATGCATTTTTGTCAGGGCAGTGCTAGGGAGTTTTCAGGATTTTCCCCCTTGGGACACGTGAATACAATCCAATCTGTCAACGCAAAGTCTTCCAAAAAGACAATTTATGCAGTGGACATTAGAATGCCCAATAAAGGGCGTCGGCAGTTAAGCTGTCCACTACACAGTATCAAAACACATCGATATTTTCCTAATTGCACAAAAATTCTACAACTTTTCTATATGATAATTAAATCTTAGAAACAGTTTTGCTATTACAGATCAAATTTTTACAATTAAAGTTTCTGGTTGCTTAATTTTACTACCCAAAAACACTACAGATAACTACTTCATAATTTTGAATCGGGATCAAATGATGTGGTTGGCAATTATGTAATGGTACTTTCACCTCAAATAATCCCCATATCAACAAATGATCTTTAGACATTGCAAATGTGCATGTTCTCCTAAGATGAAAGTCAGAGAGTGGCAGACAGATATATAAGTTTTTACGATTCTGTAAGAAAATGTAAAATATATAATATAAATATAAATGTGCTAAGTGTACTGTATTTTAATTGTTGAGTAAAGTTTTTTTATGTATTTTGTATTAATTTTCCTTTATATAATCTAGGTCTTTAACATGCTGATAAAATTATTTCAAATTAAAATTAATACATTTTCTTATTTGGTTGAATTTAAAGACATTTTGAATATTACTACAAGACTGTATATAATTAAATGCATTTATAATACAAATAAAACGTTCATATTCCTTGTAAGCTCATATTTGCTATCAATATTTCAATACTGTCTTGCGTTAATCACCAAAATTAAAGATTTCATGCTGTGATTTGTAGGGATGGTACTTAGTCAAAACGTTATTTTTAAATGTTTTAGCTAACACATAGCAAATACATTTTTTGTCTGCAAATATCTGCTGACATAGTAAAAATATAAAATAGTAATTTTTACTTAATGAAAATAAACAAAAAAAATTATATTCTTTGCTTAATTTTATATAAATTTTGACAGTTACATTTATCTACTAATTTTATTACTAATTATCAACCTAAACACAGATTTGCAAGAAACACTTTTATTCATTTATATACAATGAAAATGAGGTACAAATATACATATCATATAATATTAAAATGCTATTTGTAACACAATTTAAAATGTTTAATCACTCACAGATATAATAAACTATACAAAAGCTAACAAATACTTTGATTTCAATTATGAAAGTTTAGGTTATAATGCTTAAAATATAGTTTTATGAACAATTAACAATGCATAACAGATAACAATACAAGGTAAATTAAGCGATTTTAATAAAACTTAATTTTTAAACCCTCATAACAGAAAAAAGGAAAAAATTAATTGTACTATCACTAACAATAATTTGGGATATATCACACGGTTTTGCATTTCAGAAAATATAAAGAAATGGTAGAACAAATAAGAATTGAAAAAAAAAAATCTTTGAATATTTATGAATTAAAGAAACTTATTTTCTCTTATTTCTTTTAATTGAAATCAATTATTTTTCTAACAGGATGAAAAACTAATAGTTCTTAAATGACTAAAATAAAAGATACATACATTTTTGGACTCTAAGAAATATACACAGGGGAATAATAACTTAGAAAAAGCTGGTCCCATTTCACACAAAATAATAATAATAATAATAAACAAAATTTAATTATTAAAATAATGTGATATTATAAATACTAAAGTGAACATTTTCATACATTAAAAACACACTTTGTTATGATCATAACTAAATTTTGACACAAACACATTTCATAAATGGACAAATATAGTACATTTATAGAAAATATATTTCTAACATAATTAAAAAATTTTATTAAAATATTCCATTAATTTAAATTTTTTTTAGTTATTCAATAAAATTCAAGCACTAGAATACATTCTTTCTTTGATTTCTGTGGAATTTATCCTAATACTTTGACCAATAAATATGATATATAATACAGAAAACAAAACTTCTTTTACAAAAAAAAAAAAAAAAAAAATTACAACTATAACAAATGGAATAAAATTCACATCTACAATTTTTAAATATCACCAGTATGGAGCTTTCATACAGTATTCCCTCTTTATAGCGTATTAACACCAATGTTAAGGTTTTTTTTTTATGTGATTATGAATTAATAACCAATTATTTATTGATCATGCCAGAATTCTGAAAACATAACAGAATTGAATCACGACTAGGATATTTCAAACAGCTTGATAAGTCAAATGGCCCCAACTGTTAGTACATCAAAGCAAAGTTCACACACTCTGACAGGTTTGTTTAGACCAAATTTCAAAATAGGAACATCTTTATCTGAGCATTTTCCGCATAAAACTCTTCCACAGTGGCGGCTAAATAATAAAAATAACCAGATAAGTTCATTTTTAAACTAAATTTCAATTCAAAATACAATTATCATTTTTAACACAACAGAACAAAAAACATTTTACATGAAAAACTTTTTATAGTAAATTTAATCATGAATTGATATTTAGAAACTTTATACTTTCCAGAAAATTTGATACATTTTTTCTCATGATATTAAGAAAATGAGCTTATTATTTAGTTTATTTTTACAAATGTTTATTTCTTTATATCATAAACTGAATAAATATTTGCTATTAGAAAACAATAGATCCTTTTGTATTCTGTTCAGGACATTAAACAGTGATGTTATTTGAATTATCACCATGTGAAAAAAAGGCATTCATGAATCAGCAATTAACACTATTTTTTAAGATTATTTTTCCATATTAAACTTTTCCACAGTGGCGCTCAAAAAAAGATAAGTTAATTTCAATATAACCCATTTTAAATTTTAGGAGTTCAACAAAAGTAAAAGTAAAATTAAAAAGTGCAACATTTGCTTATTGCTTATATTCTAACTGATAAAAAGATAATATATTTTATAGTCTGCATTTCTATTCAATAGAACTTCTGATTTTTACAGGATTCCCAGAGTTATTCTGAATAACTGAAAATATTAGAATTTTAAACTAAAAGATAATTTTTTATAAATATTCTTTATAAGCATTTAAAATGCATAAAACTGTAGATTTATTTTGGCATATAATATATACATTAATGTATGCTAGAATGTAATAAAATTAATTAAACAATTTTTAAACTTTGAAACTACACTAGATTTACTTTTAAATATTTGCTATATTTAAGTAAAATATAAAGTAAAATTTTATACATTTAACTTTCGAAACTAAATAAGATATTGGAAATTAATTATATAATAAAGCAGAAACTTAAAAAGATGCAAGATAAATAGACTAAATTTCAGTAGAATAAGAATAAATATATGAACTTATAAGATTGAATGGAAACAAATGCTGAAAATTTCTAATATTATTCAAATTAATCCAAGAGGATTCAAAGTACTGAAGTTATTTAACAGTAGCAGTTAGACTACTTCTGTAATATATTATACTTTGCATGGTAAGTAGATTGGCTGCTTTATGATTTTTTTTGGTAACTTTTAGCACAAGAGGTCTAATTGAATGAGAAAAAACTATTCGAAATTAGATGCTGGCCACAACACCATGAAGTAAACATTCATGTCTGCAGTGGATGTCAAACCCATGAAATGAACTGAAAGTCAGGGTGTGAAAGTTAGTCTAGAAAGTATTAAGTTTGATCTCATAAACTGTTGAGAAATGGGAGGTCGGTGTGGAGTTTTTGCTTTTTACATGCATATTTCTTAGAGTGGATACTTGATAGTATATTTGATTTTTTCCACGGAATGCATGAGAACAATTCATTATCAGTGAAAGCTCACCCTAAAAACAAATTATACAGTGAATGCAAAAAAGTTTTACAATAGCCTTCAGCTGTTAGGTTATTGGATTCAAAATATTATGTCTGGCTTAAGAACTAAGCTAATGAGTTGTTGAGTTGAAGTCCAGGGAGCTAACTTACCAATATGTAAACTCACAATTGAAAAGCAACTAAATTAGTGACAACTTATTATGTATACAAAGTTTGCACTCAGCACAAGTTAGAGCTGATTGCAAACCTGGAAGAATGCAATAAATGGCAAAATCAACAATATAGGTATCATTGAAAGTCAATAGTAAAGTAGGTAATAAAGCAGATTTAAGCATATTTAATCAATGCCAAATTGTTGGCTTGATTATTGGATTATTCCATTTTAGAAGTAGCACACATGCACTTGGATTTTCACACATTATTATGTCATAGAAATATTGTGTATGTGTTGTGATAAAATCCTCCTATTACAGATCAGATGCTGCAGACTTCAATATATAGATGACCACAGTCATCAGTGACTAGTCCACAATGCAACAACAGACCACTACAACAAATCACCATCAATAATATGATGTGGTGTGCAGAAAATGTAATCGGCAGTACCACAAAATCATCTCTTTTCAGTGAGTTATGGGAAATATTGTATTATAAGATTACTTCTGTTGATTGTTCAACAATTAGCCTAATCATAGAAACATTTCTAGTGGACCATTAAAATATGGATTTAGTTTATTACTTAATGATCATTTTATGCACATGAAATTTAGTTATACCAAGAAAGCAGCTTAAAGTTGATTCTGAAGCACTATGAATAATGAAATCTGAAGGTAGGATTCAAACTCATGAATTGCTGAATTGAAGGCAATTTAATTTACCTTTTTCATTCAGTTAGAATTTTAAAAAATCATGATTTATTGATTGTATTTTTGTAAAACTAAGAAAAAAATATCTGGCAATCTCCATTGGATTCAAACTGTAAATAAACTTACAAACGAAATAAAAAGGAAAATTAGGCAATAGGTTATTTCCTAATTATAAAAAAATGCATCTTTAAATATAGGATGATAAAAGTTTTTTTTATTTTTTATTATTATTTTTTTATCCAATGGCGGGCACACAAGGGTGACTGAACCCCATGCCACAACAAGGCCAGGAACTGCTACTCATTTATCATTACCCAGCGAGTACCTGTGAACCAAGTCACGGAGGCGAGTAGCGTTACCCGCACCATACCTCCACAAACCTGTTTATAGGGTGGGACACATTCACACAACATCACAGAAGAAAGGACAGAGAAACACAGAGAGAAAGTAACATCCATGCCCGAACCGTGATTCGAACCAGGGACCAACAGCTCAGGAGTCAGGAACGCTAACCACTCAGCCAATTGGTCGGCAGGATATTAAAAGTAACAAATTCTATTTTTATAATCATATTTCCCAAGTATAAGCTAAATACTAGTTTTGTTAATGAATGAACTCTTTCTATCCTGCTTATTACATATTATACTTATTGTATAATTAACCAGACCAAGATTTAGTAAAACACTAATTATTGATTAAAATTTTTAAATAAAATTAGTACTGAAAAATGTATATAATTTTTGGCAATTAAATATTTACATTAAATGAAATTTGATATTTTGAAAGTTTAAAGATAAAATTAAATATTCTTATGTTTATTACTGTTGGATAGAACATACTTTTTAACTTCATAACTGAAATAAAATAAAAGTTATCTATATGAAGAACAAAAGGATGAAATATACCAGTGATGTTTCCTTGTTTTGATTCCAAACTTAGAGGTACATTCCATACAATTTTCACCCTCACACCAAGGTGGTTCTTTAGGCAAATAATCTACAAAAATATGAACATGGAGTAAAACACAGTTAAATCAATGATAGAAATTTTAATAATGTATCTGTAAACATACTTATGTTAAAGAAAGTAGAATTATCACTGACAAAAGAAAAAATTATAATAAACCGATATTAAACTTAATTTTAAAACTTTCAGCAAAAGTTAATAAAAGAAATAAAATTACCCAAAAGACGATAAAGCAGTTGTTTTGTAGCTACTTGATTGTTAAAGATATTTACACCTTGGCGATTGCACGTACCCAAACAAGCCCCAGCGCGTACAAGAGCTCTACACAGATTCCCATTTCCATTCATGTAAGCCAAAAGAAGGGCTGAAGTATTTTATTACAAGACAAGAACATTATTACATGAAGTCCATAAAATACAAAAAAGTATTAAGACATGCAAAAATCGCAATAATTACGTGTGTTTCCTTCTGCATCAGGCTTGTCAATGGGGTAATTAGGCATACATTCCAGAAATAAATCAAAAATTGCAGCTGCATTCTCTTTTCCATATTGGCTTAATACATGGAGTGGATTTTGACCCCTATATAAGATACAAAACAGAGCAAGAGTTAAAACCTTAAATATTACATGCAGTTATAAGTCTTCAATTTTATATATATATATATATATATATATATATATATATATATATATATATATATATATATATATATATATATATATATATATATATATATATATATATATATATATATAACAAATATATTTTATAATGCTTAAGTATACTTATAAATAAAACATTAATCTTAAGTTTATATTGAAATTTTACAAATTACAAGAGATACAATTTTGCTTCGAAAATATCTAAGAATTATTAATACCTCATATTCTTATTTTTTTAGATTATCAAATATAATTCAATTAAATTTCACTTATAACACTATATTGAGCTTTTAAAGCATTTTAGTATGTTTAATGAAATCACATATATTATCATAATATACTCAGAAACTTACATGTTGTACCTAAAAAAGTGCAGAAATGTTAATAAAATAATAATGAGAAAATAAATATCATTCAGATAGTTTCAGTATCAGAGGTAAATTAAAATATTTTATGATATTAAACAATTTGAAATCCAACTTCTCAAATTTTAATCTCTCTCAATTAGGCTAACATAAGTACTTACAAATTAAATCTAGAAACTATTTATTTAGCAAATCAAGATTAATTTAAATGAAAATTTAATATTTTCATATTTATTTTGTCACTATCCCACGAGCACCTCTTGTACAAGAGGGCTAATTCAATTGTTGCTTATAATTTAAAGTGGATTCCAAATAACTACAAATATTTAAGACATACATGAATAAATGAAAACTCACAATTATGTATGCAGACTCAATCATGAGTAAAATTTGAAAACTCAAAGTGGAAAATTTAAGAAAAATCGAAAGAAAAATAGATCTTTTTATTTATTATAATCAATAAAACAATGAGTTGAATTTATTGCAATTAAAAAGAAATTAGAAATTTCATATAATACCAAGAAAATGCTTTAATTTTTTAAAGTTCCTTGAAAGTTCAAACATTTTGGAAAACAATACTATATAAAATATAGCACAACTTAAAATCAACATTTACCGTAGATTCACAGCTTCAGCATTGATTTGAGATTCAGTGAGTAGAACACGACAGGATGCCAAATTACCTCTTTGACAAGCAATATGAAGAGCTAAAATATATAACATTTTCTATTAAACTTACTTTTAAAACCTATAAAATTAAACATAAATGTAAGTTTTATTTGAACTGATCACTTATTTCTTGAAAACAATCGCTAAAATTAAAAAAAATACTTTTTTGAAATATTTTTTAACAATAAAATATAGAAACAAATAGATAATATAAATTCTGAATAGGATAGACTTAAGAGTAATTGATACTCTTATTTCATATTCTATAAGTCGTGACAAAAAACAATGAATAAAAATATAAAGCAATCATACATGAAAAAAGAAAGTGAAACTTATGATGAAACATATGAATTATAATGAATTGGTTAGTTGGGTTTTATGTCGCAAGATCCAAGAATGGACACGCTGAGAATTATTATCATAAAAAGTACCTATATTTAAACTTCATACACTTTACAGAAATTTATAAGGGAAATGATAGGGAATATGATGATAATGCTAATTGAATAAATGGATTAGCTTTTGAAGTTGTTAGAATCACAAAAAACCAATACAATTTGGATAATCATAGAAACAACAGAATACAAATTATATCATTTTAAATAAATTTTTAAGCATTATAATGCATGCATTTTTAAAAAATATGTATATATAATATTTTAAATATTTATCATATGCAAATAATACAGCTAACTGTCATAAACATACATATTTCTTAATGTGATTTACAAGAAATAATTCAAAAAATTGCCAAGCTTCACAATCGATTCCAATTTTAAAAATTGAAAGAATCTCAGAAATAAGCTAATTTGATTCAAAATATAACTTATTGTATAATTAAAATAAAATTTAAAACTAAAGAATAGCATACTAAAACTAATGTTTGTTTTCTTGCAGTTGCAAGATATACTGAAATAGTATATCTTGCAACTGCCATATATGGTGAAGATAACTGGTGCATTACCAAATCATATATGATTTAAATATCACATTGCGGAAAGACTTTTCAAATGACTTCTAATGTTAAATTTAGCCATGCACCATCTCTAATACATAATACAAGTGAATCATTGATTTATATAATCTTAGACAAATTCATTAGGCACTATATTTCCATGATTGTAATATGCAGGGCATGGGAAATCAGGGTTTTTGTTTATAAAAAAACTTCTCTCTCTCACTCATTCATTCACTTACATACTAAGACACACACAAAAAAAGGAGAAAGAAAGATAAGTTTTGATTATCCTTTTGAAATAAAGGTTTTAATGTGTTACAATACAGATACAGCTTTGATCTTTACAACTTTACAGAAATGGCAACTGCATGTTCATTTGTATAGAGAATGATAGAGTTGTATATTTTTGATATAGACAAATCACCCATGAAATCAAAACGTAAACAAGAGCATAATGTCCAGTAAAACACTTAATTATGCACTCCAAGAAAAGGTGTACTTTCAACAGTATCTAACAAGATTGAGACTATAACAACAGTCCAGTCGGAATAGATTCATTACACAATGTTGAAGATGAACTGCTGATTGGCACAACAGTGTTGTAGTGTTAGGTTTGTTTGTCGCTCAACAGTCATTTTTTTGCAAACGAGGGCTAATTAGACTGGGACCTACCGTTTAAAGTGGATTCCAAACCACTACAAACATCCATGCCCAAGGTGGGATTCAAAACCACGAACTGTGAAACCGAAGGCAAAAGCGCTAACCATTCGGCTGCCAGCTCAGTGTTGTAGTGTTAGGATACTCCTTATTCTCTTCAAGTGATAGCACTATAGTCATGGGGAGAGGAGGGTGTCCGCTCAGGCGAGGAGAGATTGTCTTTGCACAGAAAACTAGGAGTTGGTTGGTTGATTTGTCGCTCAACGGTCATTTTTTGCACACGAGGGCTAATTAGACCGGGACCTATGGTTTAAAGTGGATTCCGAACCACTACAAACATCCATGCCCAGGGTGGGATTCGAACCCACAAACTGTTGAACCGAAGGCAAGAGCGCTAACCATTCGGCTGCCAGCTCGGCTCAGTAAACTAGGAGTTTCAGCTGGCTCTCCTTGGGTGTTTGTTCTGTTGGTCATGTAGGGCCATAATCAAATTACTATTAATTATAATATACTGTACTAATTACTAATTTTAATTTTTAAAGAAAATGTTTGTATTTGTTCGAGTAGTGTTTAATTTTACAGAACAGACACACTACAGGTGTCTATACATGTCAGGACAGCTAGAGCTAACGATGCTTTAGTGTCAAAGAAATATAGTTCATGTTACAGCAATTACTTATAAATTGTAGTGAATGCAATAAAATATTTGTAGGTATCCTCCAAATTGTTAATATATATGATTCAAATAAAATTATATAAACTGTCACCAACATGGAATGCATTTCATTCAATGGTAACATCACATTGTAAAGCTCAACGAAGCAGTTTTAGGCAAGGTAAAATGAAAGAATTTATCAATAAATTTTTGTAATTAAATAAAGATATACATATCTCAAATAAAGATATACATATCAATAAAGATATACATATCAATAAAGATATACATATAGGAATTTTTTCTTCTTTTTTTCTTTTATCCTACTCACACATACAAAATAGAATTATAATTCTAAGGCAGACACATATCTAATTTATTCTATGTTTCTTCCAATATTCATTGAATTGGTTTGATTTCTTTATGGTACTGCAATTTTTACAACTTAGAGTATGCATTATAAAATTTATTTTTACATACCATTATTTTGATTATTGTCAACAGCATCATAATTTATATGATTTTCTATTAATATTGTGCAGAGATTGCTATGATCATGAGTGGCTGCAATATGCAAAGCTGTTTGTTTCTGAGGTGTAAGATCATTAACCTGAGCACCAGCCAACAACTATAATGGAGAAATGAAATCATTAGTAAAAATATGAATGACTGCAAAATATCAATTTGATTTGTAAATAAATTTCTTAAATACACGTTCATAAAGACAAAATTCTTATATTAATTACAAATAATAATGAAATTGAACACTAAGGTTCCTGGAAGACAAATATAATTAATCTATAAAAAAGAGAAGTCAATATAGAAAAATTAACAGTAAGAAATAGTATGCTCATACTGATTCTATGAAAAAGTATAATATAATTTTAGCATGTTTTCTTGTGAAACATTTTACTAAACAAAAATTTTTACACTGATTCTATAAACTTTAACTCTCTTTTATGAACATTTTAAACTCAATTTTATATTTACTACAATCACAGATTTTAAAATCATTATTAAATGTAAAATTATGAATCCTTCAATAACCCTCTTAGCATTACAAAATCTTATGAAAACACATTTTTCATTCATTAACTATGAATTACTTAACTAAATTTATTCAATTTAATGGAGGATGAAATATTAGAATTTTGACTATTCAGGAAGGAAAAATTAAATAAGGGTAATGATGAGAGAAAATTATAAGTTGTAAAATAAAAGTATTAACATTTATAAGCTTAAAATATATGTACTTATTTTAATATTTTAACATTAACATTTATATAGCAAAGGTATTTTTCTATTAAATTTGATTGAAAAATGTAAAACTTATGAAAGATACATATAATAAATTCTACATGTAAGTTATTAAATAAAGTTATTCATAAATTCAGTGTTGAAAGAATAAGGTTCTTATTGTATTAACATTTAAGACACACAAAAGTAAGCAGCATAATTATAAAATAGATCAATGCTAATTGTTCAACTTGATTCAGTCATACAAACTATAGAAATTGTAAAAAGTTACTCTCTACTTAGTCTGTATCAGATTAATTAAAATAAGACATACAAAAATAAGAATTGTTCAAATTTTAAAATACAAATTCATTGATCTTACAGTACGGGATCTAATATTTTTGACAGAATATAAGAAAAGGAATTTAAATATACAGACACCAGCAAGAACAGGTAATAATTCTTTATAAATTGTTGATAAAAGTCTACTTTCTAGCTGAATCAAGATAATAACCTAGCTTATACTTAAGATAGGTTAGGATTGAAAAATTAAGCTACGATCAAAAATTTCATAAATAGCAAAATAAAAAATATTAATGTAGAGGAGCAAATAGTAACAGAAGACAAATTAAAAATTGTGAATCAAAATTGAATTTTATACATTTGAGTCAACTGACCAAAATAAAAATATTCAAGCAGTTATTTTTATTTGATTTTCCTATACAATGCTTAATATAATAGCTCATTTGTGTACATTGGCCAATATATTCATTTGTGCAAATTAACTTATACTTTCATTGGATTTCTATTTAATGTTTGATACATTTATCCACTATGTTGATTTTTTATGAGGACTAATTCAAATAGGATCTAAAATTTAAAATGGATTCTGAAGTACAAGAATCTATACCTGCAATAGAAATCCAATCCACAAATTCTTTAATTCAACTGAGGGTCAGAGTATTGTATACCATTAAGTTACTAGATCACCAATTCTATATAAAGAGTGGTTAAGTAAAAAATACTATTTATGTTATTAACAAATTTTGTCTAAACTATTTATTATATTTAACTTCTCAATAGAATAAAAAAGTGGTGCTAGTTGTAATCTTAAATGGGAAAGAGTATTAAAAAAAACTATGAATACTTTTGAAATGCAACTTGCTTAAACCTTTGCGGTTCAGTGTTCCAGGTGATGGAACACCAAACTTTAAATTGTTACCAAATCGTTGCATTTTATGGTAAAAAGATGAAATTTGGCTTAAAATGTTCTTTAAACTCTCTTTTATGATAATAGATGGCAGCACTACATAAGATAATCAATAATTTTCAATTATAGCAAATTATTTATATCCTTTTATTTTGAAGGAATATTTTCGAATTTTTTTTTTCTTATACAAAAATAATTGTTTGAAAAGAAATTTCTATTTTATTTTTTTGCCTGTACCTTGAACTATTAATTTTATATTACTTTAAATTTTTTAGGCATAAAGTATATGCAGAATTATCTGATAAAACAAGGTGTTCCATCACTTGGAACACTGCGGCGCAACGGCACTTTACCTTTACACGATTTAGAGCCCGATTAGCCTTGAATTCAATGCTGAGGGGAACAGCTGTGTTTATTTTTTACTGTTTTTTCTCTCTTTTGGGGTGTAATAAACTAATGTTGAGGAATGTACATGGAAGGATTACTTATATGGATAATATTTCTACACCCTTATTGGCCTCTTAAATTGGGAAGCTTCAGCTTGGTATAGGATTATATCAGTTAGTTTGAATCCTCTCTAGTTAGAGAAACATTATTTTCATGCTCTTGATTTTTCTTTTCACTGCTATTAGTTTTATAATATTGTGTACATATATACATTTTTGTTTACTTTTTACAAATATAATTTTAATTTCACATTGTTTTCTTTAATTTTTTAATTGCAAATAAATGGCACCTAGAGGTCTTAGTCCTTCTAAAGCAATGAAAATGCTTCAAAAATTGCCTTTTATTGGTGAATTAGAACATATGGATAGTGATACAGAGAAATATGTTCCTAAACCAATTGATCAGTCTCAGTCAGATAATGTTGTGTTGGATGCCAGCGAATTATCTCAGGCTCCTTTGTGCAGCGCCAAAACATTACTTGGATAACTAAAAAACTTGTACAGAAATTTTTATTTAATTTTATTTATTTTTTTATGGTGTAGAGTAGCAGGCCTTCTTGTGATGCACCCTGGACCACGCCAAATCTGCTATACAGATGTAATTCATTGTTTTTTCATTCATATGCAAACACATTTACGCGTATGTGGGCTTCACTGCAATGCTTGCTTTTTACGACCTTTGCGGTGCAGTGTTCCATGTGATGGAACACCCACAAAATCGAAATGGTACATGCAATCTTTACAAAATTTTCACTGTATACTCATATAGGCCTAAATAGACAACATACAAATTTTTTTGTTAATATTTCAACTTGAAGGGGTAGTGCGCCTGAAAGAGTTAAATAAGGAAAAGTTAAATTAAAAAAGTTAAATTTAAAATGTAAAAAATTGAGGGGTTTTTTTTGTTTTGCAAAAAATTTTAATATTTACACATACTTTTAAAATAAAAATAATATAAGATATCTACCAAGTTTCGAAGGATGATTTCAGATCCCACTTCCACTGCTAAATGAAGAGGTGTGGCTTGGGAAGAATCCTGCACTCTCGAGTGAATGTTGACATGAATACTGAGCAAAAAGAGAACACTTTCAATGTCTTTTTTCTGTATGGCTAAGTGCAGGAAATTTCTTCCTTTATTATCATGCTGTAGAAATAAAGAATAAAATTATTTAATATTAATGGGGGAAGGTTATTAAAAAACTAAGACAATATTTAAAATTATCAAAAATATACATAACCTATTAAATTGAATTATATTTTGCTTTTTGAAGTTCAACTGTCTTTATGGAAAATATAAGATGAATTCAAATTTTAAAGAACTAAAAGTATATTTTTGACAATTCTTATCATACAAACAAAAGTGGAACTGGAAAATATTTGGAATTTAATGATGGTGGGAATGATGTGAATTTTCCCATCTTCTGAATTAAAAAAATTTCAAATACCAAAAAATTTGATGAAATGTGGAAAATATGATAAAAATATGTGAAATAAATTTTAAATGCAATACATTTAAAACCCTACATAGAAAAATTTAATTTTTAGTTAATATGTTTAAATTCCAGACAGTAACTGTAAATTAACTGTGATACAGAAATAATTGCTTATTTTGTTTGATTTAAAATTCTGAATTATAGCAAAATAAATGACACTTTTACAGCAGACTAACACATAAAATTGCTCATTTTACATGTTGATAAAACTTATTTTTACAATCACTTTACTAGATAGAAAGAAGGGATATTTAAAAGGTAATTTCAAATTTTATGAAATATAATTCAGATATATAGAGATGAACGAAGAAAATCTTTTTAAAAATTGAAAAAAAGGCAATTTCTTTAAAATGTTTCTAATTGTCTTCTGCATAAAATATTTAAAAAATATAAATGCAAAATACATATTACATAGAAGACTTATATTTAGCATTTGTTAAAAAATATTCCTCTAATAGATGTCACATCACCTGTACTGTCATTTTTTGCAATTATAAATTTATGGTAAAAAAATCCTCTGTAATTTCTCTCAAATATAATAGCAAATTATCGATTTAGTTTATAATACCCTGTATTTATTATTATTAGAGTTAATATGCATACATACAGTTCTACATTATTTTAAAATCATCAAGAAGTAATGATTTTGGTACTGATAATGACTAGATATTTTCGTACCCAAAATTTTCATTTTGTAAATAGTACATTATTTACAAAGTGAAAAATATGAAGCTTGAGACATCTCAGTGTTGCTGAAACACAGATTTAATTTTAATTATTTAATTTATAAATTCAAGATATTTTATTACAGAGAATTTTTAATTCTAGTTATTGAAAACAAATTTAAGGCACAGCAAAATAATTATATAATAATAATTATGCACTTTCATGCTATTAGAATTATAACTGGAAATTCAGATATCCATGTACTACAAAATATTATAGTATAAAACAATTAAAAATTACCTGCTCAGCTGCTTTAGGTTCTCGTGAAAGAATGGCTTCAGCTGCCTTATTATTTCGAACAATCATTGCAGCTGCAAATGGAGTGTTATTCTGCCTATCTCTGAGACTCAAATCCAAGGCAGGGCATGATAGAAGCAAACTGATTATCACAGAATTTTGATTAGAAATGGCAGTGTGTAGAGGTGTTTTCATTTCTGAGTCCTAAAAAGAATAAAATAGTATACATTTGGCAGGCATTAATGATTGGAATTTTTGTCGACCTTAATAAATACTAATAATAAATGTAACAATTTAAATGAATACATAAAAACTATTATGGAACACAAAATAATTCATTTTAAAATTTATTTAACAAGTTAATGGTTAAGTCACTGTTGTCTTTCTAACTCAGTATTGTTTAAAGAGTAAATTATTTTTACATAAAAGAACATAATGAATTTTTTCTTTTTCTAAAATTTTTTTTATTTATTGTATAGTTGTTAAACATTGTATAAAAAATACACATCAGTTATTAGATTTTTAATAACTGTAAAATAAGTTTCAATACCTGAAGATTAACATCAGCACCATGTTCAATAAGTGTTTGTACAACTTGTTCCATACCCCAAGCAGCAGCTAAATGCAGAGCACTTTGACCATCAAATGCTTCTTCCTCACCACGACCTTCAGGACTTGGTCTACGAGGACTGTCCATATCACAGCCACTAAAGTAAGCAAATAATAAATACAAATGTAATTTTAAAAAATTACAATAACCAAACACTAGTTTCAAGACGTCTTCTAAAATTTAAAAGTATTTTTAATTTGTAAATCTATTAAGACTTAATATATTTTGATAATATTATATAACTTCAAAATTGTTTCTTTAGTAAATATATTAAAATACAAACTAAACAATTAAGTTATTACTTTTTTACACATTAATATAAGTAAGCAAATGAATAAATAATTTCATTCTAATTAATGGTATTCATTCAAAGCACAGTTACAACGCAGTTTTTTTTTTTATTAAAAATACTTACAATTTTATTCAAATTCATTATGAAATTTTATGCAGTCCAAAAAAGAAGAAAGCTAAATCAGAAAAGCAGCACTGCATTTTATGTTATGGCGATTAAAAAAAACTTTAATAAATAATTAAAATAAGGAATGCACAGGGAAAGGTTGGTTGGTTGGGTTTTATGGCGCAAGGTCCCAAATTGGACATGCTGCGCCAAGAGTAAGTTTTTGTTGCTTTATTTATTTTTTTTTCAAAAAACCCAAGCAACATTTAAAATTTTAAAATACAAAAATCTGTGTACATAATTTTTTAAAATAAATTTTATAAAATAAAAAAAGGAAAATCAAATATATGTACAATTTTAAAATTTAACTAACAAATCAAATAAAATGTATGAAACCTATTGCTTTTAAAAAAGTGAATAAGTTTCTATAGGGTGGATTCCCTAATAAATCAAATAAAGTTATAAAATCAGTATTAAAAAAGTGTAAACATTGTTGTTTAAAAACATGACATGAAATTAAAATATGATATATAGTAAATGGTTCATCACACATTTCATACCATGGATTTAGTTCATTTAAAAACAAATGAATGTATGTGAAATGTGTGTGCCCGATATGAAGGCCAATCAGCCGAGCATCAGCACTTCGTAACAGTAAAACCGTTAATGTGGAGAGGGATGAGAAAATGCTATGGAGTTTGTTTCCGACCTGCAAGTTCCACGATTCTTCCCAAAGGGAACAAATAAATCTTTTTATTTTCTTTCTCACATCTGAGAGTGGAACGGATGGTAAAATTGGATCTTCAGCAGCCTTTGCAGCTGCATCCAATCTCTCGTTTCCATCAAGACCTACGTAACTTAGTATCCAACAAAATACAATTTCTTTTCCCTTGCTAGCAAGAGAATCCAATGCTTTGAAATTTCTCGACACAACATGCAAAGGGAAAGAATAATTTTGTTAAAGAAGTTATTAAAATAAGAACTAATTAATGCAATACATTCCATCATTTAAGTGTAAATTAAAAAGTAAAAAAAATATAATACATTTATCATACTTCAAAATTTGTTAAGTGAATATAGGTATTTAAAGATAGCAATTACTTTCTACATTCACATGTAAGTTAAACTTGCGAAATGTTACACTATAATTATAAATGACTTATTTGAAAAGTCATTTTGTTGACAAACTATACTAAGAAATTAAAAACTACTACATGCTAGGAAGGAACTGCAGAAAAACATAGCAAATAAGCAACTTATTTAAAAGCTTTTCCATTATATTGGCAAGAATGAAATTTTTAATAAATACCAATTTTAACAACTTTTTATTTGACAATTAATATTTAGAATCCATTTTTCTTTATTGGGAAGTTACAAATCTCACCTATTTAAAGAAGTCTTTGTAAGTACTGAAAATATTAAAAGCGTTTTTTAAAAATTAATTTTAATGAAAATTGAACAGTCAGAAATTCACACATTTATAATGTGAGTTCTTGTGTGGAACTATAGCATTAAAGACTGCAAAAAAGTGTATTTAGCTTCAGTGTTACAATGTAATAAAATCCTCAATATAATTGTCCTGTCAGATTTTGTACACAACAGTATTAAACAGGTTTGCTATAAGTGTGATTCATTATAATTTCATGTAACCAAGCTAATTGTATAACAGCAAAAATATGCTGTATTCAAATGGACAAAATAGTTTTTTTAAAAAAACAAAAACTTAAATTAGTTTATAGTCCTTCTCCTATATTATTGCATGATAATACTAGACCACACACTAGACAAATAACTAGCAAAACTATAGAAATTGGAATTTTAGCATCTTCCTTTCTTACTAGACCTAGTCTTCCCTGATTACCAGTTTTTTCACAATTTGAGCCAATTTTTATTGGGAAAAATAGCTTAATTCTGACTATGCTGTAAAACTGTGCTTCCAAAAATTCAGACTTTCATCTGCCAGGATTTCAATCACTGATCTGTATAACTCAATGCTTAAATGTGTATAGAGAATAAGAGTATAAACTTTAATGAATAAATTAATTTAATTTGTTGGTTACCATGTTTTTTTTTTTTTTTTTATTTACAAATTTTATCCTAATGACATACAAATGAAAAAAATATATATTATGAAAATTTCTATTAAAATTTACCAGATATATGCTTTTTAAATGACTTACAAAAACAATTATATAAGAGTTAAACAAATTAGACACGTAATTAAAGCATATTAAAATTTCAGCTTTTCAGAATACAAACAGATTTTGTAATTTAGCAATATTTCTATTTTAAGTACAGTAATAAAAAGTATGAAATAACTAAACCAGAATAAAATGTAATGTTCAATAAGAAAAATACATTTAAATGAAAATTAATAAAGCAAAAAGCATTTAAATGTAATAAAAATTCTAAAAGAAGTTTGAATATTTTACCTCCTTATCAAAAAACAGGAAACTGATTCATTATTTTCATCTAAGGCACGATGTAGTAAAGTTTGATAACAGCCACCAGGTCCTTCACCCCAACAATTAGTATCACATCCATGTTTGACCTGAATCACAAATTTAATTGTCAATTCATAAATTCAATCAATATATTATATATATATAATGATAATTTTTAAACTATAACTAAATGCAATGTATTATTGATAAACTTTCAGAAATCCTACAAGGACAGTTATTCAATAGATATATCAAAGTATGATAAATACACATTATTCCTTAATATTTAGTTATATTACTATACAACTTGAATTTTGATTAAAAATTTTTTATTAATTTAAAGTTGTTGTATTTTTAATATAAAGAAGCGTGATTGTTCACCTAAAGTGAGAGATATTTGAAAAGAAAAACAAACTAAAAAGGTTTATATTAATTCTAAACTGAATATGAAATTCCATTTCACATTATGTTTTTTTATCACATTATAATTGCAGTATCAGCTTAAACTTTAATGAGAATTAACAATTTTAATTTGTTAAAAAATATTGACATTCAATATAGATGTTGTTTTAATGTTAATATTTTTAATTATGTTTAAAAATATTAATATTCAATATAGCTTGATGGAGATTATATATTTTAATATTACATCATTAAAACTTAATAAAATTCCTTTAATAGATATTCAATGTGCAAATTTTAAAATGAAGTTGAATGGCAAATAATATTACATCATTGACTTTTATTTTTATGCACTTTAGAAAAACACTAAAATAAAAGTAAATTTTATTTTTGATATTTAGTTAAAAAAAATACAAGTAAATTTATATTACATAATGAGTATTTATATCTTAAACTTTAATCTAAAATAAAAGTGGATTAGTTAAATTATAATAATTAATAAAGACAGCCATAAGAAACAATTATAATAAATTTCCAAATTAACATTCAAATTATAGTAAAAATAAATTAAATTTGCTTAAAGTTCTGCAATGCAATTTATTTTACTTTTCAACAAAGATTTACATAAAAGAAGATACATTATTCCTAATAAGAGGGGGAAAAATTATTTTCGAAGAAGCCAACTGATTTTTTATAAAGATGCAAATTTTCAACTATTAAATCAGAAAAAGTTCATTGAATGCATTAAAAATCATTGTAATACAAGCAGAAGAAAAGAAGTTATGATTAGTATAGAAAATATCTAGTATTACTGCCTGAAATAATTTTAAGATCCATTTAAATATTTCAGTAGATCAAATAGGAAAAAAAGTTATCCATTTAATATACAAATGTATAATTTAAAATGGCTTCTGAGCTATTGCAAACACTCATCTTTGAAATGTCTGTCAGTTAAATTCATGAACTGTAGAACAAATTACTGATCCTTCCAGCAATCAGCTCAAATTTTTAGAAAATAAAAATTGGAAACTAGTAATTAAGTAAAAATTTTTACTGCACAAGATTTTTTAAAAGAAAAAATAATAATTATTCAAATTAAAACCAAAATGTGTTAAAAATACATCTTTGATACAAGTAAAGTATAAATTAAATAAATTAGAGGTAAATTTAAGTAAATATTATACATCAGAACAAAAGATGCTGCATATATATCAGCATTATACATTTTTATGAAAATTAATTCACACCAGAATAGAAGCAACATCTTCTTGGCCACTTTCAAGAGCAAGCCAAAGAGCACAGTCGCCTTTCTCATCTCGAGCATTTACATCTGCACCAGCACGACACAATGCATCGACAACAGAAGGTAAATGACGTTTCACAGCTAACTGAAGAGGACTTTCATTCTCTCTGGTCCTAAAAAGGGAAAAGTCGAAATTATTTATGCAGTTTAATACTATGAATATAAATGCTATTTTATTCATTTGCTGCAATTTTTCTTCCAGAGTTCAAAATGTTATTCTTGGAATAATTTTAGTCAAAACAAGTTTTTATGGGAGATTATGTTTAGTTAACTATAATATGTAATAGTTGAATGATAAAGAAAACCTCCAATGAAAATTATCAACACCTGTCCTTACCTTTTTTTAAAAAATACACTTAATACTAAGAATAAATTAAAAACAAAGGCATAAATATTGAAAAAATTTAAATATCTGATTTTAATTGAAAATCCTTTTTTAAAGAAGGAGGAAAATCTTAATTTCAGTTTTTAACATATTATCTTTGCAAAATAGGTACCTATTATATAAAAATTGTAGATAAGAATATAATTGTATATACGAATTGTATATAAGGTAATATGTAAGAATTGATAAGAAATCATTAATCAAAATATTTTATGATTATTTATTGAGTTAATATCAAAAGTATTCTTTAATAATGTTACATTTTTTGGCAGATGGATGTTAATAAATAATCTTAATAATTTAAGTGATACTGGCGCTATAACATGTAAATTCTATTAAATAAGATTTTAAATCATTTATAACATTTAATTTGTGATAGTTTTTTTCTAGCAAAATTCCAATTTCTAATCACAATTATATACAAGTAAGGAATTTAAAAAGAAAATATATTTAGGAATATTTAAATAACCCAGTAAAAACAATTAAAAAACTGATTATTTAAATATAATGAATGTTAATTTGTTAAGGTTCGTTTGTTGCTCAACAGTCATCTTTTGCACAGCTGAGTTAATCAATCAGGGACCTATGCTTTAAAATAAAGAATGTCTGAGAAGTAAACCCAAACAGCTGGAATATTTATTGAAATGAGAACTTTAACAAAATTAAATTCATTGATTTCACAGATATGATAGTTCATGTAAGTATCACATTATAAAAATAATTTTTTTAGCAGTTGGTAAAGAATCAATGAAGTAAATATTATTCTAACTTAAAAAAGTGGGAATCCTTTTTAAAAAAAGAACATGATGATTAATTATTAATATGAAATTAAAACACTATTTAGCCAAGAGCATCAAACTATATCACAGTAGCTATATTTTTAATTTTAAATATACTGTACTATATTTTTTTGAGTTATATTATAATTACTCAAGTATTATATGCAGAATGTTTATCTTACTTTTTTTGATTCTGGTTATTTGTCCAGTGGTTAATATAGTATGGTTTTAAATTTCGAATCATTTTTTTTAAAAAAAAGGACTCGAAATTTAAATTTTTAAAAAAAATATTTTTAGTGCGAAAATTGTTACAATACTGCTTTGTATTTCATAAACTGAATCTTGTGAAAAGATCATTTTTGGAAAATTAAACTTTGTGAAGAAGTTGAAATGTTAAGTCTCTTTCAAGTATGGATCAAAAGCCCTATTTATTTCTCAAAATTATGTTCATCAAAGAAATAAGTAAATTTCTATTTAAGCATTAAAATTTTGTCACTTCCTAGACTAAGCAATTTAATGAAATTCAAATCTGTGCATAAGAGATACTGATATAGAAAATTCAGATAACTAGGATATTCATATATGTCACTGAAACTGCTTAGTATTAGAAAATTTCATAACTATTAGAAGTATTAAAATTCTGATAAAAAGTTTTTTAAATAAAAACCGTGACACTTAAGCTTTAATACACATTTGAAAATACTTTTAATGTTATTTATACATTGATAATACAGCAAAATATTGTTAATGTAAACATAAGCTTTGAGTTCTTATTAACTTACTTTCAAAATCTAGAGTTAAATTATTTTTATTAATAATAAAATTAAAGAAAAATTATAATTTTAATTTAAATGGAAAGTTTATCGAAATGTCAATTTATGTTCTTATTATCAGAATTTGGATGAAAAAATTGTTTTTTTTTTTTCTAAAAAGAAATTATCAGTAACTCTTAAGTCCTAATGTTGATTAAATTAATCACATGGAGTAGTTAAAAAGATATTCTTCTGAAATTATAAAATAATCAGTTAAATTTCTATTTAAAAAAATTTTATATGCACATATGTATGTATATATCTTTATTTACTAGATCCTCATAATAATGATTAATTCTTCTGTAAGTACTATAAGATATATTTTAATAATTACTATAATATAATAATTAATCAAGACTTAAGAAACGTATATTAAAATTATTATAATTTGAATGTATTATGAAGCAATTTGGATATTAAATATATTTCCAGTATCATAAGAAACTTGTTTACATATTTCCTAAATTTAAAACTCAAGAAAGATTACTCATTCTTTCTTTAGTTTTAAATTAAGAAAAAGATTACTTATTTTTGTTTTCATAAACTCATGAGGCATTATATTTTTAACACCCAAAACATTTTAAACATTAGTTAGGCTAATTTAGGAATTTCTCTTTTCCTGAGATGTTAAAAATTACAGGTTTTATTATAAAAGCACAAATTTATTACACATTTGCAAAAATTTTATTTTTCCAAAATTATGTCTGAAATTTTAAAACTAATCAATAAATAATTTACTGATATGTAAAATTATGTGGTGAATTTTAAATATTAAATAAATCTTGAACTAAACTGAACAATAACATATTTATCTTAAACATTTAGTAAATGAAAAATTGATTTTAATTTACTAATAATATCAATTTTAAATTAATGCACAGGTTTATTTATAAAGAAATTATAACAAACTAAATACATACTATCAATTTATTTAAGCATTTTTAAGTTAAAGAGTATGAATGATTATTAAAAGTTACATCTATCAATTACACATTATTAGCAACATATCTGCAAATTTTTCCTTTTAACAAAATACTTAAATAAAAATTAGATTTAAACTTTTTTGAAAATTTTGCAAATAGGAGAAAAGATTGAAAAGTCATTCTTATTTGTTGTTTCTAATCTTCCATCCGCTCTGATGGAGTCGGACCAGATCAATTAAACCATTGACATTAATGAAGTCTGATACAAGAAATGGACAATGGTGGATATTCTCCCACTCCAATGCAAGACGGTCTAAAATGTTTAAATTATATTTAAATATGAAACTCATAAATTAATTTGCAAAGAAATTTATTTCTCTTGATTTTGTCTAAACAAATTAATGTTAAAGCCTAAAAGCTAAAATTTCTTTACTTCAAATTTCAGTTTGAATTTCTTAAATTCTTGTGTGCAGAAAAATGTCAAGTCTACATTTTAGCAGTTGTTTTATATCAACACTGGTTATCTGTGAGATAAGATCCTATTATAAAATTGTTGACTTTATCTTATCTCCACAACTGAATTATTTTAATATCTCACTGACTTTAATATTACCAATTAAATAATTGTATATTTCAACAGAATTCCTCAACAGAATTTTTTGTTGAAATAAGATAAAATTGTTGGTAGAGTTGAACAAATAATTTTTGCTTATAAAGCTGATTTTCATAATCTCATGAATAAGCTTTTAATCCTTCTAGAACTTTTGTTAAAATAATAATATAGCTACTTATAACTTAATTATAAACTTAAGAGAGACAATATAAGCCCTTGTATTTTCTACTGTACTATTTTCTATTCCATGAAGTTCAAATTGGCATACTTACTCCATATCAAATTTTTGAGTGACATTACCATTTATGAATAAATGATACTTATTGTATACCATTAAGAATGATAAAGACTAAAAATAAAGAATTTCTATTAATTTACATGACAATAACTCACATATATATTTACCTTATTCATGAAAATTATTCTAATAACAAACAACTTTACTATTTATTATATATTCTAACAGAAACATAGAAAGAATAAACATACTTACTTAATTGCAAAATCTGCACCATTTTCAAGCAAAAATAAAGCAGCTTCAAGATTTTGGTTCAATATAGCTTGATGGAGAAGAGTTAATCCATCATCATTAGTAATATCAATGTTGGCCCCACCTGACAAAAGTTTTTGCGCTACTTTGAGAAGGTTCAGTTCAAGAGCTAGACTGAGAGGTGTTTGACCTTTTGAATTCTTAATATTGAAGTTTGGTACAATGACATTGCTTTCTGAACTTACTTGAGAAAATACTAGAAAAAAAACCATGATAAGTTAAATATATTTTATCAACAAATATTTTTAATTTTAGATTCATAGATAATAAAACTGCATGATTTTTACATTTCCAAATCTTTACAAATGAACTCTTATACAAAATATTTAACCAAAAAAGTTGGATTTCTTTTTTGTATTAAAATGTAGAAATTTGAATAAGTAAATTGTTATAATATATCTTAAAAAAAGTATTTCGTTATTTGAATGAAATATTCAGAAAATATTTGAAGCACATGGTATATTTTTAACTATTAAATATTACATATAATCAGTGAAAAAATTTAAAATTTTGATAATATGAAAAAATTTTCTATATAGGTTAGCGGAGGAAAGGAAATATTAGATTGAAGGAAAATTAATCCATTAATTTTACATGAACTCTATAACTTTACATAATTTGCTTTATATGCAAAAGATTTATATCTGTTTTAAGATCGAAATTTAGCTCCTGAGCATAGCTACAACTGCTAATATTCTGGTCAACTTCAATCATTCCTGTGATTTTATCAACATTTTTGATGATGGCACACCTGTGCAAGGTACATCATTAACACTTAAAATACTTGAACGGAATCAACAAAATCAAAATTCCACAGTAACAGGACCATCAACACCATTCTGAATTTCAGTCATCTGTCTTGCATTTCTGCCTTTATACAAGAAAAACTGAAACGTAACCAATTTTCTCCTAGTTGACTACCATTTCTAACACCTTGTAATTTATATTTAAATGGGCTACACAAAAAAACAGCAAACAAATATTTAAGTGCAAAATGCCATTTTTTTCAACAAACTTAAATCTGAAATTATTTAATCAATACTTCACAAGATACTGATCACTACAGTCATCTAAAAAAAGTAGTGTATTTTTCCCAACCTAATATATTGAATGTAAATTTACAGCAATAATAATTATTGAATGATATTCATGCTAACCAAAAAATTAATGCTTACAAATTATAAATACCAATGAAATACCAACATATGCTTCATTAACATTTTATTTTGAAAAATATTTTTCTGCTTTGCAATTCTTGAATTAAATGAGAATTTTTATTGTATATAATCCTTTGATTACAAAATTAAAAATATTGATCACATGATATTATATAAGCAAGCACCCAACTTTCTACATGAAAAATATCATAAAAATAGAACAATATTAAAAACAATTAAATTGGTAGATATTTTATAATAACCAATATAGTGCAAGTAAGTGCTCTGTTTCCTGTTTACATTATTGTTGTATTCCAAATTTAAAAAGTATAATAAATTGCAGTTAACTTAATACTTTTAAAAATATTTTACAAAGCAGAAAATGTTTTGAAATAATAGAAATCCTTAACTATAATATTTTGCTTCACACTGTGCTCAATAGGAAAATAGTTTTAAGCCAAAAAATCTGTATCAGATGAATTAAAGAGCATTAATTTTGTTATAATAGACAAGCTCTTGTTATTTTAATGATTGAGAAGTAAAATAAAATAAGAGCAATTATGAATTTTAAAAAAGTATAAAAACTTTACAAAATAAAATTAATAATAAATACACAGATTAATTATGTACTTTGTACTTATAAATATACTTAAGACACAATAACTTAAGATATCAAATATTTGATAGCATATAATATAACTCAAAGTATTTAATCAATTTTAAAATAGTAAAAATAAAACCAAGATCAAACTAAGAATTTTTTAACATGATATTTACTTTATATTAAAATTCCTACATAAAAATTATAAAAAATAAATTTTGCACAATGTATCATTGATTAATAATGCATCATGCATCATTGATTAATAATTTGTATTTAAAAACTTAAATAAGAAGCTTGAATTAAAAATATGATTCATCAATAATCTGTCCCTCATTCATACAATGTTTTTAAACATAGCTAAGCCTTAAGTATCTGCATATTATGGCAGTCAATTAAAACAAAATTTATTTTTGAATAAATTTAAAATTTTATTTAAGTATATTGATAAAGAATTTTTTTAAACAAATTTGATTTTATGCATAAAAACTGCCAAAAAATTTCCATTTATAGGCTGCTTCAAAATAAAGATACTGTGATAAAAATTAATTTAGCTAAATAGGTAAGATAATCTAAACAATTTAAGAGTCAAGAAAATAATTTTTCAACAATAAACACAGAAACTAACTTTTATGATCAATAATTGCTTGAATGGTATCTTCATGTTGACCCAAAATAGCTAGATGCAAAGGTGTTTGCTGATAAACTGCTTCTTCTTCATCTTCATCAAATGGGAGTTTTGCAAGAGACTCTGGAGCAAATGTCTGAGCATTAGCATTTGCTCCTTTTTGCAGAAGTACAGATGCCAAGTTTGATAATCCTTTAAAACAGGCAATATGAAGAGGAACTTCACCCTAAATATATTTTAAATAATTTAACAGTTTACCTAAATATTAATGACTTGTTTTGCTCAATGAAGTGTTTTAAGATTCTATTTAGAGAACAGTTATCACTCAGAGTCTCTATATAATCTATAATGTATTTTGATTAACTAATAAAATAATGATGGATTTAATTTTAATAACAGTAAAGATTAAAATTTTTAAAAAGTTTAATGCCTTTTGTTGATAAACTTCCAAATATAGAGAGGCAATCTCTACTGCACAAGAATATGAAAAGTGTAATTGATTTCGGGCCAAAAACAGGGCAAATATGTCTGCTACTGATTACAATTTAGCTTTCAGGAAATCAATGTTAGACACTTTACTTCTACAAATAATATCCCTGAAAACTTTTCAGTGTCAAAGGAAACTCCTTTAGTGTTACATCAAGTGATCTAGAAGCCCAAGAAAGGGAGCACAAGTTTTTTAGGAAAAAACAAATGATAAAATGGTAATATTCAAACTAGAAAACAGTCTATAATTAATAATATGTGAAGAAGATTCTTACAAAAGATGAGGTATTTCATAGATGAATTATTCATGAATTATTAAATATCAAAATGTTTCACACATTTTACAAGCACCTCATACAACATTTTTAATTATCTTTCATATTTACTAGTACAAATTGAGCTTTATTATGAAATTTCAGTCTCACACTAAAATTACTGTCATATTCTTTTATCTTTATATTATATATATATATACACACACACATATTTTTTCATATATATATATATATATATATACATATTTACATATATAATACTTAAACTACACTAAATATAAGTCAGTCAGAAAAATTATGTGAATCACACTTTGTATTACATATAAAGATATCTAATAAAACAATGAAAGAATTTTTATTTTAAATATTGACAAAATTTTGAAATTAGAATTCTACAGATAAATAAAAAATGCAAGATTTTTAATAATTAAAATTTAGACTAGAGTTTTTAGACTATGTAAAAAAATGCTTCAATTTTTTTAAAACAGTTTTCTTTATTGACATTTAGACATTGCATTCTCTTATTCTATGGAAAGTGACAAGATAACACTTTATTTAGCAAATGAAAATATTAATCTAATGAATTAAAAGATAGAAATTGAAAATAATTTCATATTTTTCACAAAAAATACACATCAAATTTCTTTGCCAGTTTAAAAATGCCAATTTTGTCATTTTCAATATTAAATTTCATTATTTTCATTTATAGTTATTCATTCAAATTATTTGAAAAATTAATTTTGTGTAATTTATTTTTAACTTTTAATTCAATATTTGCAAGCATAATTTTTATGTCTATTCTATCCTTTGAAAATGTTAGCATTAATGGTAAAAATTTGAAAAGATAATCTTCACTTATATCATATTTTAACAAACAATATAAGAATTCAATAATCATAAGGTCTCTAAATAAATAAATAAAAAAAACAATGTTTGCTTAAAAATGTCTTAACTCATGAGAAATTTTCATATAATCGAAAATATTCAAAACATTTTGATTACTATATTTTACATACATTATAGCAAAAAATTGTAAAACTAGCATTTTTAATCTAACGCAAAGTTATCATACACTTAATAAATAAATCATTCAAATGTCATTTATTTAAAAAGGTTTTACATAGTTTTGAAATGGATTTTCCACAATTTCTGTATTTGATTCTTCTTGAGTTAATGTAAAAACAAAATCTAAACTTTCAACTTAACTCATACTCATCTTTCAACTAATAATACTGACATTGCATTGTTTTAAGTTTTAATACTGAGTTAGAATTTACAATGATGAAATGAAACAAAACATGTCTCCATTTTTTTTTGTTTATTTTTTTTGCAAAGCTGTTAATAACAAAACTTTCATATTTCAAGTTCAAGAGAAATGTCACAGCTTATTTAATTATAGGTGTTTATTAAGAATAAGCAAATCTTGACATTTGGTTGTAAAACAGCAAGAATGGTTGTTAAGCAGACATACTACAATTAAAGTCAATATAATATTTGAACAGAATTACTTTTAAATTATAGTTAGTATGACTAACTTCCAAATTTTGCTTTGAAACATAATGTTTCTACAACTGTCTTTAACATTATCCCAAAAGAATGTTTGGTCTCTAAAAAGAGATAGTCTTCAGGAAAAAAATGGCACCAATTTGACTATTGAAACAAATTACAAATAAAATTGAAAATAAATATTCTTAAAAAATAAGATTTCCTATAATGAAGGAGAATATTTAAAAATAAATACAATGAAGTTTTTAAGTTCATTTAAATCATTTCCATACAACAGATAAGACTTCAACAGATAAGTGGATCTCTAAATCAAATGTTAATTTGGATTGGTTTGCTTATTACTACAGGATATACAGACTTTAAATTGGAAACCAAACTACTACAAATATCCATTCGCAAGGAATTTGTAACCATGAATTGCTGATCTGATTTTCTGAGGTTTACTGGTGCAAGGTCCAGTACTGGACGTTTCTGCACCGTACAGTATTTAAAACTAAAAGTAAAAATTCTGTGGTAAAAGACTAGTCAAAAGGTATGAGAATGTTTTAGAAATTCAAGAAAAGCTAATGTAAAGAGTTAAGATGGATAAAAATTTTAAACCAAGAATTGCTGAACCAAAGGCCAGAGTACTAAATCATTCAGCTGCCAGCAATGTACTCACTAAATAATGAAAATAATTTAATGTTTTAGTTACACATTAAATTATTTTCATTAATTAGAGAGTACATTAACTTGAGAATTTCTATATTATATCATAATATTTGAGAATAATATGAGCAGGATATGCCACTGATCTTCTCAATAAATATAAACAAAAGTGTATGTTAATATTTTTGTTATGTTAAATTATTTTAAAAATTATAATAAAAAGAACTAATGTTAAATTATTTTTTCTAAAATTATATTATCTGAAATATTTAAAAAAATTAAATTATGTTGATTTTTATATTAGAAAAGTAAATACCTTATTATTTGTAAGATTTGGTTTTGCACCATGAACAGCCAAAAATATACCAGCTTCTTCATTACTCGCTCTGCAGGCCAAATGCAGCAGAGTATCACCTTTTTTATATTAAAAAACAGACTCTTTAATATATAAAAATGATTTATTCAAATGTACTACCAAAAATTTAAAATTATATATATATATAATATAAATTTACAAATAAATTTTTCAAATATATTATTTAAAATAGCATAAGGGACAGCTTAAAAAGATCTTAATAGGTTTGTTTTACTTTGATCAAACACAGCATTTTATCTTGTCAGGGGTCTTTTTATACATGTATCACAATGAGGAACCCCAGACATATTTTCTGATAGATTATGTGCAAAAATTGAGGTAAGTGATTTAAAAATATAATTAAATTTAAAATTACAAAAGGTGAAACAAAAAATACAAAAACAAAATATTTACAGACAATAATTTTAACTAATACTTTGAAAATTAAGACTGTTTGAAATAAATTAAGAACAAATTATCAGTTTTTATTAATGAATTGCACATAAATTAAATATCACAATCAAAATTTTTAATAAATTATTTCACAATTTTTATTCTTACATTTATTTATCAAGCTCACAAAAAATTATCACATTCAAAATAATGAGAATATTTGTCATAAATGTTTGATTCTAGGTGACATAAACAATGAAATTAATAAAAATACAATTCTAAAATTAGAACTCTTTGGTTTATTAAATTAAAGAATAATTAAATAAAGCACATAAAAATAGCATCAAGTCTGGTATCATAAAATATTAAAAAATAATTACCATTAAGTGGACATACAGCATCTAAGCAACTTCCTCTTTTAACTAGTTTGGCTGCAAAACTAGTATCATCATAACCTCCAATTCCAGCATCTAATGCAAACCAAAGAACTGTTTGACCATCTGCATTCTTTATTTCAAGATCTAAGTGTTCATGACATAAGAGAAGTTCAAAAATTGGTGCATTCTGAGCTGATATAGATCGGTGTAGACAAGTACTAGAAAATTTGTTGAAAGCATTTTAATTTAAAATGGTAAAGTTTTTAAGAATATTTTGCATTTTTTCACTGAATTTATTTTCTGTATTTGCTCAAATACAAACAAATTAACAATAATGTTATTATAACAAACTTTAAATACTATATATTCCAAAGTCAAATGAATATAGCAAATTACTTTGATGTCATTGAATAAAAAATATATAAAACAAATTTAGAATTTAAATTGGAGGTTTTAAACTTGAGTTTCTTTATATGAACAATAATGGTACATTATTTTTGAGCAGAAAATACATCCAGATATCACATAAACATCTAAAAAATAAAATAGAGAGTGATCTTAAATCTTTACAAATAACATATCTATTGAATATACCAGAACTGCATAAAGATATTTTTATGTTAGGTGAAGCATATAGATAACAGAATTTTTTTTAATATTTCTGACAATTCAAGACATCAAATACTCATTATTAAGCTAAATGTATTTCAACATTATTAGCATGTGAAGCAAAATTGATTGCAATTCCAAATTTTGTTCTGACTATGGTGCTGCATTGAAAATAGTCCAACATAAAGTCATTGTAAGACCTATGGAGAATTTTTTTCCAACTTTTTTCAAAGCGAGTAGAACAAAATTCAGTGTTTACGGTGACAAAATCAAACATACTCTGACAAATATGCTTATAAAAAGGAGAATAACTTACATCGAATTTTCTTCACTAATGACTAGGACCGAACAAGAAAGATTTTACACTTAACTACACTGTGTTAATAAAAGGTAGGAATATTGCTTGTATCTCATGCAATCATACAAACATAAATACAAAAAATTTTACAGAGATGGAAAAAATAAGGCATTTATTTATTGCAAATATTATTATTCTTAATAATAATGAATTTCTTTCAAGCATTCATTAATGATTATCAATGCTTTACCACAAGAATAATTTTACTTAACTATAAATACATACATATGGAAATTTTTGGAACATAGTGTAACAGAAGTTTAATAGGATTTAAATCATTTGAGAATTTATATTATAAACTGAATCTAATCATTTATGTCAATTTTATAACTAAATTTATTAAGTACTAAATCATTCACATCAAAATGATTGAGGAGCTTTCTATATTTACAAATGAATATAAATATAATTTAAATGTAATATAAATACGAGGGTCACTCTGAAATTTTTGAGATATAACTAGGTTTTTAAAGTTGTACTTACAAAATTTTAGGTATGTTCAAAGTAGTCTCCTCCAGCTTCAATGCACTTTTGTAGACGAATTTTCTAAAGATTAAATGCCTCAAGCCATTCATTTCTTCGAATAGATGAAAAAATGCATTTATAGCCACATCAATCTCTTCTTATGAATGAAAATGACGTCCACATAAGTTCTTTTTTAGATTAAAGAATAACCAAAAGTCACACATAGCTAGATCAGGTGAATACGACGGATGTTCGATCACTTTAATTTGTTTTTGTTTAAGAAACTCAACTGTTAATCCGGCCGTATGTGAAGATGCATTGTCACGGTGAAGCATTAGTAACCTAACATTCAGTTCTTGTAGAATTTCTGGAAGACATTTAAGGGTATACCAGTTTGCTGTTACTGTCTTCTGTCCTTCCAACTTCAGTGCTTTGACCAATCCCGTACTTCTGGAGAAAACGGCATACATCACTTTTTTCAGTGCACGCTGTTTTTAAACTATTGTTGGCATGGGATCATCTTCAAAGACCCATACTTTGCTTTCTTGATGTGTTGGAACGTCAAAAAATTTATGTACGTTTCATCACCTGTTACAATTTTAGAAATGATGCGGTGGCCACCATCATTCAGGATATTAAGAGTTTCTTTACTGATTCTGACACGCTACTCTTTTTGATGCTCAGTTAGATTATGGGGAACCCAACAGCAAACTACTTTTTCATATGTAATTCTTCATGAATGATTTTGTTTATGGCTGCGGATCCAATGTTAAGTTCCTTCTGTATCATTTGATAGGTACAGCGATTATCATCCATAAGCATTTTTCGTATGGCAGACACATTATCTGGGATTACTGCCGACAGCGTCCTTCCTGCGAGTTCTTCATCCTGAAGAAAATTGCGACCTCTTCTAAATTCTCTAAACCATCTTAATACAGTAGCACGAGCTGGAGATTCATCACCCAATGCTAATTGCAACCATTGAACGCATTCTTCTTGATTTAATCCTGCTTTGAAATCATTGAAAATCATGGCACGAAAATGTTCTCGCATCAACTCCACTTTCTCTTCTGTTTAAAATTATTTCCACGCTAAACAAGTTGAAGTAAGTCAGTAAAAAATCGTCATCTGTGTTAAAATATTTTGTACTTTAAAATTAAACCATTATTTTTATTTTGTAAATTCTCGTCTGAGCATATTTTAAAAATTTCAGAGTAACCATCGTATAAAATGAATTTAATATATACTAATTATAAAGACTTTGTGATTAAAAAATAGATTTTACAATTATTTGTTACATAAACAAATGGTAATGTGAAAGTTCTGTAACACAACTTTATTTATCGAGTTCTTTCAAAGTAATTTCCACCACACTGAATGTACTTCTCAATGAGACGTAACCAATTCTTAAACCAGCTTTACCAAGTTTTATTTGGAAGAGAGACACACTCATTGTTCCACACCCTCAGTAAATTCTTATTGGGATCAAATCGTTTTCCTTGTAGCTTTATTTTCAAAAGTAGAAACAGTGTAAAAGCACTGGAAACAAGGTCTGGAAAGTTAAAGGGTTGTACAAAAAGTTTCAATCCAGTTGTGGGCAAATACTCAATGTCATGTAATGAAGTCTAGTGTCATCATAGTAGAAAAACTGAGTCCTTATTCTTGATTTTGAGTACTGAATTTTCTAATACAGCTAATTCTAGTCACCTGTTACAGTCCTTTGCACATACAGAGATTGTCATTTGTCAAATATTTTCAACATCTTATGGCACAAAGTCACATGAAATTTTTTCTGCATTTCCATCAGACTATGTTGTACTCAAAGACATATATATATATGTGTGTGTGTGTGGGATTGAAAGCGCCACCAGAGGGCCATTCACATGTTTGCCGCCGGACATGCAGAGAGAAGAGAGGGAGAAGGGAACAACGAGGAGAGCCTATTTGAAGACGTAAATTCGTTCAAACAGATAGGACAATCAACTTTGAATAATTCCCTACAATGATGTTAGATTATTATTTAATATTCATTTGTAACTATGTAAATAGCATTTTCTTATTTTGTCCAAAACCATAAATAAATCATTTAAACAATAATGTAGTTATTCCTGACAATGAACAGAGCGAACCACACACACACACACTATATATATATATATATAGATATATATATATATATATATATATATATATATATATATAAGCAGAATTGTTTTCTTCTGTCACTGACTTCCAAAACTTTTCTTATCTCTAGTGCAAAATTTCTTCTTTAGAATTCCCTGTACCACCAGAATGTAGTCATACTATGTGGTCAATCATTATTCAATGTGTCATTTTTTGCATGCACAAGTCTGTGCATGCAAGAAATGACACATTGAATAATGATAAAGTTATGCTTTAAAACTGCAATTACCTCACCATGTGACCATGATGAAATAATTCACATTTTAAATCATCACTACTAATGAGCACCTGAGTTCACAAACATGTTACTAGTGGCTTCTATACAAGCTTGGACAAATCTGAACATATAACTAGCAGCCAGAGTGTTTTTTTTTTTGCAGTGTCATATTACAAAATATTTATAGTAGCCTTTGTAGATTATAGCTATGAAATAAAACTAAATTAAATCAAGAACATTAACATCTATTATGTCTTTTGTAATTAAGAAATTAAAATAGAAAAAAATAATACTAAAGCTATATAGTAGATAGGAATTTGTCATATTTTACTCCAAAAACAAATAATTAACCTTTGAAAATTTACAAGATTTAACTTTTAAGCTGGCAAAAATAATCACTTATCGTTAATAACTAATCATTTAAATATTATTTATGCAACATAACAATATGATTTTTCAATTAAAACACATACTATCAATTATTCCATACTTACTTTCCATTAATGTCTTGCACGTTTGGATTAGCGCCATTCTCTATAAGCTTTGAGGCAACTCGTGACATTCCCTTTATAACATCAGGTTGAGCTTTCTTTGGTTCAAAACTTGCAACAAAATGTAAAGGCGTTGCTTTTTCAGATGGTGTTGTAACATTTACTGATGCTTTCTGGTCAATCAGAAAAATGGCAGAAAATTCATCTTCTGAAACGTTCAAAGAGGAAAATGTTATTTGAGAAGAAAAAAAGTCATGTTAAATGAAAAACTTTTTTAAAGATCATAAGTAATTTAATAATTCTGTAACTTAACAATAAAATTAGTTTGAAAACTTTTTGAAACCATCTGTAGCAGATTAGTTCTTTAGGTATCATATTCATTAATATCTATTTATCAATTTGGTGGCATTTTCTAGTACCATATTTACTTGTATATAATCCGCAGTGGTGTACTACCCACAAGAACTACTTCTGAGTAAAATTAAAAAAAAGAGTTGCATATTCCGAAGTAATTTTTTCGCAAATAATCAAAAATATATACTGCTGATAATACGGGTGTCACATAAAATAAAAAAACAGAATACGATTAAAAATTTAATTAAGTTTAACATTATAAAAAAAGATCTCTTTGAATCCACTTCATTGCAAAGCTTGATAAACTTAGATGAAAACAAGAGATCCATCAAGAGCAATAGTTCCGAGAGGCTAGTAATATTTTTTTATTTTGTTTTAAACTCTTAAAACAAAGTTAGATATTTTTTTTAAAAAATAAAATTTTTTCGTTAATAATTATCTGAAAGAAATGGATTATTTTTTAATTGTGCTTTTATATCGGGCATGCTTTCATTTATTTTTAACTTTAACACGTTTGTCACTAATTTTTTATTTTATTTGCTTTCTCCATAGTTTTTAGTTTAAAATCTGCTATTCAACTTAAAAAATTTTTATTCCATGTGACGATTATAAACTTCAATATTTTCAGAACAAAACAACTCAGGTCAAGACAAAATGCAAAATGAGTATATCCACGACAGTATATTCACATCTTTGTGACGAACTGAATTCTTTCCAGAACATTATTGGACAATGCTCATTATAGATGAAACAAGTTTGATGAGTTGTGGCACCATCTGTTATTAGACTTATGAAAATAAACAGCGCTTCTTTCAAAGCTTTTTATTGTAAGCTTTTCTGATAAAGAATTTTTTTTTATCAGATTATCTGTGGTAGTACTATGCAAGACAAAATTAGAAAATTTTTTAACATATAATCCACAGATTATATGTAGAAAAATATGGTAACCAATAAAATTAACTGAATTTAACAGTTCCACGAAATTTCCAAATAACTAAAATATATAAGAAGGAGAATCAAGACAGCTCCAATTGTTATCGAGATTTTTGGTGATAATGATAAAAATATCAATGTGTACAGCTACATGGATAATTGGAGCTATATGGATATATTTAATCACATAAATGTACAGTGTAGGAATACTGGAACACATTATAATATTTTTAATAGTTAAAACCCAATATTTAAGGTAATTTTTGCAACATAAAAATTAAATAAAACAAATAAAGTTAAGAAAAAAAAATAAAATATACTTTACAAGAAAATGTTTTTTTTTTAGAAACTAATTTGTTACCTATAAAAATCATAAAAATGGGGAATTTTAATAATAAACATTTTTAAATCTTAAACTCTTTACATAAGTAATAAATTGAAAAGTCAAATTCCCATTTAAAATTAAAATTTTCTAACACTTAAAAATTTTTTAGTAAAAATAACAATCTATAAAACTTTTGGGAATAATGCAAAAAGAATATTATGAGAAAAATTTCTTTATAATGAATCTTCAGAACCAAAATAAAATTGTGAAGAAATTTTAAACCTACTTGTTTCAAACTAAAAACTAATCAAACCTTTCAAGAGACTTTAAATGCAGTATTTTCCTGTACTTAATCCGCAGCAACATATTATTTGCAAGACCTCTTTTTGAGTAAAAAAAAAGAAAAAAAAAAGCACTATATAAGTCTGCAATAATTTTTTTGACGAATAGCCGATTACATACACAGCAGATAATGTGTCATCATATAAAATAAAAAAGAGTACGATTAAAAATATAATAAATTGCACAAAGATATTGTTTTAGCCACTTCATCACAAAGTGTGATAAACTGAGATGAAAGCATCAGATCAATAATCAAGAGTGATAATTCTGAGAAAATTCGAATAAAACTTAATGATTTTTAGTTTCTTTTCAGTAAGTTTTAAAATGAGATTAGACATTTTTTTAAAAAATAAAATATATTTGTTTCATTAATAATTAAATGAAAGAAATGAATTAATTTTAAATTATACATTGGATATATTTTTTCTTTTGTGAGCACATGCTTTGTTTTTCACCTTACATTTATATATTTATCATCATTTTTTAAATTTGTCTTTTCTATAACTTTCAATTTAAAATCTGCTAATTTATATGTTTGCTTCCACATGACGATATGTTAACTTGAATGTTTTCAGAACCAAACAGCTCAGGTCAAGACAAAATGTAAAATGATGAAAGCAATTGTAATATCTATCTAACGAACCAAATTTGTTCTTGAATGTAATTGGACAAAAATGATTACTGCTTAAATAAGTCAGCTGAGTTATGATGTCATCTGTTATTAATTTATAAAATATAAGTAGTTTTTTTTTCAAACCTTCAATGCAAGCTTTTCTGGTGGAGATTATCCAAAACGGATTTATCAGATTATCCAAAATGGCATATAATATGCACAACAAAAGTTGAAACTATTTTAACAATTAATCTGCTTATTATACACAGGAAAATACAGTGCATATCATTTATTTTATTTAGAAATTAACTATTGACAAAATATTAGCATTTGTCACATTACACATTTAGAATAAATTATTTCACACATAATGAAACACATACATATATAAAAACAAATAATTAAATAGATAAATTAAAAGCTTTCTAACTCATTATGAAATGGAAAATATTTGTAACTAAATTATGACAAAAAAGGCTGATCTTTTACATATAAAATAACCGTATAATCAACACACCTCGATAAATAGCTTTATGAAGAAGAGTCCAGCCTCTATTATCAACTTGATTCACATTGGCTTTATGATTAACTAGAGTTCTTGCTATGCTTTCCTGACCACTTTTTAAAGCAAGATCTAAAGGAATGTCTCCATGGTCATCATATTCATTCACTTTTATTGAAAGCTGAAAAGTGAAGTTAAGCAATTTTAAATAAAATGAAAACAATACACACACAAAATACAAACAAAAACAATTCTTTATATAAATGTATCTCTAAAAAATTTACATAAGATTTTATATTCTCAGACTTTGAATTTTCTGTTTTAATCACGAATATTTATATGTTAAACAATAAAAAAAATTTACTTGCAAAGAATATTTCTCAGAGTTTAAAAGAAAATGGGAAAAATATTTAATACTTTAGATAATTTTGAAGCACAATTGTCTATGGATATTATTTAATAACATTCAAATTGCTGCAGCAATCATTGTTATATAGTTTTTTGAAATTATTTCACATATTTAGATATCTTTACTACATTCAGGAATCCCATGAATACACTCAATGTTTATATATTGTATTTGTATGATGAAATTTGTGAATATTTTTAATCAATGATGCCTAAAAATGTGAGGTTCATCATTCAATTAAATCAATAAATTTCAGCCTATTGACTCAATTTTAATAAATTCTTAATTGATGTGTAGTAATAAATGTGCAATTTAAATAAAATGCTGTTAATTACTTACTTGAGAATCATATTCCAATAAAAATAGAAACACAACATCTTCTCTTTGGATCTTGATAGCTGTGTGCAATATGAAATCTGTTTTTGCTTTGAACATTTTATAAAGCAAAGAATCACTCATATGAGCAAAATCTTCACTAGTGAAATCATGCTGGGATATAAAAACAGATAAATATATTTTAATTTACATATATAAATATATTTTAATGTACACATATTTAATAATGGTATAGTTAAGAAAATATAAAAAATTGGGACATGTATAAGATAGTGATTGGTAAAAGAAAATATGCATAAGAAATACAATCACAAACAATATCCTAACAAATTCAGATTTTAGATAAATTGAAAAAATTTGAATGAATATTCATAAAACAATGTAAATTTCCCATTTGTTTTCCTCTTCAATATAATCAACTGATACTTATATTTTCATCATTCAATATCACTTCTTTTAGACTAATAATCAGTATATTTCACAAAATTGAATATATTTTTATTTAGTACCATTTGACAATTAAAAAATTTATCATATACTCTTCAAATGACATTAAGTAATATATATTTTCAAACAGAGTTTCTAAATAACTTCTGGAATAATAATTGCAACACAAGAACTTGAAATTTGATTTAGTAATCGAAAAAATATATTCTCTTTATATAAATAAATTATTTCAATATACTAAAGTGGTTAAATAATGTCCTTTTATATTTTTAAAATTGTAACTATAAGTAATTTTTAATGGCATTGTTTTCCTAAAAACAAATGTATTTTGAAAGATTATCATTTTTAAACCACAACAATTCATTTTCTAAACATCTTTTACTTCTCTATTTATGCTTAATACTTTTAAAACATAAATAATGAAATAAAAATAAAAACATGAATTGAAAAGTCAAGAAATTCTAAGTAATCAAAAAGAGAAAAAAAATTAATTCTTAAGCAAAGTTAGATTTAAAATACAGAGCAAAAAAATAATAAATAAATAAGGAAAAATTAGAATAGTTGGCAACTCTTATTTAAATATGATACATTATATTTTTGAAATAGAGCAAAAATAAATTAAAAAGGCTTTTTATTGCAGAATAATTTCAATTCACATTAATGTAAACGAATTGGAACAAAAATATTAAATAAACTTGCAAATAATAAAATTTTAACCAATTTATGAGAAACACATGCAAATCAAAATAAGGAAGTGAAATTTTTATAAAATTACTGATTTCAATATAAAATATATTATAACATTCATTCATAAAAAATAGAAATAAAAAAGATCATAGGAAAATTAAGTACTCCTATTTAAAATCAGGGAACTTATTTCATTAAAACAATTCTATTCATAAATTGACACTTAAAAGCTTAATTATAAACACCAATCTCATGTCAGGATGTGATAAAAATAGCATTCTTCAAAAGTTGCTAAATATAGTGATTTATAAAGTACTAAGAAGATCTCGTTAAGCTTATAAATATTCTATTATTTTTTATTGAATCTCTATTTGTAATGAAATACAAAACATAATTTCACACATAAAATAACTTACAATGGAAGTCACACTTAAGATATATAAGTACCCAAATAAAGTAGACTCAAATACTTAAATTCAAAAAATACTCAAGTGCAAAAAGTATTCAAGCTAATAGAAATTATTTAGGTAATATGAAGTGCTGAAAAACAACTTTTCAATATTTACCCAGTGATTAGATATTAACTGTGAACAATGACGTTTTAATGTAGCAGCATCTATTTCATCAGCTACTTGATAGAATTTAACACAATTATGGACATCAACGGATGATAACAAAGCATTTTCACATCTAAAATAAAAACAAAAAGAATAAGACATATTATAAAGTTATAATGCTAATTAGCATTGATTAAAAAATTCCTAAATAATCAAACTGTCAAATTGCTTTAGTTGATTTAATAATGTAAGAGATCATCATTTGGTAAACAGTATCAAACTAAATTTATTATAAATAAATATAGAATTTTTACTAAGCATATATTTTATACATATTTTGACACATTATTTCTCTTGAATCTTACTAAGTACATTGGAATATGGATAAAATTATACAAAAAATCTTAACTTATAAATTATGCAAAAATTTTAAACAATAAATAATTTTTTATCATTCACTATGGAAAATGAAAATTATAAGAACACATATGTTTAAAAACACCTGCACAAATTACATTTAAAATATAATAAATAAATACTAAAATAAAAAATAATTACTATAAAAAATTATAAGTTAATATGCAAACAACCAACATATATATACTATTAATCAATAATATTATAATTTGTGATGTACTATTATGATTAATCTCTTATGATAATACACAAATTTAAGAATGATAGCACATAGATTTACAAAAACAATTTATTATGTATTAAATAAAATAACTGTCTAAACTTATATACAAACAAATGATTTATTTGTTACTTCAAGATTATATATAGAAAAATGATAATAAATTAAAAACTGCATAAAACATTAAAAATATTAAAAATTAATTAGTAAATAAGAAAACTAGTTATTAAGTTTATATTCAAATTTTCATAATAAAAAAATGATAGCTTAAAATTTTCAAAATTTGCAGAAGTGTTATAATTATGTTAAATTAAGCTTTCAAAGCAAATTAATTAGAGATACTTTTATAAGATATTTCAATTATTTTAAAATGTTACTTCTTATTTTTGATTTTATCATTAAGTAATGTGAAAACTGAAAAATAATTGATTTTTTTATCTCTACAAGTACCTATCAACTAAACTCCCCAGTTCAAATCGCTTAGCAAATCTCATCAGATCCAGGAAAAAATTATCAGGTTTGTTTAAATTCAATTCATCTGTATAAACCCATTTTAGCAATGTTATTCCAATATTTTGTGGAATGTCTGAAAATAAAATTTAATAAATTTTAATAAATTGATTACTTGTAAAATAAGTAACATCATTTTTATTTGCAAAAAAATAAAGATTTTTTACTCATTTATCTTTTGGCTTTTTTTTTTTTGCAAATAAAACTGGTGATATTTCTATTACCATGGCAGTACTAAGAATATTTGGGAAACTTCTTTTAAAGCTCATGGTACTACAAATGAATATAACTGCTTGATTGATTGTAAATTAAAAATAAACCTGTTAAATCTAGATGGTCAACATCTGCAAGGTTTGGAACACCCCAATTATTACTTCTGGCAGAAAGGACAAATTTATGAGCTCTAATTGTACGCCCATTGAGTTCCACAGTAAGATCACTAAAAAAAAATGAAAATTTATAAATTCATAAAGAATGAAACATAAGTCAATTTGAAAGGAAAAATAAATGTTCATAAATTATTTAAATACGAATTTATAGTAAAGCATTTTTAAGACTAAATAAAAAAATTTTAAAGATATAATTATCTTTTAAAGTATTTTAAATGATAAAAAGAAAAATGAAATTAGCTATGAAAGAAAATTAAATTGAACAACTATGAAAGTTGAATTTTTATGAGCTTTGTGAATAAATTAATAATTTATAAATCTCTATTTTACATTAACTTTCTAATTTAAAACTATTAAATTTAATATAAGTATTTTTGAAAATTACATGATTTAGTAGAAAAAAATACTAGTTCAACATAACTTGGATAAATGTTAAATTTCATTGTTAATAAAGTTTAAAAAAAGAAATACATTACTACTTTTAAAATAAACATTAAATTTGCCAAGGAATTATGATTTCCTATAACTATCTAAATTTAGTTCTCAACTAAAAAATTTCTCGAGTTTTTTTTTAAACAATCACACGAATCTTATTATTAGTGATCAGTATGATTTTAAATTATCCTTAATTTATATTGGATTTTATTGACATTACACAACAAATAATAAATATTATCAATAAAAATTCTGGTAGTATTATACAAATTTCATTTTAATGGAATGATGCTTAGGAATTTGCTATCATACCTGTATAGCTCTTTATCAAATAAATTTGCAACTGTTTTAAGCAATCTTACAATGAAGGAATCACCACTAAAATTTCCTGTCTGCGCAGCAGCAATGCTATATTTTTTTTCAGATTCTGCAAGCCTTGCTTGCAGTTTAACATATTCTTCTCTTAGCAAAGTCAAATGACGTTCCAGCTTTGCTTTCTCTGTAAAGAATTTTACCAAGAACATTTATATTATATCAATAAGTTAAATTTTAATATTAATAATTTGACATAAATTATTAACATTAAAAAATTATTAAAATAAAGACTTAAAAGTTTGAAAATAAATGATTAAGAACATATAAAATTATTATAAAAACAATGAAATCTACTATAAAAGCTAAAGTTATTTTTAAATTTAATAAACTTTAAATAAATCTTTTCTATTATATGACATTAAGTAACTGTGGCACAATACAACAGAAAATTATTTTATAAGTTTTCAGCAATTACATATAAAATAAAAATTAATATATAATGCAGCTTACAAAAAAATCATAATTTTCAAATATAATTATTTCAATAGTTAAAAATATAAGCTAATTTTTGTTCTGTCTATAGAAAAAATATGCTAAATAGACAAAAATTTAAATAAACTTTGCAGTTTGAAGACTAAAATTTGTTTTGTGATAGTGAGACAAATATGTAAAGACTGGGAATATTCACTCGACAGATAAAGACATGGGTTTGTGAATAATGTTTCACAAAAAAGACATGATCAGGATTTATATTCTTATTCCTTTAAAATTCCTTAAGAAAGCTTTGCTATAACAGACAAAAGACACTTAGGGGCAGTGTAGTTCCAGGATCAATAAATTTTAGAATGTGTAAAGTTTCCACTTTTTATCTTTAAATGTAACAATGGAGAGTTGATTCAGGTTGATTTCTTTTGCTAAGAATATTTAACTGAAATTAATTTACAAGCCACAATCAGCAATAGTTATTTCTTAATTTCGTATAGAGATACACAAAATATAATTGGTTATCTATCATAAGAAACAATAAAAATTTTAAAACAAAAAGAAATAAAAATACTGATAATTGAGTATATTACTTTGAATTTAGAACGACCAGATAAGAAAGCAAATCAAACCATTATATTATATATAGCCATGAAGATTAGAAAACTATCAAAAATATATTTTCATTTATAATTAATTAAAAGAATACAGAGATAACAGTAATTGTAATATACTTTTATTAAGAAATGTAAAAATTAAGACAACAGTAAGAGTAAAAAACAATTCTATCACTTATGCAAGCAAAAAAGAACAGTACTAAAATATTTCCGACACATCATCTAATAATAAAGTAAATATATAAATAAATAAATAACGATTTAGCTTTCATTTATGTGATAAGAATAAAATAAAATGAAGTGAATTTAAGTAAAATTCCATGTGATCAATTTTAAGTTTATATAAATTTGAAATAATTAACATTTTTTAAAAAGTAATGTTTTTTTATGTAAGAATATTTTTTTATGTAAGAGAAATAATAGTTATAAATAAGACTTTTTAATAACATCAAACCTCAAGCTAGTGATGACTTCACTATAAAATATAATGATCTGAAAATTACAATACATCTTATAGAAACATTCTAATGAATTATCTAAAGTTTAATATAAATTATATTTTATATAAAATTATTCAATCAATAACTTTAGCCATCAACTATTTTGTGTCATTAGTTAAATAAAATATAAATAATAAAACAATTAATCACAGTAAAAATCCCAAACAGCATATTTTACTCTATTTCAAGTTGTTTTCAAAGTTCATTTTTTATAAAATGCAAAACTTAAAAAAGTTGTTTATAAAAATCATCATTAATTAAAGGGTGTGCACATAAATAGAAAAAAACATCACAAAATAAATATTTTGTAAATATAATAAATAAATAATATATCTTTCACATAAAAGAATGAAAAAGAAACATAATTTGCACTTACCATCACCCATGTTTTCATAAATTTAATTATTTTAATTTAGTTTCGGTATTTTTGAAGAGGAGGAACATTCTTAGCAGAAAACAAAACAGAAGGATTTCTTAAACAAGACGAAAATCATACACGCCAGTGTCTTATCTCTCTCTCTCTCTCTCAGATGTGAAATATATCACTGTTGTTACTAGCTATTTTTTAGGGATATTCATTGGATATTTCAATTTTTCAGTAGGGAAAATAAAGAATATCACTATTCTTTTATTTACTTTTGTTACGTCCATAATTAATTTTATTTTTTGTTTAATTTATAGACAGAACTTTAAATATCTTTAGTTAAAATTAAAAAAAAATTTCTTTTGATAATTTTTTTTTATATTTAATCTCAACTGATAAAATCAGAAATTAATATTTTCAAAGAAGTTTCGTTATTGAATTTTTTGAAGTGATACGATGGCATCATCGTCAACACCGCATGAAGAAAAAGGTTCATTTTCACATTAATTCGGAACAAGAAATATAATTAGTAAAACCATGGCGAGTGTTTCGTATCATATTGCGAATTTGCTTGAAAAAGTAAGAAGTATTTCAGTTTATCGTGTTGTATTTGTTTATTAGTTTGAATGAATTTTAATAGATTGAACGCTTACCAAGTTAGCATTTCTTACTACCTTCTGCATAATGAAAACAATAACAAAATATGCAAGTTATCACCATTTCACGTTTAAAAATGCATTCCTGACATTAAATTATTACGAATCCATTTTATAGTAATAAGAAAATGACAAATTTTCATGTGCTGTTTTAAGGGAAACACAATGTTTGTTTTGAAATTCGTTTAACTTAAATAGTTTTTTTAAAATGATAATAAGCTGTAGCATCTTAACTGACAGTCGTAAATAACCAGTTTAGGGAAAATTAAAATTGTGAATATTAGTTATTTGAATATTTTATCTCGCCGAATTTATTTTTTTACCATTATTGCTTTCTGTGTTATGTTCTTCAGCTTTTAATTTATATTCTTGCTCCTGATTTATGAATTGATGTAATTGAACATTTATGATTAACTCCTTGAAAAATATTTAAGATTTAATTTCCATATAATTTTAAATCTTTTTGTAGTGAAACCAAATAATTCTTAAAATGACACATTACTTGTCTAATGTGTATCAAATATATTTTTTATGCTTCATCTTATATATCATTAAAAAAATCAATGTTAACTGCCAGTAATAGAATTATTTTAGTAGAAAATTGTGACAGATTTATTAAGAATGAAGTTTCTAATATTTTTTCATTATCTTTATAGCAAACTCGGTTCTATTACATAACTGCCTGTCAAACTGTTTAAGTTAGTTAACAGTTGTTATTATTTAAGGAATTATAAAAAGAAAACTAATATGTATTTATTTTGTAAGTCTGAAAAATAATCACAACAAAATCCACTTAAAAACCTTTTGATCTATAATTGCTGTAAGAAAATAGTGTTTCTTGCTATCCCTAAAGAGAAATTCTTTCTTCATAACTGAGTACAAGTGTCTGAAATTTTGTTATTCATGATTATTGATATTGATTTTTGGTACTTACCATTTCTTATTTCATTTTTGCTTTCTATATATTTAGATTTGCTTGAAATTTCAATATTTTGGAATTGCAAAAGCCTGTAATATGTTTATTCAAAACAAAGGAACAATTTATGAAAAAAAATTTAATGTTTTATTTCTTATTTTTTGCTTGGTAATTTGGAAAAAAATGATTTCACCCAGTGCCTTAAACCAGAAAAGTACTAAAATTTTTATGATAAATTAAATAATATTCACTTATACATTAATTAAAATGTCTAAACCAAATTGGATAAAATCCTGAAAGCCTAGTTCATATGGTTGTTACAATAAATATAACTAATTTCTGATATGATTTCTTGATGAAATAACATGTATATTTATACAGGTGCTTACTCATATGCTTACAAACATTTTTCAAAACTAAAATATTGTTAAGGCACATTAAGAAATTCAAGTTTAAGAACATCAAACACGTTTAGTTAAATGTAATCTATGTATATAAAATTTCAATTAATATAATTAGCCAAAAAAGAGTTTTTACTTTCAAAACCGACCCACATGTCAAAAAGCAATTATTATACATCAATAGATGAATACACAGAAAGGATGACTTAAAAATCTGTAAGTTAAAAATATCTTAGACTATGTCCATTTTAAATTTAAATTGAATTAACATATAAAAGTAAAGTGGGGAAATATCTATTAAGTGCATCTTGCATGAAAGCCCTGCGCCAAACAGTGAGAACCCAAGACAGCAGCTTCAACTTTCTTCTGAAAGTAGGAAAGTATCCTAAAGAATTACAGCTTTTATACTAGCTGCCAAAAGATGATTTGTGTGTCATGGAGAAAAAGTGGTAAATTCTTTTGGTCAGCCACTGAGACACACTCCCACGCAGAATGAAAATTAGCATTCTGCTCAAGAAAAGAACATGCATGCAAAATAACCGTTGATCACTACGTAACATGTGATTTGGGAACACAAATATATCACTTGAATCATATCTTAAATTACACCTGCAGTTTGTATCTAACTCCATTTCAACATATCATCCTTTCTTGCTTACAATATTCGTTGTGGACTAAAAGTTCACAGAATGTATTTCATGCAGTTGAATGATGGAGAAACAGGTGGTTTTAACAATTTGAATTGAATTTAAAGTTTTAGGAAATAAAAAAAACTACACTATTTTAATTTAAATAGATAATTTTTAGTTTTGTTTTTGAAACAAATAAAAACACTTATAGTATTTAGATTTAAACTTTATTATAGTTTTAGAATTTAAGTTTTCAAAAATGTTAAAACCTTCCAACATAGATTATTTCACTTTGTGCAATATCCAATTTTAAAAATCCCAATCACATACAAACTTGAGATTTAAGCATTGTAATCACATGCTATTTTAAATTTCAAGTATCAAAATTTTGAATTTTTAATTATAATTATTAACTACAATAAAATACTAATAACTAGAAACTAATTTATCAAAGATTGTATGTTAAAAAGCAAATATAAATTAAATATCAAGCATTGTAGTGCAGAAAATAGCTTTGCAATAAAACTGAATCAATAATGCAAATAACATTTTTACATGAGTTACAATTGTCCTGAAATCCCAGATTTTCTAAAAAATATCCTGAAACATCCTTATTTTTCAAAATAAATCCTAAAATTCTTGAATTTCTTTGAATATTTAATTTTATTTAATAATTATTTTTATGATATTTTTAGTAGTAAATTTTTCTCCCAGTGTAATGCATTTTCTCTTTCAACTGCTTTCTATGCAAAAATAAATGGAAAACAATTTTTCCCCTTTTTCAGTTCTCTTTCAAACTGGAAATAGAATTACCAAAATATTTGTGTCCCCCTCATTTTCAGCCATTGGTTAAGAGTATTTAAAGCCATAAATATTTTGGTTTGGGCTTACTAAGAAACTTGATTACTTCATTGTATCAAAATCTCAAATTATCTGATTAATCTCAGATATTGGATCAATTTTAGATTGGTGCCATATTTCTAATTCTTGCTAAGGGATATATGATATCAGCACTTAATATTTCATTTTACATTTCAGCTACAGCAAAACAAACATATTTATATCTCATACTAGTATGACAAACAAAAAATGTTATTTACTGCAAATCCCATTTTTTTCGGGCACACTGAAGCTAATAATATTGTAGAAATTTTATTGAAAAGAATAGCTTAAATTTAGAAAAATTAATGCAGTTATTAATGAATGGACCAAAAGTTAATTTAGTTATGTTGATACTTGTAATTTGGGAGTTAAGTAAGCAAAGTCTACCATTACTAATTGATTTGTATATTTTTTGCTTACATATAATCCATGCAACACTATCTAAGGGGAATGTCAAAATTAATTGTAATGTTGATGGATTTGCTGTAAATATTAGTTTTTCAAATTATCTCCTGCAAGAAGAGATTATAATTTTTTACGATTGAAAATGCTCGAAGAAACCTTGGTTAAATTAGTTTCTTTCATTATGTTGAGGTCTGTTGGCTAACTTGGTAAATATTTTCTTTTAATATAACTTAAACTATTTTCACTTTTTCTGATATTCTCACCGAACCATCACCACCAATAAAATGATGAATATCTAGTTTTGGACCTGAAATTAGTTTTTATGGTAACATTGGAGGAGAATACATTACATCATTTAATGTATACTTTTGTGAACTGAACCCCAATTTAACTGTTCCTCAATAGAGAAAAATCAATACCATTTATGGCAGCTGATATATTTTCATTGATTAATGTAATAAAATTAAGTCTTTCCTTACAAGAGTGATGTGAAGTTGCTGTGTCAGAAACCCAACTAATTCTTTAGTTGGACTGAACAAGCTTGTAACTTTAGAAAAGTTTGATTTACATAGTGAGTGACCATCTTTATCTGTCAAAGCTAAGTCTATAAATCTACTTTGTTTATTCTTGTTTTTTGCCCCTGGAGCAATTAGATAAATGGGTATTTTGGTAAAGGAAACAAGAATGTTACTAATGGGCCTTCTTTTAAACAAAGTCAGATGTAAACGACCTCTGTATTCTCAGCTTGAACATCTAGGTTGGGATCTGTATTTTGGATTAAAACATCTGGATTCTTTCGGTAGCTTGACTCCAGAAAGACAAGAGTTTTTATAATTTTCAGGCTGACAACTGTAACAAAGAATTCGTTTCTTCACAAATGATACTGTCTTTACCTGTATCAGTTTTTTTCTCTTAACTGAAGACAAACCTCTTCCACATTCAAAGTTTCTGCAATAGCCTTATAAAGTTTTCATCCCGCCAGCCAAGAAGTCCTTGCACTTCCCTATCAATATTCAAAGTAAGATTGTGGAAGTTGGGAACTAACATATTAAAATTTCATGTTAATAATTTTATTTCTATGTGATAAACATTTATTTCTAAGTCATTCTTTTACGACATTGCTTAAAAATCTATAATCAATATTTTTTTAGTATTTTTAAATAAAATATTAAAGTGACTATAATTAATTACAAAGTTACTATTTTATTTATTAGAAATAATTTTTTCTAAATGATGTGGAATTTTATGTATAAAATTTTAAATATTTTTGTGCGTTAAAAATGCTGTGAGTAAATCACAAAACTGTACTTGTATTAGACTAAATTTTGATTCCTACTCTCCAATACATATTTTTAATTTGTCTCATTGTAATTATATCTGAAATTTAATTTAGATGACTTCAAGTGACAAAGATTTTCGATTTATGGCAACTAATGATCTTATGATTGAGCTACAGAAGGATTCCATCAAACTTGATGATGACAGTGAAAGAAAAGTATGAATTTTTACATATTAATAAAATGTTAAAATATTTTATAAATTTTTTTATTAATATGTGCTATTTTTGTAGGTTGTTAAAATGCTTTTAAAGTTGCTTGAAGATAAGAATGGGGAAGTTCAGAATCTTGCTGTTAAATGGTATTTTAATATATATATATATATATATATATATATATATATTTTTTTGCAAAATTTCTATTTTGTAAGATAGTTGAGCTTTTTTTATTTCATTACAATGCTTAAAGATGCTATTTTAAACCTTCTGTTTATTTGTGATAAAATAATATGTGTATCAATAACACCTTCATTGATAGAAAGTTGTTTTTAGAAAGTAATTGTTTTTGTTATTACTTATCTCCTTGGTTCAGCAGAGCTAAACGTGGACTATGAATTTATTCACTCTCAAAAAGTCCAAAACCATGATTGGATTTCTATATAGATCTAGTCTGAAAAGCCCCAGACAATCCAAAATATGATCAGGAGCCACTTGTTCCCTGTGACATGTCATGCAGATATGAAAAGTCTTATTCCCATTACTGTAACACTGAGATCTTAAATGTCCATTTTTAAATCCTGTAATGGCTGTCTGATCGCTTCTACACTGGAGAGACAAAACCCCTTTAAGTCTCATTCACTGATACCATTGGTGCACTGGAGGGATATTACAGGAAGCACTGTCAGATTTTGTAGGCTTTGAAGAAACTTCAGAGTATGTTAAAGAATAAGGGGCGTTTAAAGTTCCCAAGAACCCTTTTTAGCCAATAAGTCTGCTGTTTCATTGCCATGGATGTCTGTATGAGATAGTATTAACTAAAAGTGAACGAGAGATGCTTGAGCTAGTTAATAATTGGGACAAAGTAATATCTCACACTCTTTGCCAGTTGGAAAGGTATTGAACAGAACTGAAGCTGTCAGCAGGAGTTAAACCAGGGTAATGACAGATCCAAGGCCCTCATTTATGGCAATCAGTTCGCTTCTAAAAGCTGAGAAATGGTCTGGATTTCTCAATGGGATAAAATATAAATTCCATGTCCTGAGCGGCCACTTTCATCAGTTTTTGTAATTATAATAAAAGAAATATAATATCATTATTTTTCTTTTTAAAAAGTTAACCTAGAACTAAGATATTGTTGTAACAGAATTATTTTTGCATGTCTTCAGTCTAAATTCGTTAATTATAACTAATTCACGAATATTTTTTAATAACTTAAAAACTATTCATGTACATAGAAATTTTTTTAATAATTTCTATTTAAGTTTGTTCATTTTAATTAAACATATTAAAGGAATAAAATTTAATTTCCCTAGTTTATTTTTTCCCCATGGTTAACATTTTTGTCAGCCATTTTTGAGTTCAACAATTGCATGCTTATTTTGTATCTATTTAATTTATAAATAAGTATTTGCATGATATTGCTTCAAATAAAAATTAAATTAGTTATTGACATGTTTTGAAATTAGTTGTAATTAAATAAGCTTTAATATTTGCCAGCACATGTTGTAAAAAATTTTATAAATTTGCATATTATGAATAAATTTTTATTTTGATCCTAGCTAACTTAGCTTCCAATAAAGCTTTTTAAAATTTCAGGGTTAAATATTACTTTTTTATATAGAAAAATAACTTATTAAATAAACATTGTTTAATAATTTTAAATTGCACATACTTTATAATGTATGCATTAGATAATAGTTTGATAACATAAATTTAGAGTAAGATTTGATAAATGAAAATTTGCTAAATAATTGAAAACATAAATTATTAAATGCTTTAAGTGCTTGTTTTTTTTTTCTTAAATAGTAACATTAAATATATAATTCTTAATAATTATCGAAAATTCATTCATATTAAGATTTTTGTATCTTCATTGACAAGATAAATTGCAGGAGTTGTAGATGAAATTAATTATTTTTAAAGTGTGTAGGCATCACAAATGACTAAAAAATAATTTTTATCTAATCTTCTATTTTGGACACTTTTTTTCTGTTGCAATATTACTGCATATTGTAAAAAATCAATGTTTATTTTCTCTAAGATCTGAAAAATTATTGGTGTTAGTTTGATATCCCCCTCAAGTGGTTTCTCGCCAAATCAAGACGTCCTTTATTTTGATTATAGTGTTGCCAGATTAGGTTTTTATAGTGTTTTATGTCATATATATGTTTTTTTTTCAGTGGCAATAGTATTTGAAGTTTTTGTTTTACTTTTAATTCAAACTTTTTGTTCTGTGTTTGCTGTTGTGTTTCGTTGTCACCAGCGACCAAACATCGTAAACTGTTCTTTTTACCAATTTCTATTTATTATTTATTTATATATCTTTTTTATCTTGTTTATTTATTATTAAATATTTTTTTTTATTTTCAACATTGTAAACTGTTCTTTTCCAATTTCTTTTTATTTATTTAATATTATCTTTTTCTTATATATTTTTCCATAATATCACTGAGCATATTTGACATGTGATCTTGACTTCATATCAAGTAAGTCCTTTGTTATTTACTTATCTCTTTTATCAATTATTTTGAAGAGAAAGCAAACCCAACAAAAAAATTTATTCATTTTCCAGTAATACTTTTTTAGATTTTTTGTACTATTATGTAATTTAAAATTTTATAAAATGCGTATTTTTTAATTTTGGGAAAACTTTTGCGTGGAAAAACATGCACTTAACTTGGCGACGAAAAAAGCCGCTAAGGTTGGCAATGGGAGGGGTATCAAACTAGTTCCAAATTATTTCCTTAAAATTATGAAATAAACATTGATTTAAAATAATAAAAATAAATAATAAATGAACTTCAATAGGTAGTTATTTATGTTTTTTAACTGTACATAACTCCATAAAAATATATTAAGATAAAATTACGCTCTAACTTTGCAAAATAAATAAGTTAATTTTACAAGGCATATGTTACAAAACTTTTTTTAAAAAAAGTACTTTAATTGTATGGGTTATTTTTTCTGTTCACTTTAATGAAATTTTAATGTAATTTAATTTCTAAATTTTCAAGCTCCCGCTGCATCTTAGAATGGGTATCAATTGGAGATTTTCTCTATATTGAATAGTGTTTTATAATACTATGTAAAAATTAAATATATAAGGGGTGTTCAAATGAAAAGGTACAAAACAGTGTAACAATCTGAGCATTAACATATTTATCTATGCTGCAATGGGAGAAATTATCAAGGCATCTAGGAATGTGATTAGAATCTCTGTTATGGATTGAAACATGCAAGTGCTCACATGCACAGGAGAGAGCAGTGGCCCTTATCAAGAAGACTGTCCAATTAATGTGACAGTACATATGAGGACAGGATGGCATTAAAGATGGAAACATTCTGATGTCTACTGGGAGAAACTCGGATGCTTATGCAGGTCCATAAAGAACAAAAGATCAAGACTGCTCATGGTGGGTGTAGTTCTACTCCATGATAAACAGATATCCAGGTGTATCCAAGGTATATATATATATGCCCAATAGCCCAGACATGTCGCCCTGTTATTTCCATGTGTTTTGTCGAATGAAGAACATCTGGGAACAAGGAATCCTGTGTCAAATAGTAATGTTTTGCTCGGGCCAATGGTGCATAGTTTGAATAAAGTCTTCATTTATGTCCACAGTTTCATTTTGTACCTTTTCATTTGAACACCCTTTGTATATTGCATTAGTACTAGGGATAAAAACTCCATCTTGAAATATCCACAACTACCTTCTCATAAGAGTGAAGTTCTTATTATAGCTTCTAGATCAATAATCAAAGAAAAATATGAAATTTGGGCTTCAAGTACATGGGAAAAGCAACATTTTAAGGAAGTAAATGGTCACCATTCTAAATATCTGTAGCAAACAGTGTATGATTTTGATAATCTGAAGGGAATGATTTCAAATCATTGTTACTTGGATATTTAAACTCTTATATGAATGTAAAATTTATGAAATTTTTACTGAATCTTCCTTCTTCGTATTATGAAAAATAATTGAATATTTTTTTTATTTTTTCTTAGTTTGGGACCTTTGGTAAATAAAGTCAAAGAATACCAAGTAGAAACAATAGTGGAAACTCTTTGTAATAATATGGTCTCTGATAAAGAACAACTACGAGATATTTCAAGCATTGGTGAGATTTTTCTTTTAGATATTTGCCTGAATATATATTAGTAGAAGTTCATATTGTTTTTGTTTTTTTTATTGTGAAGTGAAAAATTATAAAAAGAGATTGTATATATTAAAAAAAATTTTTTTTCAATACCGTTTCATTTTGACTGAATTACACTTTCATATCTGTATATTACTAAAGGGTCATATCTGAATATTACTAAAGGGTTTTTGAATTTATTTTTAGAAAATTGAAAAAAAAATTTAGTTCATTACTATGGGTCTATTCATTCGAAACAAACAAATAGTAATATTTTAAGTAATTAGAAATTATATGTTTAATATATGGAGCATAATTGTCTTTTATTTTGAATTGAAATATACTTGTAGCTTGGGATAAATGAATATTTAGAAATATATATGTTCTAAATTTTATTTAATAAATTTACCTCTATTAATTTAAATAAATATATATTTTTTATTATGTCTATTATAATTCTCTAGATTATTATGTGATAAAAATATTCTCAACAAATTTTTGAAATTTTAATGTAATGTTTCTACTGCTGTTGCTAGTCGCCCAACTTGTCTAGTTGTCAGTGTGCCTGACTTCGGATAAGGAGGTCCTGGGTTCGAATCCCGGTTCAGTCATGGATGTACTTTCTCTCTCTATCTATCCTGTCTTTGTCCCTTGCTTGTATGATTGAGGGGTGAATGGTTGCCTACCTTATAAATGGGTACCTATGGCATGTGTGTACTGAAGAAGTCGGACTCCACACCAAATATCGTTCAGTTGGAAAAGTGGAGCAGCGCACCCCATATTGCCAGCCTAGCTGGCACACGACAACAACTACTGCTGTTGCTGTTTAGAATTAATATATATAATAGAAAGAATAATATAATTTTTCAATGTAAATAACTCTATCATTCATTTCATTGGGTATTGGAAAAAATATTCATGGATATTCTTAAGGTTACTGTTGGGTTTTTCCATTTAATATTTCTTTGTTTCAACTCCCAATTGTTAACTGGTAATTCATAATATTTTGAAATCTATTTTGAATTATAATTCCTTATTAAATTAATCATGTTCAAAAAATGTGACTGTAGACCAAAAAGCAAGCATCCAAGGTAATGTATTCTGTGTGCATCTTATTTCCCCCCTTTTAGCATTTCAAAGCAAGAATTTTCAGTAAAAAACTGTTATACTTGCTTTATAATTTCATGGTTTAAATTTTAAAAATTTCATCCTGATGACATGTATAAGTTGAAAAATTAAACAAATTTAAATTTGTGGTGTGGAATATGTTTATTAATTATCTCGTAATTTAAATTTATGTGATTGAATGATGTTTTATATATTAATTATCTTCTAGTGTATTGAAAAGTAAGCAATTTGAAAACTATAAAACTTTCCTGAAACCAGTCTTTTATTTTATAGTTTTATTTAAATTCCATTTTAACTTTTTAGTAATATTAACAATTTTGAATTAAATACATATACAATCAATTATATATTTGTAACTAACAAATTTGCTGTTTAAAATGTTTATTTTATTCTTAATATACTAATTATCTCGTTAAAAAGCAATTGTGATATGCAATTATTGTATTTTTAAATAATCTTAATCATTAAAGTTATTTTCATTTATATATATATTTCATTTCACTAAAATGCTTTTAAAAATAGCCTTTAAAAATTTAAAGTTGAATAACTATATGTTCATTCACTGTTTATATTTCCTATCTTCCCTAAATTTGCTTTATCTATTTAGTCAAGTGATTGGCTAATATACCATGGGAACCAAATATTTTTTGTTTAGTGAGATGTCTACTACTAGTCATGATTCTATATATTTAAAAAAGTTTTGTGTGCTTATAAAACATAATCATCATGTGACTTGAATTAATGCTACTCTGAATATTTAAAATTAAGAGTTATTTCAATAAATTTTATTTCTTTATAGGTTTAAAAACTGTAATCAGTGAATTGTCTCCTACTTCAACTAATTTAGTTTCTAGTATATGCAAAAAGATTACTGGGAGATTAAGTAATGCCATTGCAAAGGTGAACATCTTTGATTTTAAACTTGGCACATATTTTTTAAATGTTTGTTGTATATTTAAATATGATTAGTATTCTAAATTCTTCTGAGGTACTTTAATTTATCAAAATTTATAAGTTGTAATGAATAAAAAATGTGTGTATTCATTGCTTTAAAAATACTATACTAACATGTATATAAATGTAACCACAATAATATATTTAGTTTTTCATTTTAAAATGAATGCAGTCAATATCCCAAATTTAAAAAATATTAATGTATCAACTTAATGAACATTCATATTAAAAAATTTATCATTAAGTATTTAAAATATATATTTCAAGTAAAATATATAGTATTATAGTGAAGTGAAACTGACTTTCCTAAAATCTTAAACCATCATAAAAGGTTATCATTTGTTTGTTGTATTCTAAGTTTTCGATTCCTAAGAAAAGTAAGATCTCTATCATGATATAAAATAATGTAAAAATTTGTGGGAAATTTGGGTTAAATATAATAAGATTTCTAAGTGATATAAAATAATTGCTTTTTCTTATTAATCTTATAAAACTTTAGTTTATTTATGTCATGTGTAATTATTGATAATGTGACTTAAGATTAGATAATTAATTTTTTTAGTTTGCAATTGGTTAAATGGTAAAATTTTAAGTGTCAAGACATAAATATTCTTGACAAAGCAATATGTGTAATTATTGATTTGTATAATGCTTGTATATGTATATTTTTGCATATCATTGTTGGTTACATTGATATTTTTAAATTATTAAAAATTGAGTCTTCTTATAAAGTAAATGCTAAATAATAGTTACAATACTGTTTAAAGAGTATATATTTTATCTTAAATTGTGTAATTTCTATGTTGTGCTGGCATATTTTCCTGTACATAGAGCCTTGAGTTAGGCTCTGCCACTTACTGGAAGCAGCTATATTGGAATTTTCATAATTCAAAAGCAGGGATCAAGTAGAAGATCGCTTGATACTTGACCTGCGACCTCAACCTATTTAACACAGCCCAGCTGCTTTCAGTGAACACAAGAGCTCTTCAGTTAAGCCATTATTCAAACTTGCTACATTCCTATAATGATAATGACACTAGGCCATCGTGGCTTTCTGTGACTTCACTATTATAGACTTTTCCTTTTGTACATAAAACCAAGAGTTGAATATTTTAGACTTTCTCATGTAAGTTGTTTTTGTGTATGGAATGTAGTTATCAATTTTTTTAAGAAACGAATCACTTCTCCTTTAAAAAATTAGAGGAAACATTATGATTGTTCCTAAAAAAAAAGTTTTAATTCTTATAACTTCAAAATTCATTTATCATTCTCTAGTTTCTTAATGAATACTTTTGTGTATCTGTTTATAGCTCTTGCTAAAAGTTATAAAAATATAGTGAAATTTATTTTTCTTAAAATATATTCTCATTCTAAGCATGTTCTTTTTTTAGCAAGAAGATATTTCTGTTCAATTAGAAGCTTTAGATATCCTCAGTGATCTATTAAGTAGATTTGGAGGTCAGCTCTTCTTATAAATTAATTTCTAGTTTGTTATTGAAAGGAATCTCATTGAATAACTTTGTTTTTGTTTATAGGTTTATTAATAACATTTCATCTATCTATTCAAGAAGCATTGTTACCACAGTTAGCTAGTCCAAGATTAGCTGTAAGAAAGAGGTCAATCACAGCAATTGGTTAGTTATGTTTTGTATATGATATACTAATAGTTATTAAGATAGCACTTTAAAGCATTCAATACATTCACAATATTCTCTTTATAAAATAAATAATTTTATCTCATTTGTATCACTAATTAGTTCATTTATCATGAAAATGCATTCTTCAGGAAAAAGTAAAACTATCTTATAAATATTTGTGGTGTTAGTATTTTTGTTAAATATAAATGTTGTGTTTTTAATGTATATCTGAAAGCAATGTAAACTTATAGAGGGAACTATAAAATCCTAAGACTTTGTTTAGTAGCCAAAACAAAAGAGAAAGTAGAAAAGAATACAGAAAAATCAAATTACGTTTGTCACACAGAAAGGTAAATGAATGAAGTCTATTTGCATTATTTTTTCCTTCACTTGCTGATCGATAAAATAAAAGATAACGTTTAAAAAATAAATAAATTTGGATTCTATTAAGTTCAAGTGCAACAACTTTCCATTTATTTTGATCATTGAAAATAGCTTTTTTTAAAAACGACAAATATGTTCAGTTTGTCTTCTAAACTCCCCAGATGGGCAAATGTGAAACACCTGGTCATGAAAGAAGCACTTAAGTAATAGGTTGCAAATATTCCTCTCTTTCTTTCCGAAATAATAAAAATTCATTATTGTGTATTATTTTATCGCGAATGAACTTAATTGTGCATTTTTTTTTTATTTTTGAAATACACTTTATTTATTACATTTCTTTTTTTAGGGTACCTTGTCATGAGTTGTAATCAAAATCTTTTCAATAAACTTATTGATGTCCTCTTAGATGAACTTAGTCAAAATACTAACACATCTACAACAAGAACTTATATTCAAGCTATTGCAGCTATTAGGTAAAATTTTCTTCCCTTCATTACATTTAGTAAATCAATGTAAATCCATTTGCATGTTAAGAAAATTTCACTAAAATTTTTTAAAAATTGTTTTGCTGCAGCAACTTTTTTATTTATTTTTGTTATCTCTGGATTGTCTAAATTTAACTCTGTAATGTTTTTTCCAAAATTCCTCTGATTACAAGTATTTGGTTCATAAATTGCTATACATTTATTAATCTGTACTTATTAAATTAAGTTTTTTAAGACAGTATTTTTATTTAATTAGTAAATTAAAGTTTTGAAGATTATTCATAAAAATTTTCCTTTAAAAATTAAGTACAGTTTCCTGTATATAATCTGCGTATTATGTGTTTAAAAAAAATTTCCGAATTTCGTTGTGCGTATTATATGCCATTGCGAATAATCTGACAAAAATTATTTTTCATTAGAAAAGTTTACAATAAAGTTTTGAAAAAAAAACGCCGTTTATGTTTCATAAAATAAATAACAGATGGCGCCAATATTCAATTGATTTATTTTAACTTTAATCAACATTGTCCTATTACGTTCAAGAACGAATTCAGTTCTTCTGAACGGTTAGTAAAGTTGCAATTCATTAACGTCATTTCGCATTCTGTTTTGACATGATCTGTTTCGCTCTGAAAACATTTAATTTAATATATTGTCCAAGGGAAGTGCAAATTATTAATTTATAGAGTAAATTTTAAATTAAAAGCTATAGGGAAGGCAAATGAAAAAAATGTGTTCCATCTGCAGTAATCCATTTCTTTCATTTAATTATTAAATAAACCAATATAGTTTATTTTAAAAATATTTCTAAACCTCATTTTGAAAGCTATTATTAACATCTACAAATCGATTAAGTTTTATTAGAATCTTCTCACACATTGATCAATATCGAGATTTCAGCTCAGTCAATCGCTGTTTGCATTAAGGTGGATTCAAACATATCTTTATTAATGTTATTTTCTGTAGAATTTATTATATTTTTAATTATAATGAATGTATTTTTTATTTTATTGGGCCCCAAATTATCAGCAGTATAAATATTCGACTATTCATTTTAAAAATTGATGCGGATAATACGCCACTGCGGATTATACAGGGTGGCACACGGCAGACAGATGAATATCAAAAGTCAATAAAACGCAAAATATTAAAGAACAACGATATTTTTAATTTTGTTTTTATACACTGACAAGGGAAATTAGAGTTTAGACAGTTTTGAATAAAATATCGCCCAAATGGCAGCCCTCACACTCCACACATTGCCTCAGCCTTTTCCTGAAATTTTCATGGACTCTTTCCAGCATTTCTACAGGAATCTGTTAGATGCTGGCCTAAATGTTGCCTTTAAGGGCTTCCAGGGTCCTAGGACGGTCGTTGTAAACGAGGGATTAAGTAGCCCCACAAGAAAAAATCACAGGGGGCCAAATCTGGAGACCCCGCTGACCAGTGCAAATCGCCTCGCTTGGAGATGAGGTGCCCAGGGAATCGGTCACGCAAAACATCCATACAAACTCTTGCCGTATGGGCAGTGGCCCCATCCTGCTGAAACCAGGTGTCATCCAGGTTTATCTACTCCAGTTCAGGCAAGAAAAATGTCTGGATCATATTGAGGTAACGTACAGAAGTCACAGTTGCCGCTTGATCATTTTCTTCAAAAAAGTAGGGCCCGATGATCCCCACCCTCGACAAAGCACACCAAACTGTGATCTGTCAGAGTGTATGAGGCCTCTAGTGGAGCTCCCTAGGGTTTGTCCCACTCCAGTAGCGCATGTTCTGTTTATTTACACAACCGCTGAGGTGAAAATGTGCCTCGTCAAGGAAGAAAACAACAGTCTGGAGGCAATGCAGCAAGCATGTTTTCGCTTCTGCATTGACATTCTTCATAATCCAATGGTTTTAACTCTTGGACAACAACCATCTTATAGGGGTGTAAATGGAGGTGTTCTTTGACGATTCTTTGAAGGAAACGTCTTGAAATTCCAAAGGCGCCAGCCTGTTTACGAAGGGAACGCCTAGGAGACTGCTCAACCGCAGCTCGAACTCTCTCAATGTTTTCCGGGATGGAGACAGTTCTCCTAGGGGCCCCTCCTTATCGAGGACACATTTCCTGTGTCCCTAAAGGCTTTCACCCACGCAAGAATTCTGTTCCAATTGAGAACTCGACTGCGAGAGGCGATGTGGAATTCTGAATGGAAAGCGCGCAGCACGTGAACAATCGAACAGCCGTTTGAAAAATATGCTTCCACGCAAAACACACGCTGCGCTACAGACTATTCCATCTTGTGAACTGACTTTGATATGGAGACAAATTTCCGATCTCGCTCTTTCGAACCACACCTACTTCGAGCAGCGCCAACGATTAGGAAGCGAGCAATGGCCTTTTCAAACCCATCCGTCTGTCGCGCGCCACCCTGTATATATATATATAGGAAATTACGGTACATACTAATGTATATATACATAGTTTAATAATTTAACAATTAAACACTAAATTTCAATTGTTCTTGAACTAAATGCTTTAAAAAGTGTCTTTTTTATATTTTACTGGTGAAACTATTTTTGTTAAAAGTTTTTCCTTAAAAATATTGTTCTTGTGTGTTTTACTTACTGTGATATGAATTTTATAGTTAATTTTTAAATTTATTATGTATTAGGAAAAAACTGAGAGAAAAACCTATTTAATACAAGAGATGTAAAATAATTATTGCAAAAAAAAGGCAGGCAAATGTACCACAATTTAAGACAGCTCAATTTTTTTGTTATTTTATTAACATTTATAAAGATAAGAAAAATGAACAACTATGTAAATAATTGAATAGGAATGCTTTTATTATCTTGTTATATATGTTAGATAAAATAATACGTAGAAAATAGAAAATTGTGTTGATAAAAAAATTTTATTTTTTTCCTTCTATTTTTATGTTGTTAAAATTTTCAGTCGTCAAGCTGGCCATCGTTTTGGAGAGCATTTAGAAAGAGTAATGCCTATAGTGGTTCAGTATTGTGCTGTGGAAGATGATGAACTGAGAGAATATTGCTTGCATGCTTTTGAATCCTTTGTTCGACGTTGCCCCAAAGAAATTTCTCCTCATGTTCCTACAGTAATTTTATATCATTTACATATTTCAAGTATATAGTTATTAAACCTATTTGTTTTCTATTAAATATCTTTTATGACATTACTTAAAAAATAAATTACATTCTTCGTTACCTAATTTAAAATTATGGTGATTTTAAAGCTGTGATTTTATGTTTTAAACTGGTATTTTTATTTCCAATGTCTTTAAATGTAGTTTACTTCTGAAAACTTTTTTAAATGCTTAAACATTACTTTCAAATTTTATGTATGAACACTACAATAGAAACTAAATTAAATTTTCCTGTAGATTGTTAAGCTTTGTCTGAAGTATCTTTGTCATGATCCTAATTATAATTATGATGATGATGATGCAGATGACAGCATGGATTTGGAAAGGTCTGAAGATGATGATGGGTGAGAATTTAAATTATTAAATAAATTTAAAATTTACATATGGGAATAATTTATGATTATATTATTTTCTTATGTGTGGTATATTTTTCATGTGAATTTCTCTTATGATTCTGTTTATCTTAAGTTATAATTAAAGTCATTAAAGAGAGTATTTCAGTTATGGTTTCATTTACCTGATTAATTTTCATTAACTATAATCTATTCTATAATATGCATACAAATTAGTTTGATTGCCATACTGTTCCACAATTTGCTTCTGTTTTTAAATCTATTTATCTAATTTTACTATGCTTACTACAAAAAATATTGTAAAAAGGTTATTCAAATAACTGCTTATGTATTACATTTAAAGTAACTTGAACATTCTACAAAATATAATTTTGCCTTCGATAATCCAAACTGGCAGATGAACAGTTAGCACTTTGACCTACAGTTTAACAGTTTGTGGGTTATATCCTGGCCTGGGGTTTAGATATTGTTAGTGGTTTGAAATTCACTTAAAATCATAGGTTCTACCCTAATTATCCCTTGTGTGCAAAAATGACCATAGAGTGACAAGCTGACAAATTTCCTTTGATACACTAAACTATCCTTTTGATAAAAATAGTGTTTAAATTTATGAATACCACCTTGGATATGGATATCTGTAGTGCTTTATAATCTACTTTAAACTTTAGGTGTTTTTTATCCAGAGAATTATTATCTTTTAATAATTAATGTGTTTATTTTTAGTCAAATTATCTTAATTAGAATTTAAAAGCTCATTATTATAAGTAAATTTCCTAAAAATTATCATTTAAAATTCAAATGAGAGTCAAAAAATGAATTCCTAATAAAAAAAGTAATTTCTATTCATAAAATTAAAAGTAAAGTCTATGAACTTATTACTTTGTCGGCTTTTTCTTATAAAAAAGTTTTCTCACTTTATTTTTTCATCTTTTCACTGTTATTTCAACACTTGTGTTACTAATAGGGAAATGTATAGATATTTTTGGGAGAAAAAAAATCTAAACAGAATTTTTTTTTAATTTGTTGAGTCAATTTTGTAAAAGTTTTAAGAAATTTTGGAGCTAGTTTATATACTTTTACTTTAAAATTATGTAAAAGTATTAGCCAATTCCAATCTAATTTGTTTTAAATTAAATATTTAGGAAATACTTGATTTGCATTATTTTAATCTGTTTATTATTAATTTGTTATTATATTTAAAAATATTAAATAACGGCTGGCTTTGCTTTATTTCATGTTTTTTTTTATATTGAATGAATTTAATTTGAAGTTAGATTTTAAAAATTAAAATAAAATTTACTGCAAAATTGAAATGGCAATCTTAATTATTACATTGCTAATTAATTTTTACTGGTTTGTATAATATATAACTGTTTCGTAAAAAATTGGCAAGACTTGTCTTTTTATCAATAAAATGCTGAACTTGGCGTTTGAATATTGTTGATGTTTGGTGCTGAGATAAAAATGTCAAAAATATGTGCATTTGTGTATAAACCTGTGTGGCAAGCCCTGTTTTAGTAGATTCACTAGTTATGGGTGCTTCTTCTATTTCCTTGGAATATAGTAGTATGAAATTCCATTATTGTTTTTCTAAGTAAAATTCTTAAAATCTGAGATTTTCTTACAATTAGTACTGTAAAAATAATCCAATTAAATCATTTACGTGAAATGTTAGTCTTATGTAAGATTTGTCATATTGAAGTAACTTTATATCTTGAAATTTATATGACTGTTACTACATTTGAATAAGAAATTTTCTGAAGGATCAGATGGTTTTGAAATTAAAAAATGTGTAATGTACATTTTATTTAATATTGTGAAGCAAATGTATAATGATGTAATAGGTAAAATGTCATTTTTTATCACAATCAAATAAAGTAACAATTTAAAACAATTTTTTATGAACATTATTTTACCATTAACTTTTTAAATGATTGTAGGAAATGAACCTTCACTTTTTAGTGAACTATGATTTCTGTCTTAAATTAGAAAAGTTGCGAATTTGAATTTTGTGTTAGAAAATTATTGAATGCATCAGAAATTTTTTAAAAATCATTAATTGAAAATTCGTTACAAATTGAAAAGTTATCAAACTTGAAAATTTATTTAAAATAAATTTTTTTTTAAAAAAAAATCTTTCTTGATGTTTATGATATACTGTTATTTATGATAGTAAAATTTTTGCTGGTATAACCAATACTATAAGTTTTGTTACTGGAATATTAGTTTAGTTGTATAATCAATTAGTTTTTTACAATTCAGAATATTGACTTGCTTCAAAACTTGCATCTATTAATTTGTATGACAATATGTGTTTTAATTTCTTTATATTACTTCTTTCTTTATATTACTTTATTTCTTATACTTTATTTCTTTATATTACAGAAATAAATTCCTTCTCATCGACATTCTTTTTTAAAAAAATTTCATAAAATTCATTAAAAAATCTGATTATAAAAATTTTGTACTTCAAAAATTGTGCCAATTTTTATGAAAATTAATATTTTAGTGAGAGTGAAGACGAATATAGTGATGATGATGACATGAGTTGGAAAGTCCGTAGAGCATCTGCCAAATGTCTTGAAGCTGTTATTTCCACTAGACATGAAATGCTACTAGAATTTTATAAAGTTATATCTCCAGTGTTAATTTCACGTTTCAAAGGTTTGTTTCTAAGTCAATTATGGTTTTTTTAATAAATAAAATTTTTAGTTTGCTAAAATTCAAAGTAGTTTCAAAATTTTCTGATGAGTATTAGAGTTAATCTTAATAAGAAATATCTTTTTATTTAATTAATTTTGTGCACCATTTACTAAAGTAGAATTTATCAAGGTATTTTTTAAATGGCCAAACACTTTCATAAGATTCAAATTACATATTTGTAATTATACATTTTGTTTCATTAATATATAAATAAATGCTTATTTATCCAAAAACTAATTTTAGAATTATGAAATCACTGGCCATTGTTTCTCCATGAATTATCTTACAAAAACATTCTTTCATGTACTATATTGGCTTTCATGTTTGTTTTTATTTTAATTATTTCACTGTTTTGTAATCATTTTTATTAAAATTAATAAATTAACATTGATTGTAATTGTAATATAAAAGCTGATAACAAATAAATTTATATTATAAATTCCATATAATATTGCAAACTATAAAAATAAATAATATTGCAAATTATGAAGTTATTCAGTTTCCTTGTTTTACAATTATAATTGCTGATTGATATCCAATTTGTAGTATCCAGAATTTTCAACTAATATTTGCTAAGTTAAATCTGTATCAAATCAGTTTTTTTCTTTTGTTTTTTTGTAATAGTAGTAGTAGTAACTACTCATGTAAATAAAATACTTGCATTTTCAAAGTAAGTTTCTAAATGAAAATGTTTAAAATAAAATTACAGTCAATGCTTATTGTGATTAAAATATTCTTTTCTTAAAAGTTTGCCCAGATACTGAAAATCTAATCAAAAATTCTATTTCTCTTTGTATTTGTATAGAAAGAGAAGAAAACGTAAAAGTTGATATTTTTCATGCTTACATTGCTCTTTTGAGGCAAACACGTCCTTCAATTTCCACTGCACATCTTGATTCTGAGTCCATGGAACATGAAGAAGGGTGAGAAATACTTTAAATGTTTTTTGAATACTTACAATTTCTGTTATGGTGAATGTAATATTTATATATTTTTGCTTTTTATTATGATTTTATTTTCATTATCATTTCATACTCATTTTCAACTTTCTTCCTGTATCTGAATGAAGTTCAAATAATAATGAATGCCTGAAGTAAAGTTTTAAAAGAGTAGATTTATTCTCCCATAATAATGATAATGCTCTTAACTTGTATTAAAGTTATTTTAAAAGAATTGTAAATTGCAAAATAGTTAAATAAATTTTAATTAAATATTACTAAAAGCATATTATTTAAGTCAATTTCTTTTCCATGCTTATAAAAATTTTGTAATTATGAAAATTTATTAAATGATTAACATTTTCTTTAAAACTTAGTACTCATTTTTAAAATCATTAAACTTGTTGAGATAAAAATATTTTAAATATATCATTTGATCTGACATTGCAACTTAGAATATTTAGTATTGTTAATGAAATTTTTGATATTCGAAATGCAATCATTTGCCTTAATGTATGTATTTATTAAATATAGTTTAATTTACATTAATGATAGTTAAACAACTTTAATAAATGAGGTTTCTGTATTTAGTGTTAATTTAAATTGAATTCTTGACATGTTCTTTAAGTATAATAAGATTTTATACATAATATAGAAAAGATATCTTTATGGTATATATTAATATAACATGATTTTTCTATGTATTTACTCATTGCTGAAACATTTAACCTTTCCATAGCTGGCAGTTTCTATCAATAAATTTACATAAATCATTTATACAATTGCATTAATTATTTTGTACCTTTTTATGCTATATTTTTATATTACTGTTATATATTTATAATAAGGCAACAATAACTAATAACTCTATGTAGCCCAGTGTTTCCCAATGTGGAACCCATGCCCCACAGGGTTCGAGTCAATTCTAAAATGGTCTCAACACGAGTTTAACCCTTTTGCTCTGGCCGTTTAAATGCAATGCTAGATTTCAGTGCCAAAATTGAAAGAAAAAAGCAAGTCGATATGTTTGAAAATCTAAATATATGAAATAAACAACTTCCTAAGAACAAATAATACTTGTGTTGATGCAAAAGCAAAGATATTTGGTTTCATTACCCATATTGAGTTATGTCAGAAATACATTAACAAAAACTAGGAACAGTTTCATTGGCTCCAAAAATGTGAAATAAATGATACTGTTTTATTTGTTATTGTCGATCATCTTAAAATTCTATCGAGTAATTTAAAAGAAAAATTTTCTGATTTAAAACTAATTGATTTTCCAACATGGATGATACATCAGACAAATCTACTAACACTGACTGTATCAAATACACAGTATCAAGAAGAATTCGCAAAAATACAATATGGTGAGTCAATTAAAACATTAAATGGAAAAAGAGCAGTGGCATGACTTTGTGAGGAAACAGAAATCAAATACTCAAATTCTACCAAATGTGCAAAAAATAACTTACTACTGTTTCCAACTTTATATTTAGCTGAATGGGGAATTGGTGCTGTAAATGATTTTCAAGGGCTGTAACACCAGTTAAGAAGAGATGATTTTTATTATTCTTTAGATATAACACAAGGGGGACTGAACCTAACATAAAATCTTTCTGTAGCAAGCATCAAGCACAAAGATCTCAGTTAAAATATTAAATTATTATAGAAATATCTTTTTAAAAATTATTTCGATTTTGAGTTTTATTTTTGAATTTTATGTTTTGAAAATTTACTTACTGCGTTTCATTAACAATTTCCTAGTGATTTCTTCCTGAAACTTATCATTTAAGTTTCCTAAGAGAACAATTCAATTTTTTAATATTTAAAATTAGGTACATGTGTTACATAGGGGGCATAAGAATTTTAGAAGGGCTAAGATGGGACAGGAAAAAAGGTTGGAAAACACTGATGTAACCAAATATTAAAGTTATCTTGATTTCTATAAACTGATTATTTTGTCTTTTTAATCTGTCCCAAAATTAAATGCATGGCATGTACAAATTATTAATTCCTCAACATCTTATATATGAATATATGAATTTTTTAAAGATTAAGATAATGTTTATGATTTAAATGTGATTACTTGATTAACTGGTTTGAATTAATATTTTTTTTAATTTCTTTAGACCTGTGAGCTTATTAAAGAGTCAGACACCACATATTATAAAATCTTTGCATCGTCATTTAAGAGAAAAGAGTATTAAAACTCGACAAGGTTGTTTTTTGGTTTTGACTGAATTGGTTACAGTTTTACCTGGTGCTTTATCAGAACACATGCCTGCCCTTATACCTGGAATACAATTTTCTTTAGGGTGAGTCATAAAATATATTACTGTAAAATATATTTGTCTCCATAAAATATAGACTTGTCTTTTATTTGCTTTGGAAAATGAAAGGTAAACTTTCATTGTAAAATTGAACTATTTTGAATTATTGCATGTGTTTTATTTTTCAGCTATGTAAATATTGTGTGTGATAGAATAACAGAAGAATCACAATACATAATTGAATGAAAACTTGTTTGTATTATAATATTTTATATTAAGTGTTTGTATAAATTGTTATAGATAAAAGAAAATAATTTTTTGGGAGTATCTCACTACATACATATAATACATCTTTATTAAGATGAAACTGTCATTATATTCTCATAAAAACAGTAATGAATTAGGAAGCTTATATTTATGTCTGAGAAATATTTAAATAAATCTCGATGCAGGTAAAGCTTTCATTGTACAAAATTCTAGTTCTGAATTTTATCAAATTAAAACTATGATTGTAACTATTTAACCTGTTAAAAATTCAAAAATAAATAATTGACTTTGATTGTTTCCTCTTTAATATTTTGCATAAAAGATTACTAAGCATTAAAAAATAATGTCTACAACAGTGTACTGGAAAAAATAGGAATTTAATTTTAATTAAATGTGTTGATGCTGATTGAAATATTTTTTGTTTTTTTAAAATACAGCTGTGATTGTTTTTTCTAAATTGTATTCTCTATTTTTATTCCTGAATAAGTAGTTGTCTGGCTTCATTAAATATCTTCTATTTTACTCTCTATGGAAAATTTTTTTAAGGTCTACTGTGTGTCTGGCTTTTATTTGATGTTTGCAAGGAATCCTCAGACTGTTGTGTATATCACGAAATCTATTACAATTCTTTGAATCCACTTGTAACCAGTATTAGTATATATATTTCAATATTATCTTTTTAATTGAGTTTTATTTTGAATGTCCAATTGCAACAAATTTTATTCCATGTTGTAAATGTACTAATTATGTATTCTCATACATCTATTATTAATTTCTGTTTTTTCATTCTACTTTATCTCAACTTATTTTTAATCTAGCATTTTTATTTACCAACAAAAATGTTTAACCTTCATATATTTATTTATTAAATTGGATTTTCTGCTTGACGTGAATTGTATTCTTGTTTTCACAGTTGGCAGTTCATGGATTTGATTCCCACCTCAGGCATGGATGTTTGGAATACATTTTGAACTGTATGTTCCTGTTGAATTAGCTCTTGTTTGTAAAATTTGTTGTAACTTTACAAACTGAATAAATCTGCCTGGCTTCAATGCATATCATTTATACCTATAAGCAATCACTTTTGCTGACTTATCAGCTACAAGTTTCTCCCCAAAATCTATATGGGTATTTTTAATAAAATCAGCACTTGATGAATTTTTAAATTGTTTTGATTAGTTTGTTTCTGACTCACTATCATTTTCAACAGATATTTAGTGTGTATTGAGTTAAACGTCCTACAAAATCTATTGATCTAAAAGGCCATTTATGGCCAAAAATTAAGAGTTTTTAAAAGACTACACGTTTTGCAATTTTTCTTAATTCTGATTTTGCGTTAGAGCTAGGTTTAGTTCTAGTTCTTGAACAACAATTTTGTTTTTAAATTCAGAAATAAATTTCTTTTTATCTGAAGTTGCCAATAATATAAAAATATTTGTAATTTCTTTTTCAACCTCTGAGTATTTATTTTCGTACTGTTTCATAAAAGCAAAGCATTTAAATATGTGTAAGGAAACTACCATAAATTGATCTTAAATTTTGATTTTAATATTTGGCTGTAAAATTCGCCTTGTAAATTTTGAAATATAATTATCTTTGTTATACATACAAAAAAAAAACATGATAAGTAAACTATGATGTATGTCATTTTTTCTTAAAAGCATTGCAGATATTCCATGTTTGGGTATATTGTTTTATTTTTACTCTTTTTATTTTGAATTTATTTGCATGGTGTTAATTTGTATTCATTTTATTTAGAGATAAAAATTCCAGCTCCAATATGAAAATAGATACTTTAGCATTTCTTAATTGTCTGTTATCTCATCATCCACCTGAAGTTTTTCATCCACATGTTTCAACCCTTGTTCCTGTAAGTTATATTTAGCTGATGTCTGAATTTTTTATGATTAAGAATTGTTGCTGTGTAATAATTATCTCTTAAATTTTTTATAGTTCTTCTATATCATAATTAGTTATCTGAAAACTATTTTATACCGTGTATTTAAAATGTTATATCATTGGGGATGTAATGGCATTTATGAAATTGATACAGAAAAACGTTTATTTATTTTATTTTTTTGTGAAAAATTAGAAGTGTAAACTTTTTAATTTTAAAAATAAATGAATAATAAATATTTAGAAAATTTTAAGAATTTAGAGTAATTGCTCTAATTGTTTTTAAATAGTTCATTCTTAAAAAGTCATCAAAACCAAATCTTTAATAAGTTTTCATTGTTTCTCCTTGCCTATTAAAACTTCATGAATTTGATTATAATCCAAGTTGAAATATTTATATAAAAAAAGTATGTGGGTCAAGCATTACATTGGTGAGGTATTTTTCGATTATTTTTTTCTTCGCTGGATTGAAATGGGGGCATTCAATTCAGAAAATTATATTGTTACCAAATTAATATTGTCTTGCACAGTCTAATGACAACATTGAATAAAATACAAAGCATTGTTATGATTCTTGAAATGATATCAGTAAGATTAATGCAAATATTTGCTATTTTTTAGTTCTCTTTATTTTATGGAATCATGTTTGGATATTCTTCCCAAGAGATAGTTCACACAATTTTTATTATTATTAAATAAGTTGCATATTAAAATATGATCAATTAAACTGTGTATGTCAATTAATATTAGAAAAGGCATTGTTTTTGTGAATATAAAGTAATATTTAAATTTGGCTGATATTTTGGAAATGGTATATTACCCTAGAAGTCCTTAAAATTCTTCATGTTTTGGGAAAAGGAATAAAGACCTATAAAAAACATGTTTAAGAAAAATAAATTGGTTTTGATGAAGTTTCTCAAAAATTTAAGAAAACAATTAATATAATTAGTAAAATTGCATAGATGAATTGTATTTCAAAATCATGAAGTTTTTTCTACACGATTTCTCACAATTAGATGGGAAATGTACTTGGCTTTTAAGTTAAACAATTTATTTTTTAGCCTCTTGTGCATGCTGTTGGAGATGTTTTTTATAAAATAACATCAGAAGCTCTTTTAGTATTACAACAGCTTGTTAAAGTAATTAGGCCATTAGGTAAATATTTTTAAATTAATTTCTTATTTTTTGCATTTAAAATGCTTTTTTATGCTAATTAAAATACATTGTTTGATTTTATGAAGACCAACAAACAACTCCTTTTGATTTTGTTCCATTTATTCATCCTTTGTATGAGTGCACTTTAGTGAGGCTAAAAGCTGCTGATATTGATCAAGAAGTGAAAGAAAGAGCAATTGCTTGCATGTAAGTTATAATTTCCATTTTGTCATTTGATAAATATTTCTATATTTTAATAAAGGAAACAAATATATTTTCTTCATCAAAATCTTTTTTGTATTTTGCTGTGGATGTGACTCAATAAGGGAAATTTTACTTATAAAGTAATATATACTTATGTTTATGTTGTAGTAAAAAGAATGTGCGACTCCTTTAACTAGCTAATTCATTAGATCTAATCCAACTAATGCACAAGTTTGCACTAATCTTATCGCGAAATTCATACAGCTACAGATAAAAATTTCAAATTTTATAAGATTATTAATTTTTCTTAATACAAACTTTTTAAAATTATCATTAGACTCAAATATTTATTTCAAATTTTAATGTAATTAAATTTATTTGTATAGAGAACTAATAAAATTTTCCAAGTATGCTTCAATTTTAAGAATTTTATTTTTTAAGATTCCAGTCAATCAGTAAAAATTCAAAATTCTCTTTATGTACATTATCACAAAATGCATAAAAGTTATGTCTATGTAATTATAGTATTCTTAGTTGCCACATAGTGTCCAATTATTATTCTCATAAATCTTTGGTTCTTTATTTTGAGTACCTGATATATAATTCTGCAATTATAATTTGTTTTCCCTGATTATATTAAATCCTATGGTGTGGAATACTTTATGATGAAAGGCACTTGCAATTTTCTGCAAACTTTTTAGGCTTATTGTGGTTATGTATTCCTGTGTAAATGTAAATATTTTCATCACACACACAATACAAACAATATTTTATACTGATAAATGAAAACTATTTTAGATAAATCAGGATATTAAAAATCACTTTTTTAATCAGACAGGTATGCATTTTAATTATGATTTTAAGATTGAAAAATTTCTGTGTTATGGTTTTAATTAATAATAATTTGTAAATTTTTATACTATACCTTAGTACAGAAGCAGATGTTAAATTTCCTCAATTATTTCCTTAACTTATGTGCATGCAAATTTCATATTTCTTGTATTTTTTTTATTTTAATTGTCAGGTTAAATTAATGTTTTAAAAAGAATGTGCAGTCTAATTGCTTTCTATAATTTCAGGGGACAAATAATTTCAAATCTTGGTGACTATTTAGAATCTGAACTACAAGTTTGCCTTCCAATTTTCTTAGATCGTCTTAGAAATGAAATCACTCGTTTAACAACTGTAAAAGCTTTGACAAAAGTTGCTGGGTATGAAAATTTGTTTTCATATTAATGTATTGAAATAGTCATGTAAATACTAAGGATTTTTTATAAATAAGATTCAACACTTTAATTTCTTTGTATTTAGTTCACCACTTAAAATAAATTTAAAACCAATTTTGGGAGAATCCATGCCTATCTTGGCTTCTTTTCTGCGCAAAAATCACAGAGCGCTAAAATTGGGAACACTTACTCTTTTGGACACACTTGTGAAAAATTATGGTATGTACTTTATTTATTAGATTTAATGTTAAATAAATTGTTAAGAAAAAAATAACCTTAAATGTGATTCGATTGCAAATTGTGTTATTTTTATCTTTTAGTTTGAAACTTGTGTGTAATATGAAGCTCTGAAATCGAATTAATGATATGAGTTTGATAAAATGTAATTTCATCAATATTTCTTCTTTTTAGTTGAACATCTAACTCAAGATATGATCAAAACTGTTTTAACTGAATTGCCTCCTCTTATTAGTGAAAGCGATTTACATATTTCACAAGTAATTTTCACTTTTTATTAATCCAAATAAATATTTTGTATCATTTTGTATATCCGTTTTACTTTTCTGTTCTTTAATGTTTTTTTAAAAAAATTTTACAGCTGTCATTAGGTATAAAAAGCATTGTAGTTAACCATTTATATTGTATACTAATAATGCTATGGTAATCATTGTATAGAAATCTGTTTTGAATAAGTTGTTGAAATATTTATTTTATCTTTTTGAAATTTTAAAATACATTTATCAAGAAACTGGTATAATATATATGTGCATTATGTTTTTTACGTAATTGTAAATTAAGAGTTATTTTCAAATTTAAGTTAAAATACGTATTAATTGGTGTTTAGATATTGTTTAATATTACGTTTACTTTCATTTATCTGTTTTTGTATACTTTGAATATCAAGATGTTAATAGTTGATGGAAAATTGAATTTGTTTTGTGTACACTGATCAAGAACTCTGATATATACTCATTAACTTAAAGCTATTTCTCCTTTGTAGAAAAAGAACTATTGAATATCTTCACTGTTGAGTCAAAATTGCTTATTTCCATAACGAAAACTTGAATTACCAACTGTTCGTAGTTGATAGAAGTTAAAAATCACAGATTTAGACAACATTTTTTGCCATTTTTATAATGTTTCATATTTTTTTATTCACTGGATTAATTCCAAGGCTAGTAAAACTCCTGGAGTTCAAAAAATTTAAGGGCCCTTTAAACTCCTGGAATTTTGACTTGACTGCTTGAAAATTGTGAATTATTCCTAGGATTTTTACTTACCTTGATGTATTTATCATAGTTACCAACTCTACTGATTTTGTCAAAACTCCTGAGTTTTTTTTTTTTATCATTTCTCGCGATTTTTCGATAATATATAAAAATCTGATTTGGCAATTTCAGTAAAAATCTTAAAAACAGCCAAAATTTTGATGAAGAAAGTATTGAATTAAGTTTTAGTTACTGAAACAGTCAACAGATAGATAACATACAGAAATATGCTATTTGCAAACTATTGAACATGCCTCATTTTCAAGTGTAAAATTCTTTGTTGATAGATTTCCCATTTTGTTATTTAGTATAGAACTGAATAAAGGATTGGACATTCTCCAAACTGAGTTCTGCAAATTACAAAGTACTTTCCTTTAAAAAATACTGGCTGAACCAAAAGCAGATGTACAATGACATCTTGTTGGAAATCTGAAAAATGAGTTTGAACAAAAAATGTTTTTTATTATTTCCCCAGTTTATGCTTACAATTTTGTCTGTTCCAGATTTTAATGGAGAATGTGAACGGGTATTCAGTCATATAAAAAATGAATTTAGATCTTCTCTTTCTGCTGAAAATTTGGAAAGTTTAATTATTGCTAAATATTCTCAAAATGAGAAAAAATGTTTTGAACTACAGTTCACCAATTCATCTCTAAAAAATGCTAAGTCAGAAATGTATGAAAAAGAATTACCATTAGTTATGCAAATTTGAAATGTATTATGTTTTTATGAATAAAGTTTAAGCATTCTGTTTCAAGCAAAAGTGTCACTAGTAATGTCTCCTGATCTACTGATTTTTTTCCTCCAAAGTTGGCAGGTATGATTTATTGTTTGTTAGAAAATATCGTTTTTTAGGGGTTTTTTACTTATATAGTCTAAAAACTTATAAGCATTAGCTCTTAATGTTACCAGTGGCAGCACGATTGATATTAGATTATTTTATTTATAACTGTTGTGTTTGACTAAAATAAAGATCAGTCACAATTCATGATTATTCAGTTTAGTCAGGACTGGATGTAGTATTTAGATATTCGTGTGTGTGAAGAGAGAGAGGTGAAGTAATCACCAACAAGATCGTTATGTTGTGCAATGAGTTGGGCTATTTAAATTTATTTTTCTATTTGTTTTTGTTTTCTTTATATAGGATAAATTCTCTCAATATTAATATTTAAAAAAATTTTAAGTCAAAATATACTTTCCATATCTTTCTTGGTGAAAATTGCATATAATTTTAGTGAATCAGGATGAATACATTTATCAATGAAATAAATTATTTAATATTCCTGGTGAAAAGTGTTTTTTCAGTTATCTATGGACTCTGGAAACACCATAAAAATTTGTATATTTGTATATATAAATAACCATGAAATGTGAAAATCTATTGAATGATTTAAAAAATAGAAAAGTCTTGGATATGGATGTGAAATGTACAGTTTTAAAAGAGTTTGAAAGTAAATCAAGAAAAAATTATTAAAAGGAAAATTGCTTTAATTAAATAATAATTAGGGGAAAATGTCATCCTGGGAACTTTACATAATAGTTATATTTGTTTTGAGTAATTAAGTTTTATGTTTGAGAAAAGGTTGTTATACACATCTTGAAGTACTCAAAAATAACTAGATAAAAATCTATTGAAAATGTTTAAAAACTCTAAAATTATCCATTATTTTATATTATCCAGTAATATAAAGAATATTGATTATTTAAATTAAAATCTTTCTGTTATAGCTGTAACTTCAATCAGGGCGTTTAAAGTAATTATTGAATATAATTCTAACTAAAATTTTAAAAAAATATTCCCATTAATTTTTGCAATTTATTTATATTTACAAATATTGAAAAATGTTGGGTGTGCTTAGTTGTATGTATATATGGCTAAGAACAACTTTTAAAACTAAAAAATAATAATTTAAACATTAAATTATTTTTTATGAACCCTGTAATTCCAGTAATTATTTTTTAAATCGATTACTTATAGTAAGCATGTTTAGAACAGCAAAATATACGTTTCATAAACAAAATATATCATGCAACATGGATGTTTGTATAGCTGAGAAATGGATTAAAATGCTTAAATAATCTATTAATTATTTCTTATTTTGTATAACTAAACTGTTTTAACAAGAACACTAAAAAATCTGAAAAGATGATTCTACTGTTACTACAAACCAAGCTAGCATACTATAAAACATTCAGAAATATTACATCATAGGTGAGTACCATGCAGGCTTTTCTAGAATTTTATTAGTATTATTCTTTCAGACTTTTTATTACCTGACAGATAAAATAAGATACAAAGAATAAAAAATATATAGTTTTTACTTTACAATGAAGCAATTTTTTTGTCAAGCAGAGGATATTAATATTTCTCAAGAAATAAATACTGAGATTTCATTAAGCGTTTTAATGGTTGTAATAAAATTCAAATTTACCATTTGTATTGTATTCATGATTCATGTAGGACATATCTCCTTGTTCAATTAAATTTTCTTACCTTCATTGTTTTTTTGTGGTTAAAGATAAAGAAAACATGTAATTAACAAACTTGTTTATGAAATTAGTTTTGTCATCCAAAACATTTAAACTAAAAAAAATTATGTTGAACAGGATTAAATTTACCAGTTTCATTTTATTATTAAACTTGTTAAGTTGTTTCTGGTATAAAAATGAATTATTTTACTCTGTTAATGAATATTTGTTTCTAATTTTTAGTTGACCATGAGTTTATTGACGTCCATCTCAAAAGTTCAGAAACAACCATTGCTTAATGTCACTGATGCTATATTACCAGAAATACTTAACTTAGTTCATTCTCCTCTTTTACAAGGTATTTAGAGTAATCATTTTGTGATATGTATATTGTTATTTTTTAAAAATTTTATTCATTATGGCTCAGCAATTTTTGTAAGATGTTGGTTGGATTTACCTTACTTATTGTATATATCACAAGATAAGATTTTAATTTTTTTTTACAAGATCACAGATAAAATTTCATATTTCCTTTAATGTCTTTATTTCAATAAGAACAGAAAAAAAATGTTAATTTTATAATTACTTATATAGCAGAAATGTTTAATATTAAGAAAGTTAATCAATGTGCAAAAATTTGGGAGTCTATTAGTGATAAATTTTTATACGTATTGATATGATGGATAGATGCCCAGTTTTAAAAAAAAAAATTACAAAAATGTTAAGTACTTGTGAAGATAAATGGTTTCTTAAACTCAATTGTTTGTTAGAATTAGCATTCAGAAAATTTGCCATCGATTTATATGATTGTACATAAAAGGTTATTTACATAATTTTTTAAACCGCTAATCATGTAATTCAGAAATGTTAAATTACAAAAAAATTAACTTTCTACTTATGCAAAAGAATGAAAAGAAAACAATCTATAAAAGGAAACAGCAAATTTTATAAGCAAATTTTTATTTTAATGACTACTTTCCAGTAGTCATTAAAATAAAAACTACTTAAAATCTTTATAAAAATAGAAATGCAAATATCTGCATTTTGCAAGTAATGTAAAATATATTTTTATTGATGACTTTCTTGCTCTGTAAAAAATTAATTTTGATTTTCTTCTATATCACTAATTATTTTTTCACCTTCTAATAAATAAATGGTTCCTCGCCATGATAATCTTGAATTAAAGCTTTCCTAAATACGAAGGAAAATATGCAGAATATATGCAATCTAAACTGACAAAGCTGATAGCATAAACTTAAAAAATAGTATCAATCAATTACAGAATAGCATTGAAAAAATAAGTATTCAAAAATGCAATCAAAAGTACAAATATCATGTGGAAAAAGTTTTGATTTAAATTTATTTATATTAAACTTTTTACCTGCCCAGCTGATGAAAAAATAAATAGCCAAGAAAAAAAAAATAAAAGCTATGTTCTTAAACTTAAACTATGTTGGGGTTAAATATAATAAAGGGCCATCCAGTAGTCATTTAAAATTCTTCCTCTTTTAAATGGACATACATTATCAATTCTTTAAAAACTTTCTTCTTGCAGTCACATCAGTCAGTAAAACACCTTGCGTTAATAGAAGCTTATAGGAAATGCTTGTCTTGTCAGTTTTGAAGAAATGGAATTGTAAATTGTTAGCTCTTTAATCTTATAAACCTTTGCATTTCATTTGTAAATATGTTTGCAAATAAAAAATTTCTTACCATTAAAAACTTCCTTTTCCGATAGCACACTTAATGCCACTCTGGTTTAAAAACCTTAGCAACTTCATTATTTTGATGAAAAAACTGCCTTTATTTAATTAAAAGCATATTAAGCTTTCAAATAAAAAATTTAAATGTTTGTAATTTAATATTAAATTTATAAAGTTAGAAGCACACATGCAGCAGATTTATTGGAGAGAATGATCTTAGTAAAAAAAGTAGGGGATATTTTTTTTCTTTAGAAACTAATATTGATTTTATATTGTTGATTATCTGAAAGAGTACAATGATTAAAACCTCACATGTTCATATTAAAATCACAAAATAATTTTATTTTAAATTAAATAGGATTGTATATTATTTGTTATTTATGTTTCAATTTATAAATCTTAACAATTTAAACAATGATAAATTCAAATTTTAAATGCTCAATTTTTTCATTGTAAATTATTGTAAAATTAAACATATTTTACTTACATATTTAGAAAAAAAAAATTTTTACTTGTACTATGCATAAATTATATTTGGTTCCTTCTTATGACTTTGAAAATTAAATGTAATTTTGTATTTTGAATTTAATAGTGATTGTATTTTATCTATATTGACTTATAATGCTGGAAAATCCAAAATAATAAAAAGTGAATGATATTAATGCTTATAAATATAATATTAATTACTTAATGCTTATAAATAAAATCAACATTTAATTCCTATCTTTACATTAAAGTATTTGCTGTGAATAAGAATGAAATTAATTTTGTTGTATTAATTATAATTATTTCATTTCCTGCTAAATAATAAACGTAAGCAAAATAATTGTCTATGTACATTATTATACTATTATATGCAGCTTATATAACAATATGAACTTTTGATTTTAATTTTGTTTTGTGGCATTGTTAAATATTAATTCTGCTCTGTTAATTGCAATATAAAAATAAAAAAATATTTAATATCTTAAATAAGAGAATATTTCATTGACTCTAGTATTTATATAATAGTTAAATTTTATTTTAATAATTTTCAAATTATACCCATATAGATTTAATTGTGGTTGTAATTAAATGTTCTCAAATAATTTTAGGGAATATTTTGTTTAAAATTTACAGGAATGTATATAATTATATAAACTGACTATATGATAATTGATTATTTATATTTATTTAAATAATATGTTTTCTAGGTGCTGCTCTAAATGCTATGTTAGAATTTTTTCAGTCCCTTGTTACTACACAACTCCCTGGTGTAACATACAGGGAATTGTTAGGAGTATGTATTAAAATAGAGATTTCCTTTTTTGGACTCCACTTTAAATATTTTTAATTTATTTTAAATATGTATTATTCATTGTTAAAGATATGAAGTTTTTCCTTTCTTTTTAAAAATTTGTTCATTATATTTATTTTATATTGTTTCAAATATGTATTTTTTATGAAAACTTTAATAGATGTTCAGTACATTGTATATTTTTATCGGTATTTGAATGATTTAACATACATTTGCAAACCTAATCTAAGGTATAGCATTCTTTTTTAGCGATTGACAGCCCCTATATGCACAGTGAATGGACAACAAGGGCAAGGTAATGCTCCACACACAATTCACAAACAAGCTTATCATTCCATTGCTAAATGCGTTGCTGCTTTAACAGTTACTTGTCCTAATGAAGCTTTACCTGTTGTGCAACAATTTTTACAAGAATTAAAGGTATGTTGAGAAATTGGTATCAGAGGTTTTTTGTGCTCTATTCTCTATTATATTAAATATTCAAAATTTATTTTATTATGAAAACTTGATGAAATATAATCACTATGAAGGAATACATTAAAATTTTTAATGCATTCTTTTACAGTAATTAATTTTTTTTTAAATTTTAAATAGAATTCTTTTTTTAATGTTCAAATTCCTCAGAACAAAATTACTATTTCTTGAAACAATATTTTTAAAGATCTTACTATTTTATATTTGAAAAATATGATTTTATATAATGTTTTAAAGTGATAAAAATATTTAGAAGGTCAGTGTAAATTTCCTTTCTTATTCAAAAACGTGAGAATCTGAGCATCTCCGTCAATGTCTTTTGTTTTAGGGTAAAAGAAATGTTGATAGTATACAGTTGTTTGCTTTACTTGCTGTTGGAGAAATAGGGAAACATATGTAAGTCCTTCGTGAAAAAATATATTTTTGTTAGATTTATGTATTTTTCTAAAAATAATCTTAATTAACATCTTTTATATTTCAGTGATTTAAGCAGTATACCAGAACTAAAAACTGTGCTCTTAGATTCCTTCTCATCTCAAAGTGAAGAAGTTAAAACTGCAGCTTCTTTTGCTCTGGGTAATTTTTCTGCTTTATTAAAGTTGAAGTGCAGTAGAGGTAATGTATGTAAATATATATGTATTTATATATATATTTGTGCTTTCAGGGAGTGTTTCTATTGGAAATTTACCTGAATACTTGCCTTTTGTTCTAAATGAAATAGAAAATCAGCCAAAGCGTCAATACTTACTTCTTCATTCATTGAAAGAGGTAAATCAAAATGACTAAAATTTTTTTCTTGTTATTAATTGGTTTCAAATTTGGACTGCATCATTTAATTATATTGTTTATCTAGATTATTAGTTGCCAATCTGCAAGTCCAGCAACTGTAAAGCTTTTACAGCCTTTTATAAAAAGTGTTTGGTATGTACGATTAATTTGAATTTTAGTATAAAATTTTTATTTTGGAAAAATGAATTTATATCAGTAAAAAAGCATAATTTGTATTTGTTAAATCAAGTTTTTGTCAAATTAGAAATAAAGTAAAAATTTGCTTTAGTCAGTGTTGAAAAATTTTAAATATGGTTCAGTATAGAAATAAAATTTTTGTGAGGGTGTATTCCTAATTTTCATTAAAATTATTTTATATATTCATCAATAATGTAATTCTAAGACCAATCAATTCTCTGCTTAATTTATCAGCAAAATTTTATTTTTACCTTGCGAAGAACACTATTTTCATAACTTTCTTAGTAAAATTTGATTTCTATCTTATTGTAAATTTCTGTGTTGCTGATTTTTTATTGCTGTAATTTAAAAAAAAGACATTAAAAGTTGAGACTGCAATAAAACATGTTCTATGTCTTTATGTAAGTAATGTATAAATTATGTACTCCTGTCTTTTGAAATTTGCAACACTATAAAGTAATTGTGCAAATTGTCAAATAAAATTTGCATGAAATGCTAAATTGGTTAGAATATATAAAAAACTGACTGCAAAATTTTTCAAACTTACAACTGGGCAGTGGAATAATTTTTAAAGGTTTATGTCACTTGACTGCTGTAAATGATTACCTAGAAGTCCATTTATTTTAGTGTTTATTTTTTCTAATTTTAGGAGTATGTTGTTTAATCATTGTGAATGCACAGAAGAAGGAACAAGAAATGTAGTTGCAGAATGTTTAGGAAAATTAACTCTTATTGATCCAGTTAATCTTTTACCAGAATTAAAATCATACTTATCATCAGAATCTCCTCTTGCTCGAAGTACGGTTGTGACTGCTATGAAATTTACAATATCTGATCAGGTAAATGCAATTTTATTGAATGAAAATCTGTCTTAGTTATTTCAAGGTCATGTACAAATTTTTATTGTAAGGCTCATACATACTGTACACAGTCTATATTTTGTAAGACTTTGTGAAATATTGCCCTACATGAAATCATTTTATATAAAATAAAATATTTACAAAATTGTAACTAAATTAAACTTAATGTATTAAAAGTAATGTGTTTGCATGTTTTACATAAATATTGAAAAATGATTGACTCAATACAGCTTGTCTACAGATATTTTTAAAAACTACAAAATCAGTAGTATTCTGCTTGGTATTAAATAAATGAATATCATACTTATTGAATATTTTCCAGTCAGTAAATTAAGCATCTAATATTCTCTTCTTATTATAATATTTTCTAAAAAGTACTTCTGAAAATCCAAAAGAAAAATTTTTGTTTTAAAATTTCTTTTTTAACAATTAAAACAGAGGGAATATTATTTTTTTTGGTTCTGGTTTTAATAAAGTTTCCAATTGGTTCATATAATATACATTTTTAGAAGTTTTATTTTATATTTTTAAATTAAAATTTGCACGCACTACTGTATTGAACAATACTGTAACCTTAAAAAAGAAAAAAATCATTACTTTTTTTAAATTTTATAACAAATATTTGTGCAATTATATTTCTATAATCGGGTTTGAAAATTCTCTTTTAACTTGCAATCTTTTATTTTATTTCAAAGATTATTATGAAAATTTAAATTTTTTCTACTAAGCAAAAAGCTGTGGTACTGGTTGTACATACTTAAAACTAATCCTCTATATGATTATTTACCATGGTATATTCTATAAAAATGATGTGTAAGGTCTTAACTTATTTATATTTTATTTTTAATTGCTTTATTGAAACTAATCATGTTCTTGGATTGTTTAGCCACAACCAATTGATACTTTACTTAGAGGATGTATTGGAGACTTTTTAAAAACTTTAAAGGATCCAGATTTAAATGTCAGAAGAGTAGCTCTTGTTGCATTCAATTCTGCAGCACACAACAAGCCTTCTTTAATAAGAGATTTATTGGACTCTATTCTTCCAGAACTGTATAATGAAACAAAAGTCAGGGTAAGCATATTCTATTTGATTTTCGAGAATAAAACTTATGCTTGATATAGAAAAACTGGAATTAATTATTCAAATTTACCAATACTGTTTTGAAATTTATTATGGGGGAATAATTTATGAAGTAGAACTATGAATTTATGTGTGTTTGTAGTTTATGCGACATTAATATAAGTGTAACTTTAAAAAGTATTAACAGTTAGTGCTTAGAAGTACCATTTGAAAAATGCAAAGGCCAGAAATAAAAAAAAATTGTTTGAAAAAGATTAGGAAAAAAGGTAATTTTTTTTTAAAAAAGGAATGAATGTTGAAATTTAAAAATTTTTGTTGCTTGTTTTTATGTAAATGAAATTCTCAAAAGTAAAAGATTGGGTTTTTAAAAATTTATAACCTCAACCCACAAATAAAACTTCTCCTGCATTAAAAGTGAACTAAAAGTAAAACTGATCAAATTTTCTTCTAGTTTTACATTGCTTATATGTTAAAACCATAAATAAAATTTAGGCATAATAACGAAGTTTCCAAAATCTGTATGTAAAAGATATTAAACTAAGCCCTTGTGGATCTCCAAAGAGAATCCCCTCATCAATTCTTCCATTCTTTTCCATTGTTCTTATTTCCATTCTTAATAAAAGAATGAAAAAAAATGCTATACATTTTTATTAAATCGAATAATATTGTTATGGATCTTGAAGTGAATGATTTAATATGTAAAATATCATTCGATCTAAAGTTTTTTAATTATTGTTTCTTACAATGAGAAGATTGCATAAATTTTTCAATTATATATATGTGCATGCAAGTATATAATTACATACATATAAAATTTGTATAATTTTCTGTAGAAGGAACTTATACGGGAAGTTGAAATGGGACCTTTTAAACACACAGTTGATGATGGATTAGACATACGCAAAGTAAGATATTTATTATATTTATTTTGTTCTTTGCTTTTGTGTGTGCATTCGGTGCTCAAAGTATTTTAAGGAATTTATGCGTGAATACTGATCTCATTTCCAAAAGTTATACCATGGAAAGAAAGAAAGAAAGATATAAAAGAAAATGTTAATATTCAGAAGCCAATCTAAATTTGAGACACTTCTATTTGCTTCAGATGTGAATGGGAGTATGAAACTATGTTACTTAATGACTAATTATAGTTTCATGCTGAAAATGTGCAAAAATGGCAATTGTATATTTAAAAAATGTTCAAATGCTATGAATTTTTATACAAATGAAGACTGACTTAATGTTTTTTATATTCTAACTTTTTGTTATTGACTCCAATATGATGTCTTGAAAGAAACAAATTAAAATTATTATTAGATAAATTTATTTTTATGAATGAACATATTTGCTACTTTCCTGCAATATTTCGTGTCAAAATAATCAATTGCAGTCTTACATTTTATAATTAATTTTTGATTGTGATTGAATAACTTTTAACCTTGTTAAGTATTTTAAATACTGTTATTCAGTTCTTAAACTATTTAAATTAATATGTAAAACTCTTGCACTCTCCAATTTTTTTCCTCCATATACTAACTTGCATGTTGCAAATATTAAAATGGGCATATTTTTTGGTTCATTTCACTATATTTTAATTATTTTGTAAAGAAATTAAAAGCAAAATAATTTTATTGGCAAATAGCTTTGCGTCAATGACTGTTAATCTGGCTTGAGACATAACAAAGCTTGTACTGGTTATTGTTATTAATTGCACTGAGGTTTTGAAGTAGCTTATGCCTAAAAACCCAATAGCAATATAGGGGATTTAATTAGGTACTCAGAGATGCCGTTTGTTACGATTTTTCCGTATTTAGTACAGATTTCTACTCTTCGTTACGGAGTTACGATGATCTTAACGAAATTACGAAAAATAGATTTCTCTCTCGATCTCTAATAATACTTTTTTGTCATGTACGATTATATTATTATTGTATTATAGCGATTAAAATTTGTGAAGGTTACAAATAAATTACTAATTTAGTGTTGAAATTGGATTAAGAAAAATATGAATAATATTTCAAACTCAAAATTGTGTTATCAGAGGGAATTTTCTCAAACAAAAATCAGTATGGTTAAGAAAGCTATAACACAAAATTTGTGATTGTCATTTATTTCTATTTAACATGTCATTTATTTATTCTCAGTTAACACAGATCAGTATGCTATGTTAGTTTTAAATAAAAAGATTTTTTCTTTTCAATATCAGTGTTTTTTGTTTTTTTTTTCCTGTAATTATATAAAAATCTGTGCTGTAAGGATCTCTGAGGTAAGACATTTAAATTTTAAAGAATGGTTTACTTTCTTAATTATTATTTCTTTTTTATATTTATTATGATTAGATGATCCTTTTACTTTTATTTTTTAACATAGGTTAACTTAAAAGTATTAATTTTATGCATATAAGTGTATTCTTAATGTAAACCACGTGTTACTGAAAAAGTTACTGAAATTTTTTGAAAAGGTTACTGAAAGTACTGAAAATATGTCTGATTAGTACTAATTGGGAAGCTCAGAGGTTGGCATCTCTGGGTACTGTAAAAAAGTCAGCATTGTTTACTTATAATTGTGTCAGTGTTCAAAATTCATTTTAAGCATACTGAAGAACATGCAGGCTGGAAAGATCATTGATAAACATTGGTTCTAAAATTTATTGTGGCAAAGTGAATAAAATTAGACTAATTAGGACTATAATGGAAGAAAATGAGGCCATGTTGATCTTTAAGACTGGAAAGTAAGCCTGTCATTAAACATAGCCATAATCAGTTAAAACTCCATTTTGGGAAGAACGCATAATTTACACTATTTTATGGATCTGCAACATTTGTATAGACTAGTGTACCCAGAAAAATTGTGTAGATTTCTACAAAATCATTTGTTATGAAAGCTTTGTTTATCGAACCATATAAGACAAATGGAACATCTTCAATATTCTTAATTTTGTATGATTGAATTATATAAATCATATTCTGTTTAATATAATCCAACCTTAACAATCAGGGTCATTGTCATTATCTTGAGTTCAGGGGTGTCACTTTCCTATTCTAGTGATGAATTTACTTCTTTTGAAAAAATTTTGGAATTGAATATTTGTTTAAAAGTCCTGTTATAAGAGAACTTTTTTTCAGTCTAAAGTTTCCCTTCAATCAATAATGTAAAAATTATTCTGTCAAAGGAGCTGTTTGAAATTACTTTTATTCAAAAGTTAATTGATTTACTCTGTGGGCATCTGTAGTTATCTAAAAATGCATTTTTATCTTGATTTGATAAGGTTCCAAAAGCTGATTTTCAGAAGCTGATTCTGAAAATTTCATTTTCAGATCTGTATTAAAATTGAAATTTTCAGAAGCTGATTCTGAAAATTTCATTTTCAGATCTGTATTAAAATTGAAATGTTAACCCTTTGGATGTACATTTATTCGAATAATTTTTTGCATTTGGAGCACATTTAATTTTTTGGGGTAGAGTAATTTGTAAGAACAGCTTATTTTATGCAAATATTAGAATTTATTGGCTCCTACCTTTAGTTTCTTTTTTTCCAAAACCTTTTTCTATCACTTGTCTGGCATATCTATTTATCTCTTCCACTATGCTATTCCAAAAATCTTCATTTAGGTCTTCATCCAAAACATCCAAAGGTTTAGGATTAGCACCTAGCCTTCGCAGACACAAAGGATATATTCCAAGCACTTCACAAAACCGTTTTACATTAGGTACATTGTCTTTTTCTTCCCAAATCCATTGATCTAATTTCTCAGGAGAAGATTCACTATCACTGCTTGATAAGTATCTTGTACGTCTTTTGCATCTTGGTTTTATCTCACTATCATCACCACTATCATTGTTACTTTGAAATAAACAAAAATGAACATGTTAAATATTGTCTCATTTTCAACGACGTATCAGACCGTCATGTGCGACTTTGGTCAAATTAATGCATGACGTTCTGATACGTAGAATGCGGTCAAAGGGTTAATATAATTCTCTAAAACCAAAAAACTTAATTTTGACATTGTTAGAAATTAAATAGATGTAATGGATGTAGATTAAATAGATGTAATGGATATTTAAAAAAGAAATCCATTTGAATTTGGGTAATGAATGATGCTATAAAAAGAATTCAGAATGAGGTATAGTAATATTCAGGAGAACTTCCGTGTGGAAAACGTCTCTTTTAATTAGTTTAGATACATAGTATTTTAATAAATTAGTGTAATATCTTCAGAGTGAAACTCTTGATTTCATTCATATTGAATTATATGTAAAATCTGAATTTTTGCCAACATTTCATTTATCAGACTTAAAGCAGTTATAGATGTAAATTTATTTTAGTATGCATGCTTATAAAGTGTTATAGATTTAAGAGAAAAAAAGTTTTTATGATAAAATTACTATATGAATCTATCTAAACAGCTTCATCAGGAAACAACTGCATACTCCATGAAAAATTATTTACTTCTAGATAATATTTATTTTTTGACATTAGATCTAAAATGCAAAATATAAAACTATTAATATATAATAAATTTTGCAAAACTGCGTTAAATTGGTGGTCTTGTGTTTTTAACTCTAAGTGATGCTATAAAATTTTAATTTTTAACTATTTTATTGCATGCATTGCAAAATCTTAAGTTAAAGGTATTTTAGATAATTATTTTACTGATAAAAGAGTTATAAGTGTGGAAAATTACAAAAAGTTTGAATTAGTGCGAACTTTTAATGAGCTTATATGTGTAAATAATTGGAGTTCTCTTTAACTTCCATGAAAATATGACTTGTGATTACACAAGATTTATAATTGCTTACAATTTCGGATTGTATATTCAAGTTTCTGCTTATTTCTCCATATTGGCTTTTATATTAATTTAGATTTGAAGATTATTAATCTGTAGATGTATCAATGCAGTTCATACTTATACCAAATTATATAAAAATTGGGGATTTTTATTTAATTAGTTGCTTGAAGAAAGTATTAATTTAGATTTAAAGTAACTATTATTTCTCATCATCAGTTGCTCGACAGTCCTGGGTGGACCCTGGCTTTCTCAAGAAGTCTGTCAATCCTTCTTTCTGCACACCACAGCTTTTCAGTCTTTGACCTTGATTGTGTCAAAGTCTCCTTATAGGCAGTCAGCCCATCTCAGTTGGGGTCTTCCTCTTTTCCTAATTGCAGTTGGTCCAGCCTAAAAGTTTCTTTTAATTATTCTGTCATCCTTCATTCTTATCTGTCCAGCCCATTTCATGTACTGTATCCTATGGTACTTTATAATGTCTGGCTCTATGAATAACCTGTGAAGTTCAGAATTATTTCTCCAAATTCCAATGTCACAAACACCACCAGAAATGGATCGGAGAATCTTCCTTTCAAGGGTAGCAAGAGTCCTTCTCATCAGCTTGGGACAAGGTCCAAGTCTCAGATGCATAGGTGAGAACTGACCTGATAAGGCTTCTATATATCAGCAACATGGTGCCTCTTTTATGTTATCGGATTTGAGATTTCTTATGCCATAAAAGCATATGTTGGCCACAGTTACTCTCTTCCTTACTTCTGATATAGAGTTTTCAGTGTTGATTTCAGAGCCAAGATAGGTGTAGGAGTTCACCATTTCAAATGTGTAGTCTCCAATCTCGATGTGCATGGAGGTATCTGTGTTGATATATTGCATATATGTATATACTTAGTCTTTCTCTAATTAATTGAGAGATGCATTTTTTAGGCCTCTCTTTCCAGGTCCAGGAATGCCTGCTTTAGATCATTAGGGGTTTTTGCTATGATATCAATATCATCAATATAAGCTACAATTTGAAAAAGGTAGTCCCTCTATTGTTAATTTCTGAATCTCTTACTATTTTTTCAAGAGCAAGGCTGAAAAGGAGGCATGTTAATGCGTCGCCCTGCCTAACGCAGTTATTTATTTCAACAGGCTCAAATTAGCCCTTCTGGATCTTGACTATCATTTAAAGTGAGGGATATTAACTTCACAAGTTTTTCCACACACTGTTTAGAAATCAATGAAAAGGTGTGCGTTGATTTGGAATTCCTTAGTCCTTTCTAGAATTTACTGTATACTAAATATTTGTATACTTGTGGACCTATTCCTCCGGAATCCACACTGGTAATCACCTATGATGTTTTCGGCATAAGAGTCTTGTAAAGAGTATATTAAAAATGGTGCATATGAGGCTCACTCCCCTATAATTAGAGCATTCCAGTGCGTCTCCTTTTTTGCGATTTTGACAAATAGTGCTGAGTACCACTTCTGAGAAAGCGTTTCAGTCTCCCATACTGATAACATAATGTGGTGGATGACTTTAGTTACATTTTCTCCAGCATATTTTATAAATTGTGATAAAATAGTATTTGGGCCAGGGACCTTATGTTTTTTTATCATTTTTATGGCTTCCACAACTTCAGCAAGAGAAGGTGGGTCGATCATTTCCTGATTAATGTTTTGTGAATAATTGAAAGCAGATGGTGGATGATTCTTGTTCAGGAGATCATAAAAATGCTCATTTCACCTTTCCAGTATCTTAGATTTGTCACTCAAAATTTCCTTGTTATTTTTGCAGAGAGCTGTTCTAGTTGGAACTCTCTGTGATAAATGTTTATCTCACGAAAGAAAGCTCTGTTTTCGTTTGATATTTTGAGATATTCAACATCTCATGGTAGATCCTTGCGGAATCTCCTTTTCTTGATCCTGTGAACTCTTGTGATCCCTGTACTCCTCCACTGAGATTCTTGAATGCTTTCTACTAAGCATTTTTTGGTATAAATCAATCTTCTTCTGGGTTGCCACATGACATTCAATATCGAACCGATCCATCCTCTCAGACCTCTTAGTGTTACCCACTGTATTTTTGCTTGTTTTAACAACAGCATTAGAGAAAATGTTCCATTTTTCATCAATGTAGTCGATATTCTTATCCCATAGAACATCTGACAACTGCGACTGATATGTGCGTTTGATCCCCTCATTCTTGAGATTATTACAGTTAAACTTTTCAAATTGCTCTCCATTAGATTTGCATGCATTGGTGATTTTAGCCCTTAATTTGGCTTTGACTAAGTAGTGATCAGAATCGAAACATGCTCCACGATAGGATCAGACATCAAGAACATCGGATATATGTCTTGAATCGATCATCAGGTGGTCAATTTGATTGAATGTTTCTTTGTCTGGGGATTTCCATGTAATCTTATGTATAATCTTGTGTGGGAAGAAAGTACTGGAAACAACCATATTGTGTTCAGCAGCAAAGCCGACGACCCTTTGTCCATTGTCGTTTAAGTCATCATGAAAATTACCTTCCAATTTTAGGTCTAAATAGGTTCTCCTTAACAATTTTTGCATTGAAATCCCCTAAAATAATTTTGACATTTCTTGGGCATGAATGATACAGGCCATCAAGTTCATCATAGAAGGCCTCCTTTTCATTGTCATCTTTATCCTCTGTTGGTGCACGACCATTTATTAGGCTATAGTTGATTATAGCATAGCATAGCACAGTCTAATTTTGCAAAGTCTAGGAGACTGGGCTACAGTCAGTAATCAAGTTCTTAATGCACTTTCCAGAAATGAAACTAATTTCAAAAATGTGTTTTTTGGCATCACAGCTGTAGAATACTGTGTTTTTTTCCCCCATGATGCTGTCACCAATCCATCTCATATCCTGTATTGCCAATAAGTCAATAAAATATTTATCCATTTCATCAGATAACAGTTTTAACCCTTTCTTTTTGGTTCCAGATTTCATACATGTTCTTAAATGTATTTATTTATTTATTTATTGCATGTGTATGAACACATTTTAAAGTTATATGCATAATTCTCATGTGCTTAAAGACATAACTGAATAATTACATATAAATAAATCTTCTAAATTAGTAATATGTATTAAATGTAAATAAGATAAATGAATTTTTGCTTACATTTTATTTGTGTTATTAAAATACTTGGTTTGTATGATATCCATGAAACATTTTTATATTTTGTGCTTAATATATACATTATGTAATTTTAGTTTTAATTTATAAATATATATAACAAAATTTTTTTACTATGTTGTAAATCGTTTTTAAATTAGGCTGCCTTTGAATGCATGTACACATTACTGGATTCGTGCCTTGATCGCATAGATATTTTTGAATTCCTTAATCATGTTGAAGATGGTTTGAGAGACCATTATGATATTAAGATGTTGACATACCTTATGCTAGTGCGTCTTGCTTCTCTTTGTCCTTCTGCTGTCCTTCAAAGTATGTATTTGATTTTCGTTGAAAAAATGATTTCTTAATTTTAAATTATTAATTATCAGTCTCATTAATTCTAAAATATACCCAAAGCATAACTTTCAAAATTTGATTCTTTTAAGATAACATGTTATGAAATTTAATTTGAAACAAAAACTTTAGTAAGGGGAAAGAGATAGAATTTTTAATAGAATTGATTTTTTTAGGGATAGAAAGACTTATAGAACCCCTCCGGGCTACTTGTACTACAAAAGTGAAGGCTAATTCTGTGAAGCAAGAGTTTGAAAAACAGGATGAATTGAAACGATCAGCCATGAGAGCTTTTGCTGCTTTACTTGCAGTTCCTGATGCTGGTGAGTGATCTATTTTATCTGTTAACAACGTTTAACAACTGCTGATCATTTATCTAAAATGTGTAATGTCTTATTATTATCAGTCTTTTTATTATTCTATTATCTGTAACTGTAACATACCCTTTGTAGTTAATATTTACAAATTATATATCGTATTTTTCTGTATATAACATGCAGATTGTTTTAAATTTTGTTTTGTGTATTATATGCCGCCAGTGATAATCTGATAAAAAAATTATTATCCATCAGTAAAGTTTTAAAAAATGCTGTTTTATGTTTCATAAAATAAATAATAGGTGGTGCCACAATGCTGTTTATTTATTTTACCTATAATCAGATTTGTTCAGTTATGTTCAAGAACGAATTCAGTTCTTCATCAAAAATAATACAGTTGCAAGAACAATTATCATTTTGTCTTGACCTGAGTTGTTTTGTTCTGAAAGTATTCAAGTTCATATATCATCATGTGGAAGTAAAATCATTTAAGTTACACAGCATATTTTAAGCTGAAAATACTAGAGAAAGCAAATGAAAAATAGCAACAAACATATTAAAGTAATATAATAATTTTGAGAAAAAAATGTGCAGTACAAAAGAAAAAATATGTGCAGTTTGGAAAATAATCCATTTCTTTCATATAATTATTAACCAAATAAATAAATTTTGTTTTAAAAAATGTCTAATCTAATTTTAAAAGTTATTAAAAATCAACAAGTTATATTAGAATCTTCTTGAAATTATCTTTCTTGATCAATTTCATGCTTTCATAATAAATGTTTTTTCTTTACAATTTATTACTTTAATCATACTGTGCATTTTTTATGTGACACCCACATAATCAGAAGCATATATTTTCGACTATCTGTCAAATAAATTCCTGCAGATTATGCCGAACTTTTTTTCATTTACTCGGGGGGGAAAAGGTTTTAAAGAAAATGTGCCGCTGCAGGTTTTATACAGAGAAGCGGTAAATACAGTTCTTAAAACTTTCTTTTTGTATATCAGTTTTGAAATTAAGTCATATTTGAATATAATGTTGATTAATATTTTGTAATCCATTGAGAAAGAGAAAATATTCAAATATTAGGATACAAGCATCTTGTTTTTCAGTAGTAATGGTTAGAACATATAGCAATTTCAACATGAAGTTTCTGTATATTTCAATTAAATCTAAGATTATTTTTACTTTAAATTTAACTGCAATTTTAGATTTAACTTACATTTTTTAAGTAAAAATAATTTTGGATTTTAAAAAAATTCATATTACCCCTTGTTTTATTGTTATTAATGTTAGATTATCTTGCTGCATTCTAATTTTGTAATGCAAACAACTTATATTATTTCGTAAGGTATTGGATATTTTAAAATTAAAGATTAAACTTAACATATTTAAGTAAGACTTCTTATACTACTGTATTTGTTAAAACTTTTCAGGTGTATGACTAAATTTCAATGTGTTACCAATTATAATACTACAATTGTTATTATTGGTAACACATTAAATACTGTCACTAATTTGTTTTACCCATAAAATAGCATACCACTATATTCTTTGCAGATAAGAATCCTTTGATGATTGATTTCCTTGCTCAAATCAAATCAGCACCAGATCTTCAAATCCTTTTTGATGGCATCCAGAAAGATTGTTCTACAACAACCACTGTGACAGATTCAGCCTATCTCATGGATATTAGTTAGATAAAGTAGAAGTATATATGTTTAAATTTTTACAAACAATATCACTTGTGCTCCAGTTGAAATTTACCTGGCCTTAGGTTGCAGGTATACTAAACACTTTCACCTGGCTCCATGGGTATTCAAAGATGGATTGCATCACAAGATTCATGCAGTGTACATTGGCTTTGATTCTGTACTTTTTTTTAAAAACTGAATGTTATAAAAAGTTTCCCTTCTAAACTGGAATAATTTAAATTTTTAATTTTATGATTTTTTCTCTGATGTTCATGCATGAATGGTGAAAATAATTTTGTTGCTGTTTTGCTTGTACACTTTTGCTCAGCAGCATTTGAGCACTGAGATAAACTTGTGATTTATAATAAAAGTTTTTTGACAAATTTTACTTTTGCTATTCTTTTTCTTTCAATTATCCATACATAATTCTTATGACATCTTTTCTGTCAAATCATGATTTAAATGTTCTTCTAACCCTGGTTATATAAGCTAAAAAAATACATAATGTATGACATAAAAAAATTTACATTTACTATAATTAAGATAAAATAAATTGATGTGCAAATTTTTTAAAAATCAGACTGATAATAATCAATATTTGGTTAATATATAATTAATGTACAATAAGATTGGTATGAAGTTCTGATATGTGATTAATAAAATACAACTGTTAATTGCTGAATAAATTTCAACTTTTGTTTTATGCAAATATATATATATCATTGATTTACAGTAAGAATTATATGTAATTTTCATGCTTTGTTTTATGTCGTTTACAATCAATCGTGTTGTACTTCACTTTATTAAATATCCCAGAATTTATTATAAAATAAAATTTTATCAAATCGACTTTGTTTTCAATTACTAAATGTTTGATTACACTGGTTTAACTTAAATTACTTCAAAGAGGAAATTTTTCAAGTTGATGTGCTGTAAAATTTTTAATCGTAAAATCATTTGAGGTATGAAATATTTTAATATTTTGTTTCAAATATCTTCTCTTTCTTTGATAAGGTTGGAATTTTGTTTTCATGGCATTAAGTAGAATGAAAGAAAGAAAAATATAGGTAGTTTTCCTAATATGTATATAACAATGTTACCCACCTAAAATGCAATAAAAACTAAAGCCCAGATATGTCATTGAAAAATTTTATTTCTCAGGTGACATTATATAAAGATGAAATGACACCTCTTGTAAATTGTGGATGACAAAATGAATAGCTAATGTAGCTTGCATTGTTTGCAATAACTGCTACCACACAACTCAGCATGGAATCAGGCTCTGTATGTAATTATGAGGAGTAGCTATTCACGTGGTTTCCATATGTTGCCAAAGTTGGTTTTGTATCTTGAGCAGGTTGTGCAAGGACAGACCACATGTTTTTGATTGATGATGGATCTGGAGAACATGGAGGTAATTTAATCAAATTTGTAAAGAATTCAGGAACATTGCATGCTACTTGCTATACATTAGCCTATTGGAATATAGCTGATAGAAGTGCAGAAGATATAGGAGAACCAAGGGCTTCCAACATTTGAAAGAGTAACCCTGGCTAATGGCAATGCTTACTAGAATCCAATATCACTCCAAACAATGTATTATGTGGTGATGCATAATGCAAAAGCTTAGCAATATCTCTCCTCAGTGTTTCCATACTAGAGTCCGACTGTCATGGTTGCAAGCAGAAGTATGATTTTGCCTGGATAAAAATATTTGATTTTTTTCAATTATTATACAGTCCAGTCATTAATGTGACCACCTGTCACAGAGATTACTGCTGTGACATATAAAATGATAGTCAATAATTTTCATAAGGGATTTTGTTCACTGTGATTTTGGGTTAACTTCAGTACCATGCCCAGTTGGGCTGGATTACGTGAGTGAGAATCCATGCCACCCACACTCCAATCGAGATGAACCCATAGATTCTTTATTGGTTTTAAGTCGGGATATAATGGACTACACATTTGTGGTGTCAGTGTACATTGAAAGGAAGCTAGGTTGTGTTGACACTCTAATTCTCTAAAATATGGCAAAAAAATATCAAATTTCCAATGGAAAAATCTAAACATTCCTCTTCATGAGACTGCATTGCACCACAGATCTTCTGGAATGCCTGAAGAATAAGGAAAAGCAGGATCTAACTTCTGGGCTAGACTAATAGCAGAAGTTCTGCCCATATTAAACAACATTATTCATCAAAAACTTCTCCGCGTGGCAGGAACAACGTGGGGTTTCTCCCAAAAACAATATACACTGCTCTATAAAACAGTAGCTGAAATGGTCATGACACACTGTGCTCTATAGAAAAGCAATCTTCGTGTCAAAAACCGACTCCTACTTGACAAAATACAGAGGAAGTTACTGTTTCTAACATGATTGGGCGTTCAGAACATCGATGGCAGCATTGCAAGCATCCCACCCACCCATCCATTTGATTATCCAAACAAACTCGAAGGAAACTAGAAACCAAACCAATCAGCAGCAACATCATGGAAATCAGAGACAATCTCAACGATTCATCCAAGAACATTTCGAGTAGGTACTATTGTTAACCCTAATTCAGAACATGGTATTGCTATAGATAATCTGGCCTATCACATATTCACAGATCGAGGTGTAGGATCGACACTAGTGGCAATATTGAATGACGGTATATTCTACAGTGAAGCTGCAGATTGAATGACAGTATACTCTTCAGTGAAGCCACAAATTGAACTCCAACTGCTCTTGTCTTTCATGAACTCTGCCATCCAACTGATACTCAACTTCCGAGTACTCAAGACAGGAAATGCATCATCTGGTCAGACAACAAAGCCACCCTACATGTACTTTGCAACCTGAAAGCTGTAAGTCCTGTAGCCAGACAGATTCAGTGAAATCTTAACTTCATACAAAATATTTTTTAATGCTAGGTGAAGGCGCATGTTGGAATCAATAAGAACGAGCTGACAGTCTGGCAAAACATCTGGTCAGTCAGTAGAGTTGAAAATCAGTCTCCCTCTACCTTGTTCCTACTTTAGAAAGATCCTCAAGAAAAAGCAATGCAGTGTTGACAAACGTGGGACCAAATTACCACAGGACGCCTTAATTGTCTACGATATTTTGCAAAGGTAAACTCAAACCACTAATGCTGGTCTTGACAAGTAACTATATTCATCACGGGGCATGGGCAATTCTCTAGCATAGGTGTACTTCCAAAATGATCATTGTACGGATGGTCAGAAAGGTATACCAATCCTTATGCAATAACTTGTGCTCTATTATTAGCATATGGAACTTCACAGAACTATATGTAGCACCTGGTTTAAAAACCAAAATACTAACAAATTTACTAAATTAAAAGTCATCCACTTAGTTAACTTCCTATTGGAAAATATGCACCTGATAGTTTCAGATACTTATTCTAATTTCTGAAATACATAAAGCGTCATTCTTAACATCTATTTTGTGATGTTTTCACGTTACTTTTTCACCGGAAGCAGTTTTCCGAATAATTCACTCACGTTTGCTACCGGCGGTATAATTGTGATGACGCAATATCAGTTTTATAGAAATTTTCTTTTTCATTGGCCACGTCCAACTTGATTTTTGTGTATAAAAATTCTCGTTCCAAAAGAACTTATTCGTGTTATGTATACTGCTCTACGGTGAAAATGCAGCACCAAGGAGTGGTGACAAAATTAAGCAAATTTTCAGACGTACTTTACCGAGTTTTACCAATGATGTGAAATGCGCAGCTCTCCATCGCACGTTGGATAATGAGGAACCGGCAGAAGTGGCCAATATTCGCGCAGTTATTGCTGCTTGGAAAATAATTATTGTAAGTTTGTTCTTGTCGCAAAGGATGCCTGTAATTGCAGAGAATGCCAGGCCATCGTCAATGGGATCAGTTCTAGCCTTACAGATGAGCTTATGAGGGGCATGGTGATCTGACTATGAAAATTAGGTTAGTCCTTACGGCAAATCACAGACACCTGCACCTGTCCATGTTGCACCGAGTGTGGTGAAGATGATTGGAACAAGAAACTGTGCAACGTTTCCGGTGTACCGGTGAAGCCAGAGTAACGTCAGCACGCGTCCTAGAGGAAGCGGAGGCACCCAGGCAAAGCAAGTCTTCCAGTCAACGTCTGGAATGGCACCGTATTAGAGCGATGTGGATAATGGAGGGCCACGGGATCGTCTTCTCAAATGAGTAATGCATCTGTTTCTTTAATGACGGTCACCGCTTACGAATATGGTATCAACGAGGAGACGGGTCCAATCCTGCAGCAATTATGGAATGTCCCACCGCACGACAACGCGATATCATAGTTGTGGCGCCATTTTGTACGATTCCAGATCACCATTTCGTATTCATGGCACTACAAAAGCGCAACGTTACTTGGATGATGTGCTATGGTCGGTGACCCTCCCTTTAGGAAGTACCCAATGCACTTTACCAGTAGGATAACACTTGACCGCACATTGCTCGCATCAGCTAACATGCCCTGCAAGGTGAATAGCTGCTTCTCTGAGCACTGTGTTCGTCAAATCTCTTCGATTGGTAAGAGAATGATTGGGGACCATTTGCAGACCCTGTCACTGCCTCCTTCAGAAGACTTGTTTTAACAAATGGTTGACAGGGAATGGAGAGCCATTCTTCAGGATGCCATCCATACTCTCATTGACTCTACCTAAACGTGTTGCTTCGTGTATCAACGTCCATGGTGGTTCTACAACCTACTGACCCAATCTTGTTCTCGCTCTGTATTATGCATATCATTTCGAAATACAGATCACTTGTAGTTCATGGCTGTCTCTCTCTCCCCTCTCTGTTTGCCGAATTTTGTCACTCTCTCGCAACTCCTTGCTGTTGCATTTTCAATAGTGGGCAGTGTATTCTGCTCGAAATTCGAATAATGTTAGATTCAGAAGTTTTTTAGCCTTTGCTTCCATGACGTCTGTCGTAAAAGCGGAAGCCTGCAGTCTCGAGTGAGTGATTTATTTTTACTTTCTTTTGTCGCTATTGTCTTTCTTTACATTATTTAAAACTATTACGGCTACAAACGAATCACATGAGGTAAATAAAATAGGAATGAAAATTCCAAATTTTTCTTTTAGTAATGTTATATTGTATTTCGCTCAACTGAAAGTAATTTTACCATAGTTAATATTACTGAGGGGAAAATCAAATTTAGTTATTTAGTAGTTGCTATTGGTACTGAATATTTAAAATAAATGTCATATGTTTTGTTTAATCTGCCTACAGTAAATTCAGTTTTTAAAAGTAAACTTTTTCCTTTTTAAACTTGCAACACCAAGGAGTTGCGAAAACAAACAATTCGATGATTTAGAAAATAAAAATTTACTTCAAGATTCAGTTTTCGGCAATAAAAGAAAACCGTAACAATTATTGTATGGAATGAGAGGACTTTGTAATAATAAATTAGATTATTTTTTTAAAATGTATGACTTAGCCATTTACTTACCACTATGTAAGAAATTCAGAAACGAGCAATGATATTTTATCACAATTTGCTGTTATGGTTGATAAAATATTTGAAGCAGTACAGAATTCTTCGATAGCATTCATAGTAATAGTAGCGACAGGACAATATTGAAACCAATCGAAGTTAAAATGTCAAGTTCAGGATTTAAGTAGTAATATCGAAAGGTGTGTGCTCTTCAATCTGTGCTAGAAATTGAAGTATTTTAACTGCGCGTTCACGTAATGAGTCGTTTTCAAGGTCAGACGGAGATTCTTAAAATTCAAATTATTTATCTTGGTATCATCAAACTTTCATTCCACACACACACACACACACACACACACAAAAAGGTAACTTTAAAAAAAAATTGGAACTATTGATAATTACGTCGTCTACAGTTCAGTTTTTCTCTAACCGGCGTCTTTTTATTAACGATTCTCGCGACCAACTAGTGACTAAAGACATTGAAATAAAATTAGTCGTAAGGACCTTATCCCTTACCTTACTTTAAAGATCTTGCGTAGCAATTTCGTAATGCCACCATATTTTTAAAGGTTGAATTACTTAAGGCATGCCATCAGATTTCTGTGCTTTCTAATGATATCTGTAAAACCGCAATTATAACTCTATTTGATTTATACAAGTTTCTATTCATGAACTTCGATCTTTGTGGTGCAGTACAAACTTTCCAAAGATTTATGGACGCAGTCGTTCGCTAACTTAATTTCTATTAAGTGCATATGGATGCGATGTCTTTATGGCCAGCGCTAATGAGAATGAACTTTAAAAAATCAGCTGCGAATATATATTATTCCAGCGTTTTAATGATTACGGCATCAAAATTAATGCTTCGAAATGCGTTTCCGATGCTTCTGAAGTTTCTTTTTTAGGTCATATTATAAGTAAATCTGGTTACAAACCTTTAATGATTGCGTTGAAGCTATATCCCTCAGTTTAGTAAACCAACTACTGTTAAAGGCTTCTGATAATTCCTTTTTACCCAAAACTGACGAAATCCAAATTTTTCTAAATTTGTTTTCGCAGGGTAATAAACGAAACAGTTAAGCCTAGATAATATGGACAGAAAAAGCCATTATTTTTGAGAAATGTAACGAAATTTTGGCAACAATTATTCTTTTACATTTTCTTTCTCTAGAAGCTAACTTTTTGTTACTTACAGATTGCAGTAAACAGGCAGTAAGGCGCCTTGTATGAAATTACGCATGAAGGTGTCAAGCCATTAGGTTTCTTTTTACGAAAACTTGCAACAATGCAATAAGATTTGTCAACATGTGACCGTGAGCTTTTGGCGATTCTTCTATCGTGCATTTTCAAAATATGCTTGAAGCATGACCGTTTATCATTTACACTGATCACAAGCCTTTATCCATTGCAGTTGCTCGAAAGAAGGATTCCAAAACTTCACCTCGGGCTTAAGGCATCTCTATTTTATTTTGCTGTTTTCCACCGACATTAAATATGTGACAGGGGAAATTAATTTTATAGCTGATGCTTTGACCAGAGGTTAGAAGAGATAATTATCTCTTGCACAATCAACATGGAAATTTTGGCTGAGGAACAGGCGGCAAATACTTCGAAACATATGCTGCTTCCAAATGAGTTTTCTAGTAAGAATTCTGACAAAAAAACTTAAAGTTTACGATACTTCATCAACAAAAATCCAGCCTATCTTGCCTTCATCATTTCGCAAGCTTTTTTTGTCAACACTCCTGGACTATCACATCCCAGTATTAGAGCGACTAAAACTTATTGTTTTTTTTGTGTATGGCCAAACATATATAAAGATATGAAATTATAGTGTGGTGCATGTGTACAACGTTAACGTGTGAGGGTGCATAGGCATACTGTAACACCTTACGGTGATTTTACTCTACCTGAGGGAAGGAATGTAAATTTCCCGGGAATTTTGAGGTAATATACTCAACCAATCATCTTTCGTTTAATGTATTGTTTTGTCTTATATAAATGAAAAGAAGTAAAATAAAATGCAAAAAATGTGCACAAAAAATGTCTGTTCTGACTTTTAGTAAAGAAGCTAATTTGTTTCATACTGAAAAAACGATACTTGTTATAATAATAACAATAAGGAATTAATATTTAATAAAAAATATCAAGATATATTTTTCAAGACTATCAGAATAAATATTGACATTTCCATGTTTATGTCTTTATAATTTCTTAATTCATACAGAAAAAGAAAGAAAGAAATGTTTTCTCAACATTAATTTTTGAAGTTTTTTTAAATTGGTCATTAACTCAAAATTATTTTCTTTTCCTGCAAAATTTTTATTTCTCTAATAATAAGTAGTAAGGGGACTTTTATTGATTTTAAGAAATACATATCTCAAAAAAATGCGCTAAATAGTAGAGAATATAACAGGGTTTATTCCCGGAAATAAACCTGGTTTTTCCCCTCCTATACAACGCTAAATGAGGATCAGTTTAAGCATATACATATTGACCTCGTCGGGCCTCTTGCCATGGTATCACTTATTGCTTAATAGCTGTAGATAGATTTATTCTCAGGCTTAAGGTCATTCCTTTACCCGCTATAGTCCAAAATGCAACGGGAAGGTTGAATCCTTACATCGACCACTAACACAAGCTGTTACAATCTTACCGCGCTTTAACTGTATTGATGCACTTCCTCCAGTACTTTTGGGATTACGATCTGCTTACAGAGAAGATCTCAATGCTTCGGTTGCTGAGCTAGTGTGCGATGAGACACTTCTTCGACAGCTCTTCCTTCGTTGACACTAGCTTTGGTTAAAAAGCTGCACGACGTCATCCAAGATATACGCTCAAGTACTACTTTTTGCCATGCTACATCCAACATCTATGTTCCTAAAGACTTAGACTTGTTGTCATGTTTTTCTTAGACATGATGCAGTACGAAGTTCCCTAATGGGCCTTTCAAGGTGGTCCAGTGGCCACCTATAGACTATGTCCCTTTAGCTCAAGGTTATGAAGAAACTGTCAATCGACTGACTTAAACCTGTGTATTTATTGCCTGATGACAGTAGTTGCACACCCTCACGTATCAAAAATACAGTGATTCGTTCTGAAAGAACAGTTTATTTTCCGGATCGATTCGACTCCACTTTGGGAAGATAAGAGGAATGTGACGCAGTATCTTATTAAAATCTTCTCTTCCTTCAGTGGCAACGTCCAACTTGGTGTTTGTGTATATAATGTCTCGTGTTCTAAAAGAAATATTCGTGTGGTCGGGGAGTTGTTTATGTAATTTGTGTTGCGTAATGTATTAAAATGTGAATCTGCGCAGTCTATTCTTCAAAAAGCCATAACAAATTGTTTGCCAATTTTCAATTAAAGTATTTTTTCTTCAACTTCAGTATTTTTAGTAATATTTCAAAATTTATATTTTTTCATTACGTTTTTTGGAAATTGCGTAAGTGATTGTAAAACTATATTTTATTTGATAGTTTATCGAGAAAGCAAATTCTTTTAAAATGAGAAGATATGCAAACAATTTTTTATTACCAAGAGAAAAAACAATTTCCATTTAATAGTCATCATTGTTGATAAAAAAAATTAAATTTTTATTATTTAGCTTATAATTAGTTATAGCGACGTGCATATAATATTATTTAATATATTTATAATAAGAATTTGTTTTATTAATTATGAAAGCTTCTAAAAATGATGGATCGTTTTTTGCAGGGAGTATTTTTCAATAATTTATATAGATTAAAAATGCATGCGTTTTCATTTTGATGACATCTAGATAAATTTTAAAGCTACAATAAATATAGTAAAATAAAATATAAAGGAAATTCAGATTCGAGAACATAAATTCTTCATAATTTTTGTGGTGATTTATTCAATTTATGAAGAGATTTAATTTCTTTTAATTATGTATTTTAATGTCCACACTTTCTTATTTTTGTATTTTTAATTATGCTATTTTTATTAAAAGTTAAAAATGGCTTTTAATTTAATTATTTTTAATAAGTTAATTTTTGCGAATTATTTTTGAAATGTCAAATATTCCTTTTAAAAGTGCTTTATGACTATTCGTTTACTTTATTTTATTCTTGATCAGAAAAAATGTTTTTTAAATTTATTTTAATATGTTCGTTTTCTTTTATTTATATTTTTAAACTAATTTTCTATTTTTGATAATGTTTTGTAATTTTAATTATGTTTCTTATAAATTTATTTAGGATATACTTGAGAAAAAACTAAATCCATATGCAGACATATATTCCCTTCATATTTATTGTTTTTAATAAAAATCACACGGTTTTTTTAAAAAAAAATTATCACGTTTATATATATATAGCTTTTTTTAATTTAGTAAATTATTTTTTAAAAAAAATCTTTAGAACTTTCTAATATATTTTCCCACAATAATATCTTTCCACTATTTAATTTTTAATATACTTTTTTCGGTTTTATATTTAATTATACAATCATCTATCATTTAAAATTCTGTATTCAATTTTTAAATTCATTTTAATTCCTTCAACAAAATATATTGCTAGCAGAGCGTGGTTTCGATCCACGGACCTCTGGGTTATGGGCCCAGCACGCTTCCACTGCGCCACTCTGCTTCGGGGAAAATACTGATAATTAACAAAGCATTCCATTTTTCAATACTTTGAAATTCCAAATATTTCTCCTGAATTGCTTGGTGAATGTTACCGTATCCAAAGAAGGTGATAACTTCCGAAAGCTTCAGCTCAAGACAATCCTGGCGATAAAGTCGATAGTAAAAGTGGATTTCGCCAACGATAGAAAGCGATCTTTTTAGACTTGCTCTGTTCATCGGAAAATCGTGTTGTGAAGATGTTAAAAACTAAATGAACAATTCCAGTATTCATTAAATTATCATTATTTTTAAAAAATAATTTTTTTTTATAAAATCTACCTATTTTATTTATTTATTTTTTATATTTTATAATTGGAAATTTAAATAAATGATATTCACGTATAATACAATTTATTATACATTATACTATTATACAAATAAATACAATACTTAATCAAATATTTACATTTATCAGATGGGTTTTCTTCACTAGTGATAAAAATAAAATTATTTTGATTTTTTCAACTATATTTATAATTTTATTAATAAAAATTTCATTTTAATAAATTATAAAATAATTTATTCATGTTTTATACATGATGAAAATAAAAATACGTAAATTTATGAAACTGATAAAAATTTGGATTAAAGAAGAATAAAAAAGAAATCCTTAGTGGATGAAAAAAATAAAATAAAATGTTATCAATCAAATCAGAAACAATTACATTAATTTTTTGTAATTAAAAACCGAGAAAAAATATTATAAAAATAATTCAAATTATGCACAATAAAAATGTAAAAACTTCAGAATTAAGCTTCAAATGTTTTGGAACAGGAATGACTTATATAAAATGATTATTATTGTTTTTCACCTACTTTGTAATTTGCTTAACTAAAAATAAATTAGTTATATACATAGCCACTATCATATACATTAGATTCATATACAAACACACATCACACACATAGTGAAATTATGATACATTATTTTGATTTACTTATTTCTTATAGTGAGAAATTTTTTTCCATGAAAATGACATTTTTACTTAGCATAAATGTTCTTAAAATTTTCATGAATTTAATAAAACATACTAAATTTCAAAACATTTTACATTCAAATATAAAAGTAAAAATTATATAAGTAACTATTCTTTCTATAGACAATATCAATACTCTTAAAAATATGTTGATGCTATACTTACATATTTTACAAAATATTCTTAAACACTGAAAGTAAGCAATCAATAAAGTATCGGAAATGAAAAATTTGTGTCCTTTTCCCAAATTCATTATCATGTTATTACAAAACATTTTAGAATTCTCGTTATAAATTAAATTGCTGTGTATTAATCATACTTTATTTAATAAATGCATTTTTATGAAAAAGTCCTTTCATTATAATTCATTAATGCATTACATAAATGAATGCATAACAGGCTCTTTGATGCACTTATTGAGCAAGAATAATCGGTGTGGTATTGTCTTCTGTTTTTATGAGGGGAAGCTTATAAAATATCAACAAAATACTGCCAGCGCTTGTAAGTATATACAAATATAAAACGAAATACTTTGATTTATTTTTTAAATATAAGTATCGATTTTGATGAAACGGAAAATACGATTTATATCAATTTCAAATTCAATTTTTGAAAAATGGGTTTTTTTATTTTACTCAATTGCATATAATGTTTGGTTCAGTTTAATTATTATTTTTATTTTTAATTTAGATTAACTTGTAAACTATCTTTGAGGAAGATTAAGAACACATGAAAAACAAATGTTCTTGTCAACGAAGCTTTTTGTAATTTTAATTTAACTTATTCTATTCATGATTAAAAATATATCTTTTGATATTTTTAATTTTATGTTAACATTTTTTAATTTTTTATCATTTAATGATATTACTTTTTAAAATAAATCATTCATATCTTACTAATTATTCTTATTGTTAATAAATTATTTTTAAAATGCGTGGGGAAAACCACGGATACAGATATATTCTCGTCAAGTGAAATGATGCAATTATTAAAATATTTTTATGGCATAGGATTATATTTTTTGATTTAAAATTTGAGAACTTCAAAGTTATATTTAATTAATTTAAAAATTGTGTAACAAGCATTTAACACGGCTGACAGCATTTTTTTATAATATGTGGTTTAAGATTAATTCAGTTTATATTTTTGGTAAAAAAAAGCGACGTTTTCTTTCTGTAATGTTATTTAATATATTGATAGTTTTAATTATAACATGATTTTCATATTTTTCTTTTAATTACTTAATTTTATTGTGGAAGCTGATTTTAATTTCATCACCTAAAAGTTAATACTTCTCTAGCGGACCTCTGGGTTATGGGTCCAGCACGCTTCCACTGCTTCGTTTGATTACGAGACAATGAATATCTAAGCATGATTGAGTGAATGTCACCTCCTATAAAGTGAAAGGTTACGACATTCGACAACCTCGACTCGATACAAGCTTGTCGACAAAATCATCGGTTCATCAGTCGCTGGTATTGAGCCCAGACTCTTAAATTTCATGAGATCGCTATCTTGCTAAGAGACTTTTCATGGAATGCTCTATAACATTTATTGTTATCATAAAAGTGGTTTTTAAGAAAGCTCTTTTTCCCCCAACTGAAAATATGCGTGCGGCCAAAATTAAAGACTCTTATCAGAGATTTCTCTTTGATCCTGAGATACATCATGTGCAATGCCAAATTGATGTGTAATAATAATTTGCTTGTATCTTAAAGTGAAATTTGTTTTCCTAAGAAAGTAACATTTACTTGGCATGAATATTTTATAGTTTGTAAGAATTTACATTCACACTAAATTTTCAAAACATTTGACACTGAAATTTTAAGGTAAACATGATATTTTATAAATATGGAAAATTAAATGTGAAAAAAAAATTCATAATTATCACAAAAATAACGCATTTCCTTTTCGTGATTTCAATAACAAAAAATACACTATTTTGAAAATATATTAAGATATAGTTATGTTTCTTTAATGAATATTTTTAACACATATATAGAACATTCAGTATGATTTAGGAACTTTATATAAATATATATATATATATTCCGTCACTTATTTAAATTATGAAAAAATTCGCTTTCATTTATCTTTTTAATATTTTGCACACAATAAAAAATTTGTTTAATTTAATTATTTTTAATTTAAATGAATTTGTAAATTACTTTTGAGGAAAATTTAAAAACATACGAACAAATGTTTCTGTCAAGGAATCTTTCTGTAATAAATTTAAACTATGGTTTTGTTGGTAAAATAATATTTTTTTTCAATCTTTTATTAAAATTCACATTTTATATTTATATCGTAAATTTTTATGCTTTTATTAAATTATTTTTAATTAAATCACACACATTTATTTGAGATTATATAATTTTTAATTCCTAATAAATTAATTTTTAAAATACTTGTTGTGTAAAAATATTGAATGCACATATGCTCTCCTCAACAGAAATTTCATAATTTATTCAAATGATGATTTTAATTGAAAAAAAATTTCATTTTCAAAAATTTTATGACTTTATTAGTTTAATTCATAATTGATTATTTTTATTTAAAACTCGCATTTTATAGTGTTTAAAATTGTATATAATATAATTTCATTTGATTTTATTAAAAAGGAAATCAAGAAATTATTCTAAAAAAAAAAATTGAACACCGCATAAAGCATATATTTCATGCAATACGGTTTGTGATTTATGAAGCTTATACAGAATTTTTGATTAAAACTGTATTTTTTTTAATTATTTTATCTCAACTTAATATATATTTTTCTTTTACTCATTTAACTTTATTGTAGTTAATTCTGTTTATTAAAAACTTCATCATAAAAATTCATGTTTTCCTAGCAGAGCGTGGTTTCGATCCACGGACCTCTGGGTTATGGGCCCAGCACGCTTCCACTGCGCCACTCTGCTTCAATGGGGTTTCTGATAGTTTATTTTAAAGCAACCGAATTCAATAATTAATAGAAAAGCTAATACTCTTTCTAGGCATTGTTGAGTGAATGTTGATACCTGATATAACATGACTATTGACAGCCTCGACTCGAGATAATCTGGGCGATAAAATCGTGTTCATCAGTAGCTGGTATCGAGCCCGGGAACTTTTTCCTCTCGTAAGGGCGTCATCTTACTAGTAGACTTTTCATGGTACGCCGTATACTATTTATTGTTATCATAAAAGTGATTTTTAAGAAAGCTCTTTTTCCCCCAACTGTAAATATGGATTATTTATAAAAGAAGTCGGCAAGCATTGCAGCCGTCAATGTGATAATAAAATATGGGAAAAAAAGATTTAATCAATTAATTAAGCACGCGCGAATTATTATTATTATTTTTTGGTGTTACGCGAGGGGGTGGCACGAATGACTTCAACGGCAAGCAATCGGAAATACCATTCGTTCGGAATACGGGAATGCAATCGAGGACTAATTGTCTTGGGTAGTTTGTCATAGAAATTCGATTGTGTTTGATCTTTTCCCTCTAACGGGTTGATCTTGCTTTTGATTAATTATCGCGTTGCCGTCCGAAGCAGAGTGGCGCAGTGGAAGCGTGCTGGGCCCATAACCCAGAGGTCCGTGGATCGAAACCACGCTCTGCTAGTAAATTTAATTTTTCAGATATATTTAACATGACATGCAAGAACATAAAAAAAAAATAAATAAATAAATTGGAAAATACCGATGATGAGCGTGAATTAAAATAAGTACTTATAAAAAAATTCTCTTAAAAATATATAGTATAACCAAAACAGACTACAGAAAGCACTGTTGTGGGGAATATTTTTTCTCCCGCATAATTTATTCACCAATTATTTTATTAAATTAAAAATTAGAGCATTCAAATTAAACTGTAAAATATTAATACGAAAGAAGTTTGTTTAAAAAATGCATCATTTCAATCAAAAGCATTATAAATAAATTACAGAAAATACCGTAATGGGGAATATAGTTTCTCCGTATAAGGTTTTTGCTCAAAAAATTTTCAAATTAATTAAAAGTATAATGAAGTTTAAAATATGAAAAGTCATGTTTTAAAAAATGAATAAAAATAGAATATATATGAATATGGAATAAAAAATGGGAACATCTAATCTGATTGAAAATATATCATTTGATACTTTTATATTCAAGTTTTATGTATCCATTTTCTATCTAGTTTTTTCCATTAATATTATTATCTTTTGAAACAAATCATTTATATCTTTTAGTTTAATTATTTTTATTGTTAACATACTTGGAGAAACTATTGAATACGCATATAATCTCCTCATTAGAAATTTTTTTATTAACTTTTTATATTTTTTAATTGCAATGATGTAATTATTATGATATTTTAATGTCATTATTCTGCTTTAATACATTTAGATATTTTTAAAATTGGTATTTCATAATTTTATTTAATAAACTAATTTAAAAATTACTCGGGAACAATTAAACAAAACTGAAGGTATATAATTTAAATAATACGGTTTATGTGATTAAATCAATTTATAATTTTGGTAGAAAAACGACGGTTTATTTATTTTTTTTAATATTATTTATAATATTGATAATAACATAATTTTGATATAATGTTTCTTTCCTTTGTCTTAATTGTACAGGAAGCTGATTTTAATTATCTAAAAGTTAATACTTTTCCTTGCTGACCGTGGTTTCGATCCACGGACCTCTGGGTTGTGGGCCCATCCAACACCCCCTAGATACATGTATCTAGGGGGTGTTGGCCCATCACGCTTCCACTGCGCCACTCTGCTGCGATCGTGCTTCTGATAGTGAATATGAAACCACCCAAATTCAATAGTTAAACGAAGCTAATAATCTTTCAAAGCATTATGGAGTAAATGTAACCACATGTAATAGAAAAGGTCCCGAATTTCGACAGCCGCAACTCGAGAGAATCTTGGGATCTACGGAGATACTTTATTAAAATAAATTTTAAATACTTCGTGAAGATTCATTGTCAGACGAGGCAGAACTTGCCCATCGCTTGCAGTAGTTCCATCAAATATTCAGTGATTTCTGATATTCGCAGTTATTTGACGATTCTCACATTCACCGATTTCTTTGAATGATAATTCTTTCGTCTCCAACAATTCTTCCTTGTCCGAACTCAAATTCATACGAATGACTTGCTATCATTCTAGAGGCATTCAACATAAACAAATGAAAAATTCCTTTTCTTCAAAACAGCAACCTCATACAGATAAGGTATTGCTCATTATGTAAGACCATACTGCAATTGTGCATTTTACTAGGCAATAATTACGATACAAAATTCATGCTGTTGGGTTTGTATCTCTACGATTTGAAACAAATGGATAAAATCCGATTTAGATAGATTTGTATGCCAATTTTTGTATAAAATATCTATTTAAATCGCGATGTAAAAAGAATTGTAAACTGATTTGTCACTTTTTCACAAGGTAATTTTAGTTTAAAATAGAATCTGATTCGATTTATTATTTTTGACAAAAAAGGGGCTGATTGGACCAGGACTTATAATTTATAATGGATACCAACACATGAGCTATTTAACTGATGCTCAGAGCATTAACCATTCAGTTGTCAGCTCGACAATACTTTCAGTATTACTCTTTATTAGAGTTCTATTTTCAATATTTAGCAGTACATATTTTTTAAATCTTTTAAACAATAGAAATTAGAATCGTAAATCTGATATGTATATAATTATGACAGAAGTTTTGCCATATAGATCTCTCTCATTTTTCAACAAAATCAATACTATATTTAAATTGATAATAAATAAAGCTTTTAAGCCTATACTTAAAAGATTCACATTACAGACAAAAATTTTTTTTGAGAATAGCACAGTAATCAGGCATAAAAGCATAATTCCAGAACATGTGACCAGCAATACTAACCTATTCAGCATTATACTTTTCATACAATTACAATTTTTTGTTTGTTAGTGGTGAACGTAATTCTTTAACAATAAAACTTGGCACCCAAATAGATCTACTTCTTTTTAAAGGTTAAATAAAACATTATTAAATTCATTAAACAATAAATAACAAATATTGGAAATTTTATTAAACATTTTGTTTTCCGTCATTTGGAATAGATGCCTTTATTTTCCCAGGGATAGAAATCCTTTCATGTATTTTCGTCGAGCGAAAAATCATTTTTTTTTCAAAGCATGCAAAAACACACAACTGATTTCAGTAAAACAAGTTTTGTGTTAAAAATTGTTTAAAGATGAAAAAAAAAATATTAATTTTACTAATAAAATCCTCGCAGTACAGTATATAAAATGAAGGATTTAAATAATTTTTTTTAAAAAGCGTATTTGTTAAGACATGCTACTAATATCACCTTTTTTAATGATACAAGTTTTCATTCTTTCAGTACACAAGAAATTCGTTTATGAAGACCTTTCTTGAAATCCTTCTCTTATTTACTCATTATATTTATTTTGATGTGTTTGCCAGAATTTTCAATTTTAATAATCATACCTAAGGTGAACAGATATCAGTTAATTGTGAGAGTTGTTTGAACAAGAAACACAACCAGGTAAACGTTTGTAGGCCCTTTGGAAAAGATACCTTTGACAAGATAAAGGCAATTTTAGAATAATTGCAACAATAAATAACAAATGTATGCAACCTTGTGATGGTTTTGTGGTGTTCAAGTAATTTGCAAAATATTATTCTTGTGTATCCTCTTTTTAGTGAAAATGAAGATAAATATAATTTAGAATAATATTTGTGATAAAATCTGTCAGTTGACAACTTCATATTATGACTGAAACGATATATTTCAAACACTTAAAAAAGAATTTTTGGAATGAAATAATTAAAATTATTTGTCACTTGAATTAATGCAGAAAAGAAATGCAACATTTTCACAGCAGAAATAGCAAAATCTGTTTCTTTTATGTCGCTAAATAAAAATCTAAAGAACATTTTTTTCATTAAAACTAAATATATGTAAGAAGTTATGTGTACAATTATTGTACTAAATTTTAATGGGTTTCATATTATCATTATTTATTAATTTTCCTCTACACTGTTGAACAAAAGATGCATAAAAATTTGATTGAAAATATTTATTAAATAAAATTTTAATTTTGTCAAAGACAATATGTAATTGATCATGTAAAATCAATATACATTTTAGTGTTGACAAGTAATTTTTGTAGCAAAATATGTCTTACAATTTTTTTAAAAAATAAATAAATCAGAATATCCTATGTGAATGTTAATAGGTGTGAAATAAACAAGACAGATTAAAAAATGGCACTTTATTTTTAAAGACTGTGCACAGTGGGTAATTAAAACTTTGGGCACTTAATTACCCTAGCTGTGTGATTAATTTAACTAGCTCCAACTAGTATACGAAATATGTCTGGTACTAAGATGCACCATGTGGACAATAACAGAAACACTGCCCACATTGTTTATACTTAGTTGCAATACCCTAAAAACCAATCTGGTGTCAGAAACACTCCTTATATTTTATTAGTATAATTATCTTTAAAATATATATTTCATTTAAAAAAATGCAAACATCATTTACATTTCTAAAAATTCAAAAGGTTCTTTGTATAATACCAATTTTGAATTTAAAAAAAAAGGATAACCTAGGTTTTTTTTGTTAAATACCTCTATGTAGGAGGGAAAAAAACTGCCTTAAAAAAAGATAGTTATGATAAGGAAACCTTTTTTATCTTTATACATATCTGTTACCTGACACCAGAAAGATTTTTAGTAATAAGCTATACAGACTGATAACTATGATAAAACAGTGTAAAAAGACAATACAAAAATATCATAAAATAAGCTTTAGTAATGCAGATCAATTTTTTTATCATGATATAATAGTGAAAAAAATGCACAAGTTTCTTATATGATTCATATTATGTACAAACTAGGTATACTCAAAGCTTATTTCGATATATTTAATTGATGTTAAAATACATATGGAATAAATGCAAATGATGTTTCATTTAGATCCAGGTTTCCCAAGGCTTGGGAAATAAATATTTCTGAGTATTTCCATATATTATAAATTAAAGGTTAAAATAAATAATGCAAAAAAAAAATGAATCAATTTTTTTTAGTTTATTAAGAAGTTAGTTATCTCAGAAATCTTAATTAGAAATCTAGAATAGATCAACAGTTGAAGTAGATACTTTATCATCTTAGTGATAGGTTAAATTAGAAGCAGTAAATTAATTTCATTAGAACTATATGTTATGCTGAATATTTAATAAGATACAGCTCAATAATAGCACTTAAGCCTGTATTTGATAAAGATATACCACAAATTTTTTGTCGGTCTTAATTAATACATTTTTTATAATTCAAATAAGAAAATTACATGAAAATTATGCAAACTAGCAAAGTTCTTTAATAAATATTTCAATCAACATGTATAAATGTCAGCAATAGGTATTGAGTAAAGATATTAAAATATATGTATACAAAAGTATATCATAAAAGAGAATTTTCGAGTACCACAAATGTTCGAAAAATAGCTCAGAAATAAAATTTACATAGAGATAACATGCTACTATATAATTAAAACAATATTTTTGTTCTGATTTTTTTAATTGATAGGATAAGTAATTATATAAATTTAATTACAAATCAGTAAAACAAGCACCATTACAACATATCTTACTATTAAAAATTTATTTGTATTTCAATTTATAATTTAAGGGACTATAAAAAATATGCTCTATTTCAGACATAAAATTCTTATTTGGGAGGACAACATACTTTAAAAACAATTATATTTAATTTTAATAAGTTAACTATTTTAATAATAAATATTGAATACTTGATACAAAAGTGGCTGTACATACAATATTTTACCAACCATCAAAATTATCACATTAGGATTTCCATATTATATTAGTTACAATTTAATAAGAAAAAGTTTGTTACAGATGGCCATTTAAGCTTCATAATAATTTTAACCATCAAATGCACATATTTTATCAATTTGCTAACATATTAATGTTTGAAATTTAAGTTTTGTCATTTGTTTTACACATTGAAATTCAATTTTATAATTTTAAAAAAGTAAATTTAATTATTTGATACAAAAAATAATTTTGTATATTGAGATTAAATAAATATTCAAACATAAAAGAATAAATAATGAGCAATTTTTGCATTTAACATTAGCAGAACGATAAAATGATTACAAATAAAAGACAATTATCTATCAATAAAATTATGACATTCAAAATTATGTTATTAATAATTATGTATAAATTTATTAAAATCTTATAAAATTTTTGATAATAAAAAATTATTAAAAATGCTTAGTAAATTACTGATAGCTGTATAGTGATTTTACCAACATAACTTAAAAAATGAAATTTTCAAAATGATGTTGCAAAGTATACATGCACCAAGAATTTATTACATTGGGAAAGTAATTTTGAATCTTTCTAACCTATTTAGAAATATCATATCAAAAAGATAATAAACAATCTCAAAAAGGAAAAACTTTTTGATACATGATATTAATAAGTAAATACATACTTCTGCTTTTTTCCTCATTTCTAACAATTTCAAAATGAAATATGTCAGTATTTTGACTTCCCAATGTATATAAGAATTTAATCCAAAATTAACTGTAAATCATTAACATAATTATTAATACTTCCATCATTATGTTAAAAATGTTTAGAAAAAATGAATTTTTATAATATAAATGGAAAAACATATAAGAGAATTTTTTGTTATTTATTCATCAAATAAATATAAAAAAAATATCTAGTACAAATTTTTATCCAGAATGCATGCATACCATCATGCATTTTCATAAGGCTATAAATATGTATACAATATGACAGTTAATATCTGATCATTAAAAATGAACTATGATTATGGAAAAATCTAAAGATCCATAATAAATCTTTTAAACATCTGTCAAAATGCATAAATATTCAAAGAAAAAAAATTGAGAATGCAACAGATACATTATATAATGAAATAAAACACCTCATTATAAAATCAATTTATCAGTATGGAAAACTCCATTTACACATATATTAAAAATAGTATCTTCAAACACATGATGTATTTCATACTTTTTTTATACACCATCTTTGAAACTATATAAAAGTGTAGTGTAGTTACACAAGATAACTACTCAAAATCTGATAATGTCTTCTCCACATGATGTGGTTTCGTTCCAAAAGTCACATTGTGCTCAAATCTTATTTTAATGGCACATATTTAGTAAATTTTAAGTATTCTTTGGTATAAGTTCTGAAAAAAATTATTAATGCCACTAAGTGGAAATCCAGAATGAAAAATAGCTTCGCTTATAAAGGTAGGGAGGTTGGCTGTCCAGAATGGTTGTGATGGTTTATCTGTAAAGAACATTAATTTTAATTAATATAGAAAATTTACCATTTCATCAAAATTATTTTTAGTACTATTTCTTTAAATATAAATCTTTCCTTTTTTTAAAACTACTAAAAACTAAATGTGTTTAAAAAAGCAAATGTCAAATAAAAAATATAAACAGGAATATAAATTTTAATGTATTACTCGTGACAAATATATATATATATGAAATAATTTATGTTAAAAAATTTAATCGCTATTAAAATATGACAAAGGAAACAGAATTTTCTTACTGATTGCTGATTGGGTGGACAAGGCAAAAGCTGAGCAAAAGGATCCATCATGTTCTGTAATCCACCTGATGCACCAAGTGCTTTTGGCATTTCATCATTTTTTTCATCTTCTCTTCGTTTAAGGCAAGCAACTTTAGGATTCAGATTCCTTTCTATATTTATCAAAAGAAAAGGGAGTTAGAGATCCATTAAGCACACAAATATATTTTTGGAATTTGATATAATAATAAAATCCTGTTAAATTAAATATTCAGACTTTGTACAAATTTCCAAGAATCAAATTCTAGGAGTCAAATCAAAAATTTCAAGGTATCAACATTCATGTTAAATAATTTTTTTTAAATTTCATTTTAGAAACTGTTCTGTACTAAATATGCATATATTTATGTATATGCAACATTTTATTATTTCATAACATAAATTATTGTGAAAATTAATTAGAATATATTTTTTACATTTAAGTTAGAATTATATTTAATGATTGCTTTAAAAGCCTCCAATGAATTTACCAGCTGTAAGAGAAATTTTTTACTTTAATTATCAATATTCTTTACTTTACATTGAGTACAAGTTTCTTTTTTGTGTGATGCTAATTCCTTTAAAATGGCAGAAGTTTTGGTTTCAGCACATCCATAACGCTTTCTAGTTTCACTTTTAGTAAACATTATCCACGGGGACCAGCACGATCAGAAACACAGTTTCGGTTTTCGGTTTGTTTGTCGCTCAACGGTCATTTTTTGCACACGAGGGCTAATTAGACCGGGACTTACGGCTTAAAGTGGATTCCGAACCACTACAAACATCCATGCCCAAGGTGTGATTCGAACCCACGAACTGTTGAACCGAAGACAAGAGCGCTAACCATTCGGCTGCCAGCTTGGCGATCAGAAACACAGAGTGGAATGTTGTGCTCAACCAAGAATGAAGCAAAATATAATTCTGCTTGAATGACTTCTTGAGAATCATTTTTAAAATAAGTATCCATTTTAGTAGTACTTGCTATACTTTTTGCTTCCCGTACATGTTTTGGGCCTTTGACATGACGAAAAATATCAAAACGACTGCCTTGAGATATTAAAATCACAAATGCAAACTATGCACTGAGTAAACATTACTCCTTTAGATGATGCTTTAATGCATGGAAATTCAACAATATAACTATTTTAAAAGATTGAAAATAAGATTTATTAGGTTTATTAACAGCCATTTTCATAAATTATTAACAACCACATGAGTCACAACACAGTGCAAATGTTTGCTTTCACCCAAGAGAGCCTCAGAGTTAACTCCGCCCACCTACAACAGTCCACTGATCACAGTAGTTAAATTGAATGGCACTGAGTTTTTATTAGTGACTAAAGGAGAACAAGATTACATCTCTACCATTTCTTGCCCTCATCTATAGTTTCTCAAGTTGGAGCCTTCCTGCCCCCGATAGGAAAGCATGTGCCTTCTCTGACAGCTTGGAGTCTTCACGACCACAGAGTCTGGGGAGTTATTTCTCTCCTCTCACATATGCGTTGAAAGGGAGTGCTAATTTCCGTTTCTCATTATGGTTAACGAGAAAAGATCGCCATAATCTGCTAAGACATATTTTTTCTTCTTTTTCAACTTTGCCCAGAATGACTGAAACATGTAAATTAATTCATACTATCAGTAAAAGCATCAATCCTGGTGATCTTGCATAAAATTTAACAACAATGTGTAAAGGTTGGCAGGTCTGTATTCATTATGCCAGGTGCATATAATACGTGCATGAATGCACGGAAAATTTTAATTTTCAAAATACAAAATATTATATTAGCAAACAAAAATGCACAATATAAATGAATTTTTGATATGTTTTCATATTAATTATATAAATTAAATAACTAAAAAAATCAAAATTTGAAACTTTTAAATACATAAAAAGTTGAAAAATGTCTGAATCAACATTAAAAAAATCTTTCTTGATTCTTTTGCAAAAATTCATGAAATTATTGAATTATTTTTATATTCTATATCGTTTTCAATTTTATAATTACAGAAAAGGGCTATATTATTATTAAAGAAATAGATTACATTTATTATATAGCAAAATGCTTTCACTATTTGTTTTTTAATAGAAAAACTAATTGAAAATCCATCTTTTGGAAAACTCAGAGGAGTTTGAAAGTATACCATTGGAAAACCTAAGAGAGAATGCTACTGCAGCATTAAGAATATAGCTTATCCATTTCCCAATATTTACTATAATTGAGGTAGTCATATATTGATCAAAAATCAAAATAAAATATAGTATTATAAATGTATTTTAAAATTTATAAACTTCAATAAACACATGTTTTGCACAAAATCCCTTCTAGACTTCATGCCAAATATAAACTTCCTTATTTTTTCTGATCAATTTGCAATTTTTTCTGATTATTCACTTTCAAGCTTTATGGCACCTTACTCAAAGCTTAGAAGACATTCAATGAATGTTGTAAGTAATTGCTGGATTTGCCATTTAAATAGTCACTAATTGACTAACTTTGTATTTTATCATTTGGTTAAAAACTAAATTGAAACTGCAATTCAATCCTTATTTGTTAAAATGCTGATATCAAAAAGTTGTGTGTATCCACTAAATTGTTAAATAAAAAAAGTATTGCCATTTACATATGATGTAAAATGTTAAGTATTTTTAACTGGAATATTCTACTAAAACAACTTTCCCCATAAATTTACATACTATTTAAGAATACAATAGCTTGAGATAAAATATCCAGATAAGCACTTCTAAGTAAGAGATATATATATAATAGCATATATAAAATTTATTAATGTTCTTTCCAGCCAAATAACATTGCATTTATAAATGATAGACAGATCTAGTTCAATACTTTAACCATATGATCATGTTTGATAAGTGCTTAATAAAATTAATAAAACCAGACATGTTATTTCAAAATGACATTAAGTGAACCTGAGTAAGAAATTCTAGACTCAAATAAATACATTAAATTTAAGAGAAAAATGAAAAATCAAATGTGTTATGACTACTTCAGAAATCAACAAAATGCCCATGACATTTTTTGGAAATGTATTTCATTAAAAACAGCTCAAAATGTTACAGTACTAAGAAAAAAATTGTTAACACTATCTAGAAATAAAATTAATTTTTCTTTGACTTTTATTTGATATTTCATACCTCTAACTTGATTTTCTAAAGAAGTTATGACTTCGACTGCCTGGTAAAGAATATTGAGTTTTGTTAAGGAACCACGATCAGCAGTTTTCAAATGGGCGCTACACATTCTCCCCAACTCTTTGAAGGCTTCATTAATGTCTCGAACACGAATCCTATAAAAATACATTTCTACATTTAACAGTATTCAAAAAAATGTAAGAGAAGCTTAATAAAATAATTCATCAAAGTATACAATTACAAAAATAAGCATTTCATATATACTAAGTACATTTTAGCAATATATGAAATAATTCCAATACTACATTTAAAGTACAGTTGTCAATATCGTATTTAATCTAAATGAACAAAAATTATAGTATTCAAATTATGTATGGAATTAATTATACTATGAAATATTGCCTTTCAATAAAAGAGAAGTGACAAAAATACATTTTAAACTAAAGGATGTTAAGATGCTTAACTGCATTTAACTTTTTTCTTTTTAAAAAAATATTTATTCACAATTTGCTATGTACTATATATATACAGATTACACTAAATAAAAGGAAAAAGTCAAAATTAAAAATGTTCAAATACTTAAATATCAAAACATAATATTTAAAAATTCTTTCATTTCTGTTAGAATTAACATAGTCATAAATTACACAATAAATAATAACCAGAAAGTAAAAATTATTTAAATCTATTCATATAACATTGAAAAAATTATAACCTACCTTTCTCTAGCATTATTTGCTTGTCGCCTTTCTTTCTCCTTCTCTGCCTTAATTTCAGGTGGATCATCATCATTATCATCCAATGACCTGAAAACAAAGAAATATCACCTTTATTATAAATGAATTACATCAGACAAAATAAAAATGAAATATTATATTATTTACAGTAACATTAAAATTGTATAAGATTTACTTTTATATAAAATAAAAATTACCTTGAACGGGTTCTTTTTGTTCCTCTAGACTGAGACTTTTTAGAAGTTGTGCTGCTGGAAGAAGATACAACAGGGGCAGGAGTAGGAATGCCTGGAAGTTGGTCATGAACTTGAAGTGGCGCTAAGTCTTTGGCAATAGATAGACCTTCTAACTTCACACTTCCACATGAATTCATTGGGGCTACAATAGGTAAAACTGAATTACAATTTTAATCACTTAGCACAAATGCATTGATATATAATTTTAAAAATAAAAAAATTTAAGATATAAAAAATTGTTTTCTACCAAAGCTCTGTGGTGTTGGCACTGCTTGGTTTGGAACTCCCATAAGTGTTTTCCTGGTATCAGAAAAACCATTCTGTTGCTGTAAATAAAATATATGGAGTAGTATTAGGCACAAACGTAACTTGTATTAAAATATATGCATTTTAAAATAACTAAAAGTGAGAGTGAAAGTATATTAGAACATTTTAAGATTCAGATTTGATTAGGTTGATTTGGTGCATAATGGTCATTTTGTGTACACAAATTCTCATCTTTAGACTAGGACCTACAATTTGAAACAAAACTCATGAACTGTTTAAAATTCAGATATCCAGCAACATAATACACGAATATCTAATTTTAACTTCATTTCAGAAAAAAGATTTTTAAGATCTATTCAAAATCAAAACACTTTATATTTCAAATACATTTAAAGTTTATTAACCAAATATTTCCTAATTTCAAATCTTTACATTGGTTTATGTGTAATTTTATCTTAAAACCAAACCTAACTATAAATATATAGTGCTAAGTTATTTCTTAAAAATGCATTTGTTAAAACAAACAATTCAATATAATTTTTTTCCTCTTCCCCCAAGCAAATATACTACTGAATTTAAAGAAATAATATTTAGCAAAATGTAAGCAATAATGTAATTATTTCCATTTTATGTAATAAATTCATAATATACATCACAAAAATTAGGAAATTAATTAGGAACTGAGGAAACTAGTTATCACATATTACTTTAAGCTTTGGAAAAATTTTATTAGTTTGTTGCTCAAAAGTCATGCAGAATAAATTATACTGAGATCTACAGTTCAATGTGGAGTTTAAATCATGAAAATCCTTGCTTGAAATAGGAACCAAACCAAAGAACTTAAGGCCAAAGCAATACCAACAACCAGCACTGCTATTTTTCTGAAGAATGTACTTTAAAGACAAATGCTTTGTAAGAAACTACAATGTATTAAAAATAATTGCATTTTTAATAACTATCAAACAAATATAGCATCAATTATACAAGTATTAGTTCATTTCTCCAATTAAAATTATGGATGTGAATAATGAAGATATATCCGATTTTATTGTTGAACAAGCCAGATGAATAAGTCCATTTTTATAGAAAGCTTATCCAGCAATGGTAAATAACAAATGTAATATCTTATTAAATGGAAAAAAAGAAATGAACCTGAAAATTTTTTATTTATATTGCTTACATTATGAAATGATCAAGTAAAGCAATTTTGATATTACAACAATCACCACATTGCATGAATATTATACTCATTCTAAATATCAAAGCAACTAAATATCAAAATGAAAGTCCTCCAATTACCAAGTTCAGCTTAGGCACTTTGAAAGAGAACATTTGGATTTGAAGAATTCTAAAACACTGAGAACTAAAATTTGGAATTATTCAAAAAATTGGTACAGACAGTTTCCTCAGAGGCTTTTTTCTACTGTGTGTGCTGAGAATTCTCCTTGTAATGCCATTTTAATCTTAAATCCAAGTAAGTCAGTTGCCATTTGGATATTTTGAAAGAATGCATAACTAAAAAAACTGATAAAATGAAAAATGACTTATGTTTCTTATATTAAGCAGCTTAATCTATTATAAAAATAAAATTAATAAATGAAGCTAAGTTCTTTTATACAGACTTTTCAGAATATTCAAAAGTTAAAACAAACAACATTTTTGGTTGAAAAAGAAATGCAAAAGAAACACTAATAAATTCTAAATTATATAACCGAAGATATTTTGAAGTAAGAAAATAGCTAAAAATTAGAAACAATTCAGATTTTTGCTAAACATGTTCACTTCACAAGTATTCTCAAATGTGTTCAGATAGAGTGCAAATCAAATCATAAAATTGGGTGAAAAAAAGAAGGAACATTTTTTTTAATAGTTGTTCGGAGGAAAAAACCCAATGAGAATTAAACAAAAAACAATTACTGTGTTGAATTTGTTAAGTAGAATGTGTTGCTGATATTCTTAAAGAATGCATATTGACTTTCAAAGACACAAAGCTATATGAATAGTATTGGGACATTGATAAAGGCACCACAAATATGATTACGTATCTTTCATTAATTGCAAGTATGAGAAATGTTGCTTACCGGGATTTCTTGTTTGCACACTACATTGAACATCATGAGCAACTTGTGACAAAGAAAATATATCCAAAAATACATCAAACATGATAAAATATCATACATATGAATGTCATTAGATATAAACTGCCAATTTTTGAGCATTTTGAAGTATTTAAAAAGATATAGTTTCTCCTCTCCATCTTCATGAAGCAGACAAATTAAAATCAAGGGATGAAATAAAAACTTTACTATGCTGAACAAAAAATTTATTTTCCAAAGGGTTTTAATAATTTTGAGATTGTCAGGGTTTTTAGATAATGGTGTTCCTAACTTACATATCCAGATAAATTTTTGCTCTAAAAATTACAAAACAAGTTTTTATGGAAAGATAATTTAAATGTGTGCTTATACTACTAGATAAAATTAATCTTTTTTAGTGGAAAAATTAGCATAACAAAGTTATGTGCAGTAATTTTATAAATACTTCAAGCAGATGGTAATCATATTTTATAATTAAAAAAGATACAAGAAACTTTAAAATAAAAATTTTATACAGCTTGTTGTTTTAGTTTTTATTAAATGATTCCATAATATAAATATGTATATACATGTCAGAATGGCAAAATTAAGTGAGAAAATAGAATTTCCTTGCAAATTTCCATTTTTCTTTCTAATTTATAAAGCTGATAGTGGTGTAAAATATTTTTCACTCTACCCATCTCTCGTAATGCTTCATCTCTGCAAGGAAATTTTACAATGAGTTTCGAGCAGATCAGTTCTTCAATTAATAGTCCATCTAATGATTTCTCAATACTCAATGGAACATGTTTGACCTGCTGCAAAGAGGAATATTACTGCATAATCTACACTGTTACCTTTCCATCTTATGTACTATTAAAGCCCATGATAGTATTAATGTGGTAGTATTCTTCATACAGCAGACCTGCATTTGATATTGACTGGCTCATTTCTGAGAACATTACTGCCAAAAATAATGTAAAATTTTGCAATATTTAGTGGCATATTTTTTTTGACAAAAATAGTCAATGGGATAACAGATTAATACTAAACTTTGTTATGTTACAAATAATAATCAGCTATATTTGTTGAATCTTGTTCTACTTATGGTTATAAGTCCTAAATATATGAAGAGTTAGACAAACACCTTTGTTTATTCAAGCATTATCAAGTCAAATATTGCTGCAAAAAAAAAAAAAAAGTGTTACCAAATGTTACAGTTTTATGACTGCTCTCACATTTTATATTTTTCAAATTTAGTGCAGCCAACCTTTAAATTTATGATTAAGAATTTGAAAGTGAAGTAAGCAAATTGGTCTTTCCCCTGAAAAAATAATTACAATTTGCAATATTTAGCAACTGTTTTTTTAAAGTGAAAATAGTTAAGGGGATAATAAGTTTATACTGAATTTTATAATGCTACAAATAATAACTGGCTTTGCTTATGCAGTAATTAGTAAATATTTTTCTCTTACATTTATATCCTGCTAATTAAAAATCCTACAAGAGAAATTTTCTTTCGCCCATATAAGAATAAATTAATATTTGAAAAATTTGTATAAATATCAAGTGTCATTTACTACAAGTTTAAAGCAACGTATTTGAATATGAATGGATGAATAAAAAGAATATTAATTATTGAAATTTTGAACAACAACAACCACACACATATATATTTAGAGAGAGAGAGAGAGAGAAAGAGAATGTGAACAATAATAGGACTTGAAAATGATTGAATTGAAGAATCCTGCAATGACCACTTGAAAGAAACTTACAATTATCCAATGAAATCTGCTTATTTTTTGATTTTGCAGGCTTACAAAAAATTGTATGACAAATAATGTAGTTTAAATCCCAATGTCTGAATTACATTAGTAAATAAAATGCCAGTTAGCTTTTATATTCTTTAAATAATCCATCATTTATCAAAATTTTATAAAATGATAAACCTAAGTTAAGCATATTTATTAACAAAGCATTAGTCATAGCTGGTGAAAGTAATTCTTCCCCTTCTGGTTGTCTGGAATACAAAATATTTTTATCTGATTAACAGGATATGTTTAACTTGTAATTATGATATCTTTCAATACTTATGTTTTGACTTTGTTTGATATTAACTTTTGCTTTGAAAGATAACCTACCGCAAAATATTTTAAACTTAGAAATTAGTTTTCCTATTTTCAATGAAATTTAGATATTTTTTAAGCTAAAATGTTTACAGCAAAAGACAAATTTCATTTTGTTAGCACTTGGTAATTTTCTATAAGTCCCCACCTGATTTTTAATAGTTACAAGCAGGTTTAAAAACTCTACAAAGAAACTCTCTGAAAACAATTAAATTTAGCAAAAAAAAAAAAAATTTTTTTAAAATAATTCCTATATAAGTCTCAAATAAAAAATAATTAAGTATTGTCAGTTTCAGATATTTTTGCTATTACAATATTTTGAAAGTACCTTCAAGAAAAATGTTCTTTTAAGCAAATGTAATTATTTTTGGTAAAATTCATGAAAGCTGCAATAAGTTTTCATAATAACTTGATGTTGGAATTTAGCTCGATATTAGAGGCAAAGTTTTTTCTGTAAAAATGGAGATAAAAATTTCCAGTTCAAATGCAGACTTAGGTACTAGACTGTGGGTTAGGGTTGTAAGTGGTTATATGTTTGGGTATCATTACTTGAAGTATTTGTATAGTAATGACAAGCAGATTTTACAACCCCATTGATACAATACAAATTGAATATAATCACAAAAATATTTGTTTAATGCAACACTTCACAACTCCAATTCTTTAGTATTAAAATTGAAGCAAATATATCATAAATTTGTATTTATCTTAGTAAAACTTTAAATGAAAAAAAAATGTAAAATCGATAAAAACTAACAAACTAGTTTAAAGGTGATTAAGAACCATTTCAAGCATTCATGATGGAGATGAGATTTAGAATTTCTGAGAAAATATTGTGAATAATATAAGTTATAAATATTAAAACAAGACTCAGTAAAAATATTTACAATTTGATTCATATGTATCATAGTCACAGGCAATGAGTCAACAGCAACAGGTTGGCTTTTCTGAGCTAAACTGGAATGTAGAGGCACGTTGGTGGGCTGCATTGATGGAAGAGAAGCCCCGCCAGCATGATTCCTCAAAACATTTATGGCATCATCAATTCTTTCTTCACTTATTCCTCCCCCTTGTAGATTCTAAAAACAGCAAAATTAGGAGACATTAAAAATTTTAATGCATGATGTTGAATTAAAGTGATAAAAATATTTTAAAGTAATTAAAAAAGGGGAATAAATGTAGCAACTAATTTTTCTTTACATATTATCTTCATTTGCAGTAAGTTATATTCCTAAAATAATTAAGTAGATAAGAGTAAAAGAGGGATGTTATTATATGCATAAGTCAATATTATATGCAAAGTCCAGTTTTTGATTTGTAATGATTAATCAACATTAATTTCAAAAATGATTTCAAATATTTTTATAAAATATTACTTTTCAATAGTGCACTAAAGTTCACTATACTATCAAAAAATTGTCCTTGTTTGTTTTAAATTTGAAATTGTAAACTCACAATTTTGTAAGATAATGTAATTTTGAAAGCAAAAATAGTATTTGAGAAAATTCTTCATCATTTAAACATAGTCTCACTTAACTTAATTGGAGTAAAGAGAAAAAACTAGTTTGGGGACTCCCTCTGCTTCACTACTTCAGTAATGAAGAACCAAAATTTAAGGAGGTATTTAAAATTTCCACCTCATTATAAATATACAGGTAACCCTCCTATAACACGGTTTTGCTATAACACGATTCGTAAATTGCAGGAAAATTCCTACAACACGTCATCCTATAACACGGTTTTATTCCAATAGTGTTCCTACCACTTAACACTACTTCGTTGCTCCAACCATTGGATCAATGTATTATTTATACCTTTAAAACGCGTATTATATAAGAAGATCCTTACAGTGGATTTTAGACGCAACCGATTCGGAATCAATTAGTGTAATGGAAGCATGGAAGAAATTTTCAATCATGCACTGTATCGAAATCATATCTTTGTCGCTGAACGAAATAAAAACATCAAACTTAAATGCGTGTTGGAAGAAGATATGGCCCTCTTCAGTTGAAACAGAAAACATGCATGAAACATCAGAAAACTAAATTGGTGCCATATTAAAAGTTGCTAAATCAATCGGAGGCAAAGGTTTTGTGGATATCGCTACTGAAGACATTCAAGAATTATTAGTGGAAGAAGAAGTTGACGAAGCGGATTTGATGGAAATGGCATCCCTGGATGCAAATCAAATAGATTTTGAGGAAGCTAGCTCTGATGAAGATTGTGCAGTTAAGAATTTAACATTAAAAGAATTACAAGAAGGCCTATGCTTAGCGGAAAATCTCGAGTCATTTTTCTTGAAAACAGACCCTTCCACGGAAAGAAGTCGAAAATTCAAAAGGGAGCTGCAAAACAGTTTAACTCCATACTGCGAAATTTACAATGACCTAGAAAGAACTAGTCAGCAAAGTTCGATTACAGATTTTTTAAGAGGGTAAAACATACAAAAACTTTAAATAAAGAAAAAAGTTCTGAAAGTGAAGGCGATATCGTTCCACCCAAAAAACGTTCTCGGTTGATTGTACTGAGCAGTGACGACGAACAAATTCATTAAATTAGGGTTGCGTTAGATTAAAATATTTTTTCTTACTTTGTGTTGGATATAAATTTATTATTTAATAAAAATTAAGTTGTTTATGTCGAATTAAAAAAATATTTGTTTTTAATAAGTTTTTGGAACATAACCCCCTTTTTGTACTAGTTCTGGGTCTCATACAACACGATTTCATACAACACAACATTTTCTAGGAACCTAACTACCGTGTTATAAGAGGGTTACCTGTATAAGATAATTTGACACTAAAATCAAAAACAGCAATAAAGTCTCCCCCTCTCATCTGAAGAGCCAAAACTCTTTCTATAGACAAGTCATATACACTTAGAGAAAGGATAAAAAAAAATTTCAATGCATGCTGCATCATCTTCATAATATAAGTGCACCTGGTTCTTTTTCGTGTTCAGTATCTTTATCCTATTTAGCAAACCTAGCAAGCAACAACCAAATGGTAAAACAGAGCAAAACTAGGGGCATTTATGCCTAAACATCTCACTTGTGCATAAAAATTTTTTTGACCCTTTTTTAAGTGCAAGTATTTGTCTATAGTATTTTTCATTAATTACTTCAAAAAGTTTTTTAAACTTAAAACTAAAAACACTTGTACTCTTAACTCAAAATATCAAACTTAACTATTGAATTTAAAATGCTGAAGCAAGAAAAACTGGTTATGATTATGATGGAGAAGACATTTTTGATTCTTCTGCATGTACAGGAAGGAATTTTAAAAGGCCTCTTTAGCATTTTTAGTTTTATGTTCTCAAATCTTAATTTTTTTTATGCGCTACCAAACATGCAAGACTGCTCAATTAATTTTATTATGCCACTAATACAGCATGAATGAGAAACTTGTCAAAATAAATTAATATCAATAAATTACCTAATAACAATAAAGCTATTATTCATGGAACATGAAATAGAACGGATGATAGAAATAACAAATAGTTAAAATACTTGAGTCATTTATCAATATTTGTTATCCTTCAATATTTGGGAAGTTTTTTTTTTTTTTTTTTTTTGTTTGTTTGTCGCTCAACGGTCATTTTTTGCACACGAGGGCTAACAATATTTGGGAAGGTCTCCAGGTAGATTTTAGTCTTGCAAATGAAATTAATTAATCAAAAGAATATTTGACAATGTGAGAATTTTGTGAAAATATAACTTATAATTGATTATTGTGGTTTTTCAAAATCCCACTGAATCCACTAACACAGTGTAACTGAATATTTTGTAGTTGTGATTAAGATGATTTAGTCAATAGTCATATTGCTATGGTTTACGAGGTTTTTACAAGTTTCTAAAATGAATTTTTCCAAAGGTTAATTTTGTCAACTAGATTCACTTCCTTGTTGATATTAGGGTAGAATTTTAAATTTTTGCAATTATGATTGCTGTTAAGCAATCAGAACTCTATATTTTTATATACATATCACATTTTTCAATATGTAAAATACAAGCTTTTGATTGTCCATCATAATTGTGAAAATTTAGCTGAATTCCACCCTAGAAAGCCATAAATTAACGAAATACATGTTTTTTGATGTTCAGAAGATAGATTAATGAAGAAGCTAACATAAAATGACATTGCACTGATGTTTTGTTTAGAAAAAGGTTTATTAAAGAAGGAAATGCAAAATAAACTTTTTATTCGACTGGGACCTCCTCTGATGTGAGGACCTGGGGCAACTGCCAAGTGTGTGCCACATCTTAGCCAGTCTTTTAAAATTTTAATGTAATGAAATAAAGTTATTGACAATAAATTACACACTAATTTAAACACATACAGAATATTTAAAATTTACACAAAATATTTATCAACAATTATATTATTTTAACACTTCAAATGCTTACCACTGTATTTGTTAACTCTGTATAAGAGGGTTGGGATGCAAACTGATTATTTGGACGCTGCCAGCTAGGAAGAGCTAAAAAGAGAAACAAATGGAATGAAAATTTAGCTTGCACAGAATATTTAAAGATACTTTTTAAGAATTTAGATACAAACAGAACTTTCTATAGAAAATTCTGATCAGTCCAGATATTCTGAAATTTTTTACTTAACCTATCTATTTATTTAAGACAAAATAGTTTCATATGTTCATGATATCAATGCTTCAGATGTTTTAAAATTTATTATTTATTTTTTTAAGGTCATATTTACTTTTACAGTGGTTTAATTTTTATTTTACTTTAAAAGATGCATTGGTGGAATACTTTATATTTTTAATATTTTATAAAAATTGTACACAATTCTATTTAATATTTTTTATATCAAATTTTAGAATGAAAATTAAATAAATGTTAATATTATGAAAATTTTCATTTAATGAATACTGTAAGAAACAGATTTTCAAATATAGAAAATCTTTAGATAAGGAAGTTTTTTGAGTAATTGGAATATGAAAAGCATAAAAACTTAATTCAGGAAATCTGCTCAAAAGAATCAACACAGGATATTTCCTCCCTTCCATAATAATATTTTTAAAAGATTTTTAAATATTTCTAATAAAATGACAATATGTATATGCATTTTTTATTATTAGTTTTTAAGAATTCTCTTGTAAAATGAAATTTAACTTGGAAATATGAAATAGGTAAATGTTTCAAGGAAACATAATATTTTAACTTACTTATTTTGACATAAAACTAATTACTAAAATAAAACTGAAATTAAAATTTTCCAATCTTCTTAACAACAGGAAATATAAAAACTTATTTGAATGAAATTTTGTAAGTTTTTAACATTATTTCCTTCAACACATTCAAGTAAACCACACAGAAATAAAAAACAAATAATTAAAAATATTTATTAATTCTTTTCTTTCATATAATAATGATTTACTATAAAAATTACTGTGTTTTTTTACCAATGATTCTTTTAAAAAAATCCATAACAGAACTAACAATGAAATGTATAATTAATAAAATAAATGTATCTACTAAATAGAAAATTTAGAAAAATAATATCTGAGGTAGAAAATGTTTTAATGTAAGATAATTATTCCTTATTTTCTTATTCCAAATTATTCCTTATTTATTCCAAACTTATTTACGCTAATTTCAGAGAGAAATATAGTTATCCTATATGGGTGTACTTACGAGCTAATGGTGGAGGAGAACTTATAGGAGTTGATGGAGCAGAAGAAAAGCTGCTATTTGTCTGATCAGCTGTACATGTCTAGAAAAAAAAATATATATATATAAAGTTATGACGATCAATATTCAGATGTAATTTGTAACAAATCATATCTAACAATACTTAAAAAAACATTTTTATTTGGAGATAAAAATTATCAAATAAGATATTAAAATAGATATTTTTACCATGACATTGAGAATGCTCAGAACATCTTTTTTCAAATTTTTAAAAAACAAAACCATAGTAATAATTTGATAACCATATATTAAAATACTTAATCAAGTTCACTATCAGAAATGGCTTATCCATTTTGAAACTATAACTAAAATTTCATAATATAATACACACATTCCTACAGTTATAATTACAGTTGATTGAATAAGCTTTAAAAAATTGAAGTAATAAATTTAGTCGACATATTTTTCTTGGAAAATCATTCTATTAATCTGTTATTTATAAGCAAAGAATGAAATCTACTCTAACTATAGTTAGTGTTTTAACTATTTTTAATATATTTTAGTCATATTAGATTCAATATTTCTTAAAATGAGCCTATTTCAAAGATTATTCCTAACTGTATCACTGTATAACCTTTTTTTTTTACTTCACAAGGATATTTTTCTCAATGTGTTACATACTGTAGTGTAATCCTATTATGTTCTATCAAATGTATCATGTAGAAACACTCATACTTCCGAAATCAGCATTGCCAAATAATTCTTAGTTCTGCAGTTTGAAGTTTATGACAAACTTTCTTTTGCAAAATAAAGTAAACAAAAAAAATTTACATTTGATTGAAACATGTTAGAATTATCTCTCACATACATTTATTTTACATAATAAAATGCTACATATTTAAGAGAAATGATAATCTGCCTCCATTTCTTATTAAATAAAAATATAGAAGGATTTTGAAAATAAAATCACTAACTTTTACAATATATCACAAGTTTTTTTGATGAAAATGCTATGAACAAAATTTTAACATAACAAACTAAAATATTTTCAAAACTTTAAAAATGAAGTTTACTTTTCAATGATTATCCCTAGAAATATTTAAGTTTGGTTCTTTCAAATTATAATAAAGCAACATACCAAATCGGAGGGCAAATAGGTAGACTGGAATTCTTGCTGAGTTGTATGATTAATAGCTGACTGGTTTGTCATCAATGATGCAGTAGAATAATTGAAGTTAGGTGAATTAAGACTGGTATTGGAAGACCAAGTGTCGGGAACACTTTCTATAATAATAAAAAAATATTATTCAAGAAATACAACAGTAGTAAATTAGAAATGAAATAAAGCAAAATATTTCATATAAATGCAATCAAGATTTTTCCTAAATAAAAATTACAAATCATAATTTAATATAACATATAAAGTAAAATAAACAATAATTGTTGAAGATGGTTAAAGTAACCATTACATTAAAGTTCCCAGGTCTAAAAATAAAATAGTGATCCATAATATTTTATAGTTTATATTAGAAATTTTTATTAATTTACCCCTTAATTTTTACTGTATTTTTTCAAATTTTGCTAGTTGGTTTTAATTTTAAAACTGAAAAGATAGTTATATTCACAATGGAATCTCTTAACACATGTCTGCTATAAGTCATTAAATATTTATGGTTTTCTGAAATAAGTTTTATAGATAAAGGGTCATTTAAATGCTGCAAATAAGAAAAATCTCCAGACATTATTAATAATGTACTTCATTATATGTGGGAGAAAAAACACATAAAACTAATTTGTTTATAAATAATGACTAAGAATGAAATTAGCTTCTTCTACCTCAAAGAATGTAATGTTACCACAAGGTCAATGACTACTTATTGCACCAGCATACTTTCTTGTACTGAGCCCAGAATTGGACTATCAGTTAGTGAAAGCAGCTAGGTGGGAATCTTCATAAATAAGAAGCAGGGATTAAGCTCAAGACACCTTAATACTAGACCTGACATCCCCAGAGGTAACATTTCACTTGACATTGCGACCACAGCATATTTAATGTGCTTAGTCACCTTAAGTGAACATGACAAATCTTCTTGTATAGACAGTTTGAAACTAGTCTTAAAACAGTTGAACAGCTTTCAAACTCACAACTATCTAACAATGAGAATAACGTTCTAGCAAACCAGCCTTGATGTCTTGTAGATATCTGATGATAAATTAAGAGACAGTATAAAAAAAATTAAATGGACTTTGCATGTTATATTACTAGGTGAATGCAGACTGTCCATACATGACATTTGCCACAGAAACAAACAAGGACATTGAAAATAAGTGTTACTTTGAGAATCAAGTAGTGCAAGAAAAAGAAGAGCTACTCAAACAAAATTTCAAATTTTTCTGCTATAAAAGGCAAACATATTTTGCAGAACGGGGGGAAAAAAAACTGTCATTTATATATAATTTACAACTTTGAAGACAACATTCCTGTAGTTACACAATTCAAAGTAAGTACCAGTTTGAAATTTATTATTGTGATAAAATTGGATCTGGCATAGCATTAAATCAGCATTATATTATACCATATTTAATAGTTTCAAACAAGCAAAGTTATAAGAAACAACATATCAATCTAATAGCTTTCCCTTCTACCATACAAGGTGGACAGTTTTCTGACAGAAAACCATCCTAGTGAGAGAAATCATCCAGGATGGTTAGTCAAAAATTATTACACAATCCAAAGCAATCAGTTTCAGTATAAAAATGATTTCTAAATTAAATAAATGTTGCATAATTTTTATCTTCAAGAATAACTCGTGTATTTTAAAATATTAAACAGAAAAAAATTGTTAAAAATATTTGATACCTTTACTATAGCATAAATTTTTATTGATTAAAATAACATTATTTACTATGATATTGGCATGCAAATAATATTATGTGCATAATAGTAATGGAATAGTTTAATGATAATAAAAAATATTTAAAATTTATAAGGCAACAAGAAAAAACAAGCAATAAATTTATATGAATCATTAATTAAAGATAATAAAATAGCAACTTGTTTAACTTCTAATAATTCAATAACTTAGATTAACAGTAAAATTATATTGCAAACATGTTTAATGCATTCTTGACAATCTAAACTAGTTTATGATGTTATCAACATTAGACAACTGACATATTAAAAATACAGTTCTTAGATTAAGATTAACATGTTTTTAAAGTTTTGATACATACTCTTATTGGGGAAAAATTATTAAATATAACATATTTCTACAAGGTTAAATTGCAAAGCACAAATGTTGAACAAAATTACTGGTACTAAATTTGATATACTGTAACTTAAACATAGCTGTGATGTTAAAATTGAATTTTATAACTCATGGCTTTAAAATTTAAACAGCATTTGAAAAACCAGTGAAAAAGTTCACTTTTAGTATTAACAGTCAAGTTTACAGTATCCAATGCCCCATACTAATTGTTTACTACATTATTGTGCAAGTTGTCTATCCAACCAAAACCAATGCGACACAATTATTTAAAAGTTATATCATGAACAAAGAAATTTTGGCATTAGACAACAAATAATATTATTTATAAATATACTTTTTTGTATGTAAATCTCAAATGATTGTATCTCTTTATGATATAAGCAATCAGATATAATGAATTATGCATTATTTCAAGGTACACAAGATATCACTTATATCAAATGGATCAAAATGTAAGTAATTTGACACAGTTTTACGAAAAATTTATTAGTTTTATAGAGAAAAAAAAGAAGGAAACAGCAACATACCATTCATATAATAACCTTCATCATAAAGGACAGGTTTGGTCATGGAATAGGGTGGGCTGGGTCTATCAAAATTTTCTGAGACATACACCTGAAAAATAAAAATCATTCTACATATTGACAGTTATGCAATAAACTCATGAAAATTATCATATAGATAAAGAACCATAAAAATATTGTTATCAGAGACTTTTTAATTCAATGCTTAAAAAGCCAATATTGAAAAAAATATTTAAAAAGTAAACATTAAGAGAAATAGTTTTCAGTTCAAACTACTAGAATATATCAGTAAGCAAAATGATATGAAATCACAATTTAGAAAGATAAACTTGAAAAAAGAAGGAATAGACATTTTCGATGTAAAAATTAATGCATAAAATAAATCTCTATGGATAGTAAATAAAATATTTTTGATTTATTTTTAAATGTGTGTGTGTATATATATATATACCATAGATTTAAAATTACTAAAGACAAACTTTTTTTTCAACTTTACTAAAAGTATAAAAAAACAAAAAGTAATCATTTCTGAATCATTAAGCATATATAAGTGGTTTAAGAAGCTAACAATGTCAAATAATCCATCACAAAAAAAAAAAAAAAAAAAAAAAAGAAGTTGGAGCGTGCACGAACGATTCAATAATTTGGACCGAAGAATATAACGGTTTCTAGTTCCAACTTTCCCGCACTCTCAGAAAATGAGCAGGTGTCCCGAAAGAATTTCGGCGGCGAAACTGTAGAGCAAAATAAACAGAGCTAGCTCGCAAGACGGGAAAAGAATCAAAACAATGACACTCGTCCCGCCGCCGCAGTCAACATTTTGGTGGCAGCCGCACAAAGGACGCGGACGAAAACATATAATCATAAAAAAAAGGCCAAAATAAAATCCCAATTTATTCCAAATATGATGCGAAATCCCGAAGCATATAAAATGTCATCACGGCGTTTAAAGAGGGCGCCAATTGAAAACTTTCCAGGAAAAGTTTTTCTTGTTCCTCAACAATCAACTTATATGTGCGCCAGTTTCGGATGAACTGCTTATTGATCGACACAAAATAAGAGAAGATGCGGTGGGGAAATGAAATATCTGGGAAATACTGCACCACTAACACATCGTGGTATTGACATGCTTTGTAACGGAATAATAATGTTAAATTAACAGCGTACGATTTAAATTTCATATAAAATCTAATTTACATTATGTTGTTCTCTCTTGTCTCAATTTAATTTATTATTACTTCACATGAAAAGTTTGGTTATTCACGATGGTCAGTTTTCAACAAAAGAGGAATTATTCGATGGGGATCAATGATTTAAAGTGAATTCCGAAAAACATAAATGGTTGATATAGTTTGGTTTGCTTATTGTTCAATGGTCCTCCTTTGCACAAAAGGGCAAATAAGAATGGGACTTAAGTTTAAAATGGATTATGAACCCACCAACGGTTGAAGGCTTGGCTGCCAGCTCTCGGCCATACAGACGGAATAGCTTAGTTTCTTCATCGTTTACGAGCACACACATAACACAACGGTCAGACACTTACAACTCTTAAAGAGGACTTTGAGAAATCATAAATATTCAGGGCTTTTTTTTTTACCCCTTTTGCACGTGTAGACTAAACTAGAATGGGATCAACAGCTAAATTAGATTCCGAACTTCTATAAAAACCACAACCTTGCGAGGGAATCGAACCCAAAGAAACAGTGGATTCTGAATAATACAAACATTAAGCTCTAAGCAGGAAAACGATCCAAAGAACTTTTAAATCGAAGGCTAGAGCTACCAACTATTCAGCTGGCAGCTCGACTCTTCACCAATCTGACGGTCTACACACGCCAGAGAGGTGGGCCTACGAACAATTGAACAAAATGCTATAGCAATAACCCATCAGCTCTACCAGACCGACTTTGAACACATTTAAAAGGAAAATATAAAATATTCCCCGACAATCATTATTCATTCTTTTCTTTGAAAGAAACTTAAAAAGTATTTCCACGATTGAATCATTTAAATGAAACGAGCAAATCTCAAGTTTTAAATTAATTGTCGAAACTGCGAGTATCTACCGAGAGCGAACATAGAAAAAGAAGAAATTTCGGCAGCAAGTAAAAATCCAGAGATGGAATGTAATGTAATATTATTAAACACAATCATTAATTTGCTTTTCATTATTTTTCCCAGGGAAGTAACGGGAATGCCAACCAACACAAAAAAAAACCCGTGATTTAAGAGGGCCGATGCTTTATATCCCCTGGTAAGCTACAATGTCTTCTCTTTTTTGATAGGAGCGAACTTTCAGTCACAGGCCTTTTAAACAATTATTGTTCCTCTTTTTTTCACTTCCGCGGAGAAAGAGTAGATTTACACACAGACTCATTAATTAAACATCATCGGAAGATGCGCTTTTTGACAAGCCGCCGCCTTCGCGAAATGCGCGTTTTTAGCGCAGCGAGCCGTTTACGGTGAATTCGGTTGGAAGTTAAAGATGGTGACACTTGTTACGTGGGGCAGAGGCACGTATTAATTTCGGACACGTCCGCTCGAGATGACGCACCCCCAATTCCTTTTTGCTTGCCACGACTTGTAACCTTCAGGAAGTTAGTGAATTCTTTTGAAATACCAATAAATTCGAAATGCGCTTGATCGATCCTTTAAATCCAGATGGAAATGAATATACGGGGGGAAATCTTTTTTATTTATATAAATGTATAGCAAGCAATCTACTAATGAAAGAAGGAAAAATATTTAAGGCCAAATCAAGTTAATTTAATGATAGTTCGTAAGACCGAATAAACACCGGCAAGGTAAATATATTCATATTTACCTTGCCAGTGTTTGAAACATAAAAATAATAGTCAGCACCATAAATCAAGGGTTAAAAATGTCGAGTCAAGTAGACAGAAAGCTTGGATATTAATGTTAACTGATGCGCAAATTTAAACTTCAAATCACGAAATTTAAACTAGCAATTGGAAATGAGGCGGAAAGATTTTCAAAATTCATTTTAGGAATAAATTTTATTTACCTTAAAAAAGCTTTAACTAAAATTTAATATCCAAGGATCACTAATAAATAATGCATTAAATCAAAATTTGTAAATGTTCATAATAATGTATTAACAGATTCTGATACTGAGCCTTTTAGACAAAAATGAAATGGTAATTTTCGTGAGCTGCAATCCAAATTTGGAAAAGAATAATTTCTTAGCTAGTGCTAATTAGAGCGAAGGTGATACATGGTAGGGTAAAAGAATGTGAAACGACGTTTATTGGTGACTGTAACTGGTGGTAGTACTGACACAGAAGTGAAAATGATGAGTAGGAACTCACTTATCCTGTTCTGCAAACAGGCAAAAGTGAGTTTAGTATGGCTTGTTAGCTGCTCAACGGTCACTTCTGCACACAAGGGTCTTAAGCCCGCCACACACGATACGATTTTTCCATAGGATTTGTTGGACGTGAACAAGTTGTACCGTCTGTGGTGAAGTTGGACAGGTTCACGAAAATTCAAACAAGTTCTGATTTTTCTTCCAACACAGGAAGTAAGCAATTGTTTCCCGTTGTCGCGTGTCTGTTTCGCAGGGTTGCAAACTATTTCTTGGCGATACTTGGGAAAATTAATATTTGATTCCTTTTTTAAAAATGTCCATGAAGCAAATATTGCAGGAATTTATTGAAATCTATAAAGATGAGCCTTTTTTGTGGCAAATAATGAGTGTCGATTACACAAATAAAATAAAAAGAAAGTTAGCTTATGAAAAATTATTAGAAATATACAAAAAGATAGATGAAAAGGCTTCAATTAACGAAGTAAAGGAAAAAAACTAATGCCCTCTGTAGAACCTATAAAAGCGAAAATCAATTAATCGAAAAAAAGTGGTGTAAGCATGGAGGATGCATATGTGTGCCGACATTATGATACTTTGAATATATATCATTTCTGGACGAAACTGCAATTCCACGAATTTGGACACAAGTTTTGTTGAGAATGGTGATGAAATAAGTTAAATAATTTATTTTGTAAATTTATTCTCTATCTGAATGAATATATATAATTACACTTTTAACGTAAAATTTTACTACGAAATTTTATAATAATAATAATTTATAACATTTCAGTTATTATTTATCATTTGGTAAATGTTAATTTGTTTTCCTTTTATTTAAAAATCATTTAAGAAAATATTATAAAATCTAAGAATACTTGGATAATAGATAACAAATTAATAATTCATTTTATATCTACTAATAAATAATTAATACTCGATAGATAAACTTTTTGATGTACTAATGGGGCTCTTTAATTAATACCGCTTGTCAGAAAGCGCTAAGTTGCACTTAATGGTTCATGAGAACTTAAAGATGAGCGCATGGATGTATATTTTCTTATAATGAAAGGTGTTACCTTATCCAACAACGCTGCATACAATTTTTCATTCATCCTCATGTAATTAAAGAAATCTTTATCTTCCGACTGTATTTCTGTAATCAAATTTAGATGTGAAAGAGTTTCACGCTGGAGCAACCAATTTTTTGATTATTTCTTTTTTTATTGTTTGTTTGCTTTTCACCATCATCCCAGTCCAAAGCAACAGCCAATAATACTTCTGTGCTTAATTTGCTCATGTTACTTAACTTACTATGATAACATTTAATGGCAGAAATTACAAGCAGTCAAATGAGTACAACAATAAATACGTCAAGTCAGAAAAAGTGACTAAACAACAAATTATTGAAATTTTTGGCGATTTTTGATTTCCATTTACATGGCACACATTTTAAGCCAAAAGCAATAAATGTTGAAAAATGGCACCCTTAAAAATAACTTCCCACTCCAGATGTGCCTCCCCTTCTGTGGTCAGCAGAGTTTGAGGGGACTGTGTGCTTAATTACTTCCTACCCCTTCCAACAAATCCTATGGAAAAATCGTATCGTGTGTGGCGGGCTTCACAGTTTAAAGTGGATTTCGAACCCACGTACTGTTGAAACGAAGGCCAGGGAACTAATAATTAGGTTACATGCTCGGGTAGGCAGAAGAGAGAGATGGACTTATATGTGTAGCTGGGTGACAAAGATGAAAGAAGTTGATAGCAAATTCTCGATGAGGATAGTCCTGCTAACGTTTAGCCTAGACTCAAGCTAGTCGATAACAAATCAGAGATAGAAAATCTAATTTCTAATGGAGATGGTGTCTATATTAATGGTTAGAGCTCGCAATGCTGATGGTATGCAACCAAATCCGTCTATTAAAGTTCGGCGATGAAATAATGGTTTTTGGATCATCAATAAGGCAAATACGATTAGATCTAGTAAAAAAGATGAATATTTTTTTCTTGAAAATGGCATCGATGCAATTACAATTTGGCACACAGATGCATCTAATAACAAGGTCAATAAGCTGAAAGATATATGATCATAGCAGAGTGCGAAACGAAGTAAACTGGGCGAAAAAGGTTTTACCAAAAGCATGAGAAAATCAATTCATTGCACAAGTCAAAAATTGCACATTTCGCAAAGATAAACTGTAAAATTTTTCTACCAATTGGTAATACTGAGTGTATCAACTGTAAATGGTACACCCAGTACTGAGCAACTCTGGTACTACCTAGTGTAAATGAAGCAACCATGATTCAGAGAGATAGAGTTTATCATTCTAATTTTTTATTCTCATATGAAGGTTCGTATCTAGATTCATGCATGCTATCGCCTATAAAAACGTTTATAGATTTAAAAAAAAATTATTACTTGCAATAAGGAATATTTGGAAATGAAAAGAAAAAAACTTAAGATGACATTAAACTAAATTTAGATGTGGTCATTTGAATGGAGTATGATATATAGTCGATTCTGAACAACTACAAATATCTATATTCGAGGTGGGAATCAAAGCAATGAAATCTTTAGAGCGCTAACTGTGCAACTACTAACTCATGTATTTGAGCCTTGGAATTCGTGACTATTGTTTTCTTTATTTTTAAACTCATTATTTTTTAAGATTCAATTATTTACACGTGAAAATACAACCACGTTAGATTTGCAGAACTTAAAATTAACCAATCTTAAATAATCAGATTATATCGTTTCTGGACAAACGCAATTGCCACCCCTTAATTACCTCGAGTGACGTGATAACGATGCAAATACAAGAAGCAAGTTCAGAGATTCTTTTATAGGCAAGCGTCCAACTTTAAAGAAATGTGAAGTGAACCGGACGACGCTGGGAATAAAAAGGAGGGTGCTCCAAAAGAATCGAAACTTGGAAGCTGTCGGAAACACAAGTCCGCATCAGTGGTGTTAAAAGTTTCGCGGTGCCTCATTAAAAATGGCCGAACCTCATCTGTTTACATTATCTCCGCTCGGAGGGCTTCCAGTAACGATTTTCGGCCGTTTATTAGAAAAACTTAATTTAGGGACTCGGATAACGACGAACAGAAATGGAGTAATAGAAGACCGGGAATAAAGAGAGCCAAATTAAGAGGAAAAGGGTTCCTATTGAGCAAAAACTACTCTCGTTAACAGTTCCATTTCGACTTTCGAATCAAATGCTTCGCTGGTTCTCTTCCAATCTAGAAGTTCGTTAAGCGATTAGTTGGCAAAACTCAATTTTCTCTGTAAAACTGCAATTTACATACAAACAAACATTCAGAAGTATTTCCCCCTTCGACTTCATACGCTATACTCCAATACTTACGTGAAGCCGGACATTTGGACATGCATCCACGGTTAAAGTTACAGCAGAATGTTCTAACATTTTAAGGAAATTTCAAACTATTAAATACAACGAGGACTAGAAGCACACTTTAGTCCGTTAACATAGGCTCAATTTTCATATTTGAAAATTTAAACGAATCGTAAATTTTTTCATGAAGAGTAAAATAAAAATAAATTATATTATGACAAAATTTTTGCGACGACAGAAATGGCAACAAATATACTTAATAAGGTAAACACAAAACATGTGCAATACGAAAAATAAAACAAAAAAGTACCTAATTCACAATAACATTCTTTTAATTAAACATTAACGAAATTCTTATAAACGTGTTAAATTCTTAAATATTTACTTTTTATTTTAATTGGACTGATTTTTTTCTTAAAATGTATACAGTTCCACAAGAAATTTTTCCTAAAGATTCTTTCTTTTGGAGAGAGATTGGGTCCCCTCATCTCGAGATTATCGCTTTTGGCGATAAAATCGGTGCAAATATGATCCAACCAAAAAATTTGAACACAACATATTTCAGTTAACTTTTCAGTATTGGAAACTTTTGACCCGCATCTTTTTTAATCAGAGCTTTTTACAGATGATATTTCCGAATTAAATAGATAGGCCGCATTTATGTGTCTCAAAGGAGGAGACTCAGAAATATTCTCACAAGACTTGGGATAGAACCAAGGATTTTCGACTTTGCACACCAACTACAAGGTCAAGGCGGGTCCAAATTATAGAAACTTGTAGATTGCGAATATTAATTTATTTCTTAAGTCATGGAGCGCCAAACAGTTTTGATCGTCGATTCCTAAAATTTCTCAATGACCACATAATTAACAAAAAAAAAACTTTTTAAATTTATATTTTGTAAAATCAAATTTCTACATAAATCAAGAAGGCTGTGCCTGATTCGGAATATTTGGCTCGAAATTACTTAGTTTCAATCTTAAATAACTTTGGAAGTTCACATTTATTCTTGTTAAAATAGAATTAAAAATGACTAAAACCACATTTTACACTATGAGCTTGGAAATGCAATTAAAAAGTGAAAAGCATCAGTTCTTTGCGTTATTCTCATTTTCGTCCAAAATTAAAACGTATTACTTCTTCAAACTTAGCGATTAATTTTATTAACTAATTCAGTGACTTCATATTATTAATGACTATCAGCCTTTTCAACTTGAGCAAAGAGTGATGCGATAATCCATTTAGATGTTACCTATTTAACCAGCAACTTTAAAACGTAATTTAAAACCATCACTTAATTTTCGGTGATGTGATTTGCACACATTTCCAGTTCTTTTCTTCGGCTATACCCCCAATTTTGTCTCAGACTTGAGAAGCATTGAAATTACATTGCAGCGATCATTTAATCGAGTTTAATTTGAAGGCTTAAAATAACTTTATAACAGGTCCATATTAACTCTGACAATAGATGGCGTTACAGCCCAATACAAAATATTCAACATCCAATAGAGTTAGAGGATCAGAATAGAGGTGTGAGGAATGGAAGTCCAACCATCCGGTTCATTAATAACTTAAGAAATTCTGTAATTGCTTCAAACAATTGAACAAGTTTTTATCGGCACGCACCTCTCAAAAATCATCCTATTTTGGTGTGTGATAATTGATAACATTATTTTCATCGTAAAGTTTCACAAATAGCATTTGCACCTTCGACCCCTCAATACACTACATCTCCCCCCAGGGGTCTACTCACTGGACACCGGGCACTTTAGTTACCCCAGTTTTTAATTACTTTCTATAGGCTTATTTTATGGATTTAAGAGAGTAAAAAAAGGGAATTCATCGTAATTTTTCGATATATGGTAATTTTCTTTCCTGAATAATCATCTTTTAAAGTACTTAAAAAATTTTAAAATAATAAAAAGTTCAGAAAATTTTAATTTAAAAAATACTTGAAAAATAAATGAACAATAACAACAAAATAGAAATGCGATTAGTACAAATGTGACATATTAAGGAAATTTAAGATTAAATGCATGCCTTTTCGAGCTTTCATCAATCCAAAACAGTAGATGAAAACAAAGCGCGCGTCGAGTAAACATTAGGTTGAAGGCACACACACAACTGCTCTCATTTCATCAGTCATGGAATCTTTGTGGTCGCCGAAGCACTCCAGGGCTTGCTGCGGGGAGTCGCTGCCCCCCACCCCTTCCCTCCCGATTCAGCGAGAGTTCCACAAAAGCTCCAAGAAGCGGCCCAAAGTTAAACGAATAGCGTCATCCAACAGACATGTCCGGTAAGTTCGGCCCATTTTCCTCGGAACTGAGGTGGAGTACACGCGTCCCGAAACGAAACTCGAATCCACAGAAACTCATTCAGCAAAAGGAAGAAATCCTTCACAAAATAGAGATGAACACTGGAGGGTAATGGTTCTTTCCAGAATGGAAAAATAATTTTTTTTGCATTAAGAACAAAGCACTCCGAGTGAGAAGAATCGGCATAACTCAGGGTTATTTTCGAAGAACCATGAGTAATTTAAAATCATGAAAAGATCCACTGTACCGCTTACACTGCAACTCACATGCGTCAGAATAATTTAAGGCACATTTGACATTAAGGTGCTTACTTGAGTTTATTATCAATTAAATTGAAGTTATTCAGAAAACCTTTAATAAAAAGAAAAGAATAAAATATTTAAATTAAGTACTATAATAAACAGCACATTATATATAATTCTTGAGGCACTATGCTCTATATTCTCTATTTTGCTCTTTATAACCAGGTATGATTTTAAATTTTTACAGAAAATGATCCTTTTATTTCACAAGACACATTTTAAGATTTCCAAAATTAATTTGTCATCCTCAATGTTTTTTTTTTTTTTCCAGACCATGTTTAATTTGCCGGGATCTGTGATTTAAAGTGGATTCCGAACTTTAAAAACATCCACGTGATGGGATTCGAACCCGCGAAGTATTCAGTCGAAGTCCACAGAACCAACCATTCTCCTGATTCAACAGATAAAATTCGATTTCTATTTCTGCACATATCTATAATTCAAAGTTTTCTACATTTACAATAACTTTATTTTCATTTTTAAAAATTTTAATTTTTTTATAATTTATTATTATAGGTAACAAAACTGAGAAAAAAACTGAAGACTATATTACCTGTTATAGAATAATTTTTGTTACATTAAATGCTAAATCTTCTTTTACTATCATTTGTACATTATTTGTCTATAACTTACACAAAAACTATTCATTCTAATTACAATATTCGTTACAATTTACTACACATATTTTCCTTCAACATACCTATAATATACAGAATAATATATATTACAATAATTCCAATACAGATTCCGTTAAAAATATTCAGTTTCGGGGACTCACTATCCAATTAAAAGTTAATTATTAATTTTTTTACAAATTTTAAGAATTAAAATTAATAGAAAAAATAAAAAGTAGATTTAACATTTCTTTTATAATTAGAGTTTAGAATAGACGGAAGGAACGTCAATGAATAAGTTTGTTTTCGCTCAACGGTCATTTCTGGCACACGAGGGTTCATTAAACCCATACTTGTGAAGTGGTTTCTGAACCACAACAAATATCTCTGCCCAGGGTGAGATTCGAACCCACGAACTGTTGAACTGAACGCAAGAGCCCTGACCATTCGGCTGTCAGATGAAGAGCAACCTTGATAAAATACGTACAAAATCATGTAAAATCGAAACTGCACGCTATACCTTTTCAGAGTGCCTGCTATCAAAAATATTTTACTCTCAATCCATTTAAAATAGATAAAAAAATAATTATAATGTGAAAAAAACCGATTTTAAGAAGAGCCATTCAATTTTTGAAAGAACAGGGGGAACTGTAATCTGTTTCTTTAAATATAAATCTAACGATATTTCCAGGAAGATTTCTTTATTCCAGTTGTCGCCCGCCAAGCATTGCATCAAAGGAGGAAAGGAAACAAGGGGTTCACAGATTGATCACCGAGGAGGTGGGGGGTTGAGTGAATAGGAATTCTACAGGGGAGCATACCAGAAACCGAGAAGGGAAAAAAGAGCGGCACGAAGGACAGGGGTAGTGACAGTCAATGCCTTCAAGGTCAAAAGGCTGGAGCGCCGCGCAGTCTAAAAGGACCGAGTCTTAAACCCCGCAGACACAAGGGCTCACCCACAAATTGCATCAAAAGTGTTACACCCCAGAAAAGTGATAAAAAAAAAAAGAATGTTTTCACTTTAATAGAAAACTATATCTTAAAGAAACTATTTAGAAATTCCTTTACATACATTTGGAATAAGTTATTTCTGGTTCCTTAAAACATTTTTCACAAAATCAGTTGACTCAACATTCAAAAGAAACAGAAATGGATTGAGTGCAATATATTTGATAGCAAAAATTGAACCGACATAATGAATTTCGAATTTTAATTCAGTGCGTATATTTCCAAATGTTTCTGAATGCGGAATTAGAGGATTGTTTAATGTGTAATCAATATTTTAATCTATCAATACATTCGAAAACAGTACAAGCATTATTACTGGGAGACGTGGCCACTTTTAAGGAACATCGCGCATCAGTACATTATAAATAACATTATTATACTCAAGTCACATAACTGGTTACAAGCCCAAATGACTTTAAAACAATTCGTCCTTCCGCAACATAGTCAAGTTGCAACGAGCAAACAAATAAAGTAATAACACATAAAGCTTTTAAAAATAGCAAATAATGACATGCACAATCCCACAAAGATATTCTATTTTTTATTATTTTCACCTCTTGGATTGCTTGGAAATTCACGCGCTCTTTTTAATAGTACGCTTTTGGCAGCAGAGTTACTATGGTCCTTTTTTTCGATCCGGTTGGCCAATTTTAAACGATGACCTATATAATCTATGCTTCGAATGAATCCATTTAATAGCCAAATCAGTGAATTTATTTAAAAAAAAATCATTGTATAACCCGAAGACATGTTAAAATTTAAACTAACAAAAAATTTTCAATAATTCATTTTATCTATAATAATTTTTAATTGGAAAGTAACAATTGCGAAAGCGAATGGGTATTACTTAATAAATGAAATCCGTGTATTACTGTAAGACAGTGGGTCGCATTCCATAGAAATGCAGAAAACTAATATCCATCTAGACCAAGGCTTCTTAAACTATGGGTCGCGACCCCATTTGGGGTCGCGTAGCAAAATTCTGGGGTCGCGAGAAATAAAAATACAATTTAACAGAAAATGTTTTTTAACTTGTAAAATTATTGGTATAAAGATAAAATAACAATTATCGTAGATAAATATATCATAAAATCTTCTAGTTCGGAAAGATTGTTTGTACCTGCATTTCTATTAAGAGTATTATAATACTCTTAATAGAAATGCAGGTACAAACCGAAAACCGAAATGATCCTGAGAAATATTATCAACAAAATTTCTAGGTATTATTGCTGAAGAAACTATATAAACATTTCGTTTTATTCTCATTTAGCCATTGTTTGATTGTGAACGAAGTGCATGTTATTCCGCATTTGTCAGTTTAAAAAAGTTTTCCATTTATACTCGTATATTGTTGGATCTACCACCAGCCAGTTAATTGAATTTATTTTTTTATCAGTGAAAGTAGTAGTGTTAAGAAAATACAAGTTGCTAAGGCATTTAACGATTTGTTTTAAGATTTTAAGTTTATTATCGTGTTTTTAATAAATAGTTTTAAATATTTCACAAGTTTTTATAATAATTATCTACAACTACATAATTGTTCCTGTAGGACATAACAACCAGGTATGTATACTATTAAATTGTTGCTCCAAAAAAAGGTTTCATATTCTTAACTTTCTTCTGCTGGAGTTTTATTTAATTGTTGTTTGAAAAAAATAATACCATCAAGTAAATATTCATAAACATTTATTATAAACGCAACTACTTGAATATTATTCGAGAGAATTAAGACGGTCAGAATCCACTTTTATTTTTGAAACTATAATAAATACAATTTTATAATTTTTTGTGCAATTTTTAATTTTAGATTTTTGTATGCTTCAAAACGAATTCTAAACTTATATATTTATATATATATATATTGTTACCTAATAAATAAATCATCAAAAAATATTAATTTATTTTTCTTTTATATTTGTATGGGGTCGTCAAGAAACTCGCAATCATAAATGGGGTCGTGAATTACAAAAGTTTAAGAAGCTCTGATCTAGACACAAGTGAACAAAGAAACAAAACAGACAGTCTTCACTGCTCAACAACCTTCTGAGTTGAAGAGCGGGGTCGTAGCACAAGAATAAAGTGGACCCACAAGAGAAAGGTTGCGATTTTTTTTTTTTTTTTCATTTTTACGCAAGCTACAACTTTAGAACAATATACCAACAGATTCGTGATTAACAAAATTTAACAAAAATTCCCATCAATAAATAAGTTCATAAGTACCGGATACTGCCTCCAGGACAACAGTGGAGGAAATATTCAGTATTCTTTTTTTCCCCGCACGATACTGCAAATACGTCCAACAGCTTTAATGCTCCATGACTACCAGACACGAGACCAACAAAATAAAGTCCTAATGCACATTCCTTCATGTCTCAAATTATATCCTTATAAAAAAAATGGGAACTTATTTGTGTGATTAAATTTTTAGTTCGATTCACGATCTCATGAAATTTCTTTGAATCGAATATTGCAGAAGATGAAATGTTCCACCATCACTTAGTCGAAAGGGGTCGAAAGGAAAGTTCAACGGGAGGTCACTAGTTCGATACCAGCAATGTTTGTTGCTTTGCATCCCTATCTGCAGTTGGTATGTGGCGATTTTCCGGGTTTTATGACCTGCGAAAGTCAGTTGACTTATTAGTTGAATATGGGCCACACACAGAAGTCCGAGAAAACTAGAATATTAAAACAACCTTTCAAGCTATTAATTTAAAGGCATCTTAAGTATATTGTAATTTCTCCAAGTTAAGCTTCTTGAATTCACAGTGCATTTCCGTTATTGGTAAGATGACATATTTACACATGTAAAAATGCTGCCACTGAAAAACATGATTTTCACTCACACAGGTTTTGGCACATGACAACGACTACACCAACAGTGCCTTGATTTTCACTAATTTTCATGTTTAGTAGTATCCAAATTTATGCATCTACTGGTGAACACATCTTTGCTACTTAGGAATTATATAGGAATATTAAGCACATTTTTTTAAGTACTGAACTGATCACTAAGTTCTTCAGTATTTGGAAATATATTTCATGCTTTAAAATTTATTAACTTATTTAAAACTAAATTTCAGTATTTGAAAATGGATTCCTGTCTCTCAATTTTAATTAAGCTTTTTTTTTTATTCTTGTTAAGAAGAGACTTTCAAACCATGGATACAAATCTCGTTTATTTATTTTTAATTTTTAATGTTCGTTTATTTATTTTTAATGTTTATTATTATTATTTTTTAAATGTTGATAAAATTTTTAATAAATCTCCTTAAAATCGGGAAGACAAAAACTCACATCTTCAAAACGAAAATATAAAAGCTTCAATTCCATTCAACACACGTCTTTTTAATATTAATTGCAATTTACATGTTTTTTCGGGAGGAGCACAATTAATAATTCGCGAAATTATTTTTGAATGATTTTTTGAAATTCCATTCCTTAATGATCTAACATTACAAAATTTGATAAAGTTTATTTCTTCAGCCATTTTATGAGCAATGAAATACGGTTTGCAAAGACACGAGTGAGTTCAGAGAGTTAAAACGAGAAAAAAATACCGACAACAATCCAAGCGATACTTTTTTCTAGAACAGTGAAACTGTGCGATAATCTTCCAGGTTGGACGACCGGAACAGATACATAAACCATTAATTATGCAAACCACCTCCTTTGGCTGTTCAAACGATTTAACCGAAACATCTTTTCGGAAGTTATTATTTTTTTTACGTCACTGATATAAATCTCGGACGATGCTTTCAAGTTTCCAGCTATTCCAAGTAAACTCGCATTCGAAACCTGACCTTGCGATTTATGTCCTGCGTACTATCGAGATCGAATATGGCCTTGAGGGATTTAAAAAAAAAATAACAAAAAAGTGAAGTTATTCCACAGCATCTCAAGAATCGTTGCAAAGAAGGATTTCTTTTGGCGACAAGCAGTCTGCCTTTTTCGGAGCACGTGCCAATAGGGGAAACCGGTCTACCAACAAGGCGGCTTTTGTGTGGACCTTCCCACCCGCTACGTCACAGGGGGAGATCTCCACATTGCAGAGAAACCCTCACGCTTGAAAAAGATCTTCAGGGTTTAGGATATATTAAAGAAAAACGCAAAAAGCTACACTATAGACAGTGGAAAAAAATTACATAAAAATGTTCATTTTAAAACATTCAAAACAAGCGGTCTTCCAATTATATTATAGCTTTAATATGAATAGAATTTGAAGTATTGGGAAAAATGAATCAAAGGCTAGTTTCATCCTCAAAAGTCTTGCTCAAGTTAGCGTTTATCATTGCACATTTTTTTCATGTCAAACATAATAAATTGTTTGGTAATTAATGCAACCAAAATACTTAATTCTTTTTATAAAATCCTCATTAATCACACATATGAGAAAAAGAATTCCAGTTTTAAAAACGAAAGAATTTCCACAATCAAACAATTAAACCTTTTGATTAATGTATCATTTTCAAGACAACTTATACATGTAGGGCAGTAGAGAATATCTTTTAACTTTCACCAACCTATGGTAAAAAAACTTTCAGCATACTCACAACTGATATTCAATAATATTTTATGTAAAACTAGTTCTTTGCTGACAAGCAAACACACCCTGATGAGGGTGACGCATCCAGTTTGCGGCTCTACAGCCCCCTTTTCCTATGGAAGAGATCGAAAGTCAACTGTGTATACCCTGCTATTTATTAAAAGCAAACACTATTCAATAAGTTTATGATAATTGAAATACATGACTTTTCCAAAATAAATCCCCCAAGTCATACGAAGAGAAATTTCTAAATGAAGGATTCTATAAGTTGAGTAACTAATTGACAAGTTCTGTTTTAAGCTTATTATGTAATATATATTATTTTGAATCGCGACCAATTTTATGTTTTGTGAGCCATTCCCGATTTTACAAAATTTATGTCAGCGAACAAACCACTGTACTCATTCATATGCAAGAATTCTTTCAATAATTCTCAATATTATTTTAAATAACTTCTCTATTTTTTGGTTAACGACTTAAGGAACTTACGAAATTGACAAACTAAATGCAGCGAAAATAATCGCGGAGAAATTCCCCGGGCGTTCCAAGAACGACACAAATATCCCATTCCTCTTTCACTCCCTACACAACCCACGCAAAGAGAAGAGCGAGCAATTCTTTTCCACATTGATTACGTTATAAAACATCGCCAGTTTTTTTTCTTTTGCCCACTGACGCTCCCTCCCCTCTCCTTTCAAAAGGAATATTTTAAGCAGGCGCGATCATCGTCAACGCGAGCAGCTCACTTGAAAATTGGCAATTTCATAATATAGATTCTATGCAAAGAAAACAAAAGAGTTTTGACAAACCAAGTATTACTTTAAATTATCATCCAATTACACTTCACTTAAAAATTAAAAGCAACGAAATGAATCTAAACTATAAAATTTTACACATTGGAGAGCAAATTTTAAGACAGTAATAAAATTTAAGATAAAAATTCAAAACATGCACATTTAATCCAAGCTATACTCGGCTTCCTCTTAAAAGAGAACTTTAGCCAATGAAATTAAATGGCTGTTGAAATTCCATTTCTTGACCCCATGAGCAAGGGCTTTTCCAAGAAAGAAGGGATGGGCAGCAGAGAAACCTTAAAGAAACGCGATACACACACCTGTGCTCACAAGCGGAGGAGAGGCCACAACAAAATGGCTATTATTCTACAGCCAAATCACCCCCAAACAAACAGGGGTCAGCCACAGGAGAAATACGAACTTAAAATAAAACTAAATTGGTTCCAGCAAAGACACTGACATTGAATATGCAGTTTAAAAAAATATTTAATAATAGAAAGAAAATAATTACAAATTTTTGTGACCGATGCGTTGACCCAACCTGAGAAACATCGTTTTCTCACGAAATGGCTAAAGTATGCAGAACCACAAGTAGAGAACTGAAATTGGTATTTTCAACAGCCATCGACGACATGCAACATTAAGCTAAAGACTAAAACAACGCAACATTTAAAAATTTTGTTCCAAAATTAAATATTTAAACTGAACCACAAACATGTAGGTCATGGAAGGAATCATTCAAACTGCACTAAAGAAATTGGTAATGATACCGTTTTAAAAATATAATGCCCTTTCTCAGAAAATGTTTATTGTTTGGATACGTTTTCTAGGGCGATTTTCCAACTGCAACTGATGCCAATTGAATGTCGTTAACTGATTTTGAGTTATCGTTACTATGCATAGCATCTGGTTAAATACTAGTTAAGAGACTCATAACGTTAACTAAAGAGCTCGCGACAAATCTAGTCGTAAAAGAATCGAAGTTACACAAAAATTTAAAAAATTACATAAGACAATAATACTGCTTCTGCATCTGAGATATTTAAATACTCAAGCCTTTTTTTCCTATTTTGGAAAAACTCCATTACAAGATGCACATTGTATGTGATTTTAATAAATAATCCTGTTTTATGAAATTAATGCAAATCGAAAAGCCCGATTAATACAGTGAATTAAATTTACCATGCGAAAAGAAAATTAAGGAAGACAATATAGGCTCAAATTTAATCCTATAATGTATAAATATTTTACAACAGATTTGAAATTTATTACATAATAAACTAAATACTTAAAAGACAACGAGAAAATGGAATGGATCGCCTAATGAAACGTCAGTTCTAATGGCAAAAGAATTTGGTATCATGATTCTTGATTACAAATAATAATCAATCACATAAAAGTGATTTCCTACTTTCAATGCTAAATAACAATGAAAAATTAGCACAATTCATGATTACGACATTCCGACAAGGTAAAACAGAACATCTCTTAAAATATTCCATGACCATTTTCTTTATTATCACTTTACATTAAATTCCTTAAGTACTGTTACATTCACAGGCTGTGGATATATCTTCTTGTAAATTAATTAAATTACTCCTATTTTTCCCTTTGGCTGAGAGTCCTTTTTATATATATCATTCTCTCATAAGATTGCATCCCGTATTATTCCCCATTCCCCCCTTTCACGAAGTAGAATGCTCCAGATGACTAGTGGAAAAACCGGTTTTCTAAAAGGTACTTGTGTAAAATCTCATGGACCTGGGAAAAAATGCCATAAGCATTACGACATTCTGGCGATAATAGAAAACTATGTATCAAATATATTTTGAGAAGTAATTTGTATCTTTTAAGTTCACGGTTATGACAGTTATTTCTCTGATTTTGCACCACAAAATGATAAATATTTGAAATACACTGACTTCGCAACAAAAAGAATGCGATTATTTTGGTTGCTTGTAATGTTATTCTTTTTAAGTTTTCCGTTAAAATAACTTTTTCTTTATTGTCGATATTGTTAAATTAATGAATTTAGTGCTTGCATTTAGTTTTTAAGAAAATGAATTGCTTCACAAATGCATTCAACAGCATGTTATCATTGCATTTACTTTAACATATTTTTAAAATTATTTACTTTAAAGCTCATTAAATATGAGATTTGAAGTGAATAATTTTAAACTGAGGAACAAACTGAAATGATTAGGTAAAATTACTTCATCTGAAATGGCAATACATTAAATAAATCATTTCATATAACCCCATATGAAATCGACAAGTTTTTACACAAGTACCATATAAAACAATACAAACAAATCAAAATTTCTCGTGTTCATTAAAAAAAAAACACGTGAAAAACAGCAAAAATTGAAAAAAAATTTACCTGCACTGGCACTCCCGACGTAGTAAGATACGTAGATCCATTGGCCGCGAACTGTATGTTGTTGTCTGCCGAGTAAAACGTGTTGCTCCCGGAAAACATAATCAGACCGACATGTGCGATCACAACGAGGGACACAAGCGCGATTTCTCTCACCGGAATTCAAAGCTAGGACGAGATAAATGCGAAGTTTACCTTTCCTCCACAGGGGAGAAGGTGGGAAATGGCGGAAAAAAGAAAATCGCCAAAAACTCGCCAGAAGATGCTTTTAGCCAATGGGCAAGCTGTATTTCGGCGATTCCCGTGAAAAAGGTCATTTGTAGAAGAGTGAATAGTAACACGTGATTTTATTGCAAATAATATTTTAAAAATCCTTTGTAAGTTGCAAGTTTTTTTAAAGATAATTTAAACGAAGAGTCTATTATAATAAAGTATGTGTTAATTGGATGACAAAAAAAGTTGCCTACTTTTATCTGTTTTATAATTTTGAATTAGAAATGACATTTAACGCATATAGTTTTACTTTATAAATAGAAATGAAATAAGACAAAATGTTTAACGATGAAAATCCCTCTAAATATTAGCCCACACGAAAATATTCATTCATATGGAAATTTAAAAGTTCTGACCAGACGCGCTATGTCAAAATTACAGGTTGGTTTAAAAAGTTTCATTTTTGTTTACTTCAAACAGTATGGCGGAAACTAAAGCTTGAAAGAAAATGAGACATTTATCGAGAACGCATAGAATATGAAATTATAAAGTTGGTGAAGCTCAATGAATAAACCCAAAATAAAGATTCCACAGTATGATTTAGTTAAACATTCTTTTTTTTTTTTTTTTTTTTTTTTTGAGAACGAGAGCTATTTCTGGCGATCTACTGCAAACATTCACACCAGGAGTGGGACTCAAACCAACGAACAGTTGATCTCTGAACCAGAATGTACAAACTTGATTTGAATCACACATATATTTTAAGATCGTATCAAGATATTATTCCAAAACAGATTTTAAATACAACTTTTGATTCATTCCCCCATCCAGACGATAGGCTTGAAATCAAATCGGACATTTCCACGATGGGGATATTATTAAGTTCGATTGTCTAGTGTCATTTCTTGTGAATCAATTTATACGGGATTAAATCAAGAATCGATGATTATGAATCGAGCCCGAATTACAGACCAAGCCCACACAGTATACTGTTCAGCTAACCAGATCAGTGAAACATTTAAAGAGCACAAAAGTTGCGTCGAAAGCTAATTTCCTGGCTGCCTTTTATGCGTCGAAACCACAGGACTAGTTTAGTTTGTCACTTCACAATTGCTTGCTCCCACAATTCTCTTTGTCTCTCTCATACAACCGTATTTCATCCGAAATTACCAAAACAACAAATGCCTTTGTAAAAAAGCTTTAATATATAAGGCTTTAAAAGTTTTAATATCGCGAATGTCGATACAGAATTTTTTTTTGTATTTGCTATGAAATGAAGTATAAGAAAATGGTTATCGTCTACAATAAATTCAGTAATAATCCGGGAAATGTAAGAAAGCAGAGGCTACAGAAAAAGTGTGGTCTAAACTGATACACACTACTATTCCTATGGACCTCCCACGACAAATTTTTAGTGCAAATTTTAGAATCCAGAGTATACATGACTACCTTCATCTTTGTCGTACTGGCATTTTTAACTCCCCTGACTGCCCCCTGTGTTTCACAGGAGAGGCAGTGAATTTTAGTCATTTGACCGTTTGCCCATCTCTGGACAACGTTAATTCTCTTATGCTTCACAACTATCATATGAAGGCTATTTTGTATTGGGCTGCTAGAAGGAAAATAGCCGATGCGGCCAATTCCTGACGTAAGAAAAAAAAAACAATTCCTTTTTGCACACGAGGGCTAATTAGATCGGGACCTATAGTTTTAAAGCGAATACCGAATGAATATAAATATCCAAAGAGATGTGAGATTCGAACCCGCGAACTTGAAACCAAAGGATGGATGAATGGACGGCCGAAGGCCGGTGTAAATTATTTGGGGGTCTGCTGCATGTTGCTTCCCAGGACTTTGCATAGCAAGTGGGTTTCAATCTTGTTGGAAAGGAGGAAACCTGGAAAACTACAAAGTATCCACTCTGAAAACCGCGCATGCAGAGGACAAAATAGCCATATCCATCTCCCACTGTTCAACAGTGGCTGGGATCGTTTGCTCTGGAGAACTGTCTTAGCACAAGGTAACAAAATATTACTTTGAACTTTTTGTGCTCATTCGCTTGTTTTATAACAAGTGGATGAATACAATATTCAGTCACTTCTTGTAATTTTATGCTCTTTGACATTGCATGAGCCGTAAGCATTTTTATTATACCACTATAATACATATTATTGGAGATAAAAAAACGAATTTCCACTTTATGCTATTAGTTGAGAGTCCACGATGACACTTGTGGTAAATCTATTTTGTTTTGATATACTTCATTTGCATAACGTTTCTTGGCTACATTTCCCGGATTATTACTGAATTTATTGTAGACGATAACCATTTTCTTATACTTCATTTCATATCAAATACAAAAAAAAAAAAAAAAATTCTGTATCGACATTCGCGATATTAAAACTTTTAAAGCCTTATATATTAAAGCTTTTTCGCCTCACATTAAATCTTCAATTATATTAATAAGTGACTCTTTAGTAACTTTGGCACTTTTCTGGCGCTATTTTGTCCAAGAAATGTAAATATGAAACTCTCCGTTTGTAACAGGGAAATACAAAATTTATTTAACTCCAAATATCTGAACTCAATATGTTTTTATATATATACTATTTATAAAACGATACAAAACTATTTAGATTTACGATGGAGAGATTATTGGGTTCGATTGTTTCTTGAGTATGAAAATTAATTTATCCGGGATTCAAGATTAAATCGAGAATGTATGAAAAATTCTGAGTCACAAATATCCAGAAGGGGGGGGGGAGATTTATAGATCTAATCTACACAGTATTGAACTGAAGGCCAGAGCGTTCACCGTCCTATCTATATATAAACATATTGAGTTTAGATGTTTGAAGTTAAATAAATTTTATACTTTCCAATTACAAAATAAGAGTTTCATATTTGCATATATATAGTGTAAAACTTAACAAAAAGAGTGATATTCGAATTCAGAGCTATAACATCGCCAATAGTTTGATAGATGTGACAGTAATTTTCTTTCCTCCCTTATCGCATATTGCTAAAGAAATTCACTTGCCAATGGTTATGTGACTGTTTCTTACCAATTTTATAATTTTAAAAAAAGAAACACCCTTACTTATATACATTTAAATATTGACATAGTACTGCACATAATATGTTAATTAGGAAGACGATTTTTCAAAGCTAACAGCGTGTGTACACATTTAAATTATAAAATTAGACTTTTTAATAATTAATTTTAATTTTACAGCCTGCTGTATTTAATATCTGTGAAATGCTGATTCAATCATCCCAACAGAATTTTAATCCTTTTAAAAAAATTGAAAATTTGATTATTTAATGTTGCAGTAAGTTTACGAATTCAGAATCATCAGACACACACAGTAAGAAATTATGATTAAATATTGTAGTTTTTATGAAATTTTTATACTTAAAAAGAAGCTAACACACATGTTGCTTAAGAAACTAGTAAATTCAAGTGATGAGGGCCTGTTTAAAAATCTAGAATTACTTAAATTTTGACAACATTTATTAAATGACTCTTAATTTATTTTAAACTTCAAAAATACTAGTGGAAAGTAGGAGGAAACATGCATCATCTCAAAATCCTGTAAGTATGTATTTATAAGAAATTTTAATCCATAATGTAATTCTACAGTTTAAAGTGTTATCCAAAGATTCTGCAGCCCGTGAATAACAAGTGAAATGAACAGCCCTTAAAACAACAGGACGCAAAATAAAATCTAAGATAAAACGGCCAGCAAAAAAGCCAATATTTTATGATTAAGAGAAATGTCATTCGGATTCCCAACCATAATAAAGATAGAATTCGACCCCACGAACTGTTAACAAACGGCTCTGGTGATGTTGTAGTGTGCGTCTTTAAAAATCGGCGAAAATCACATTGATTTTTACCTTTCACACACAAGCTCGGATAATCTTTTGGAAGATTTCCTTTTCAATATCTGAACTTAACCGAAAGTTAGTAAGGGGATATTACAGCTGAAAACGGAATCAATGAAAGCGATGATGATAACAACGAACTTGAAGACATTCAAGCTGAACCGTTCCGAACAGACTCAATGTTATTTTTGAGAATGAAAAAATGCTTGGAGTGCACATGATGTTTTTGAGGTCAAGAGCCATCTCTCAAGTTTGGTTTGGTTTGGTTTCTTTGTCGCTCAACGGTCATTTTTTGCACACGAATGCTAATTAGACCGGGATTTACGGTTTAAAGTGGATTCCGAACCACTACAAACATCCATGCCCAAGGTGGGATTCGAACCCACGAACTGTTGAACCGAAGGCAAGAGCGCTAACCATTCGGCTGCCAGCTCGGCCGAGCCATCTCTCAAGGACACCAGAAGAAAAAGAAAGGGCACTTTTAATCTATCAGAATATTTGTACAGAAATAAATAACGTATATAAAGTGCGTCCATACGAATGAATTTTTAATTTTTCTCAAACCAATTTTTTATGTGTGTGAGTACTTGGTTATAAAGAAAAGAATACCTTCAACTCGTCACAACCGAGGCTCATCTATTATTCAAAAGATGTAATCATAACTAGATCTTTTATAACAGCTGTTTCAATAACTATCTCTTAGTGCTGCTTTTATATCCAACAATTACGATGCGAACAACAAACGCTACATTATTTAGAATATCAAATATTTAACTGTATAATATATGTAACAAGAACTGCGTTGCAAAATTAATGTATATTTGTTCCAAAAATATTTACTTCATGAGAAATATAGTAACAGAAATTCTTTATATAAAAATCAATCGAAAATTAACTTCAAATATATATACTTTCGCTAATGTATAAACGTATTAAGCTTTCGAATAAATGCTATTTACAACTAGGCCAAAATAATTACCCTAGTCAAACATTTCCTAAGCATTCAAACTAAAACTTGAATATATTAAACACTTCAGTTTCTTCGGTGAAATATGATGACATATAAAGGGTAAATGGCATTAAATTGCTAGACACCCTTCAAAATATATACAAGCGTCTCGAGACCGGGCCCGGAACGTCGGCTCCAAATGGGAATTCTAACGCATGCGCACTTGAAGAGAGTAGTTGCAACAATTTGGTGGTGTAAAATGTGACTATTGTTCAGGCTTAATATTAGTAACCCTATGTTTTCTTATTCCCCGGTCTAATTTGAAACGAGGTTCGCGTTAGTCGATTTGTTTATATATGTTTGCAAGTTTTAATATTTTTTCGAAATATGAAGGAAAAGCGGAATAGTTTGTTTATATCTTAGCACCATATTTAAAATAGAAATAGATAACTTTATTTGTATTTTATATGGTGCTGAAGACATTTATTTTTTCGCAGATAAGGTGGATGTGATAATATGAAAGTAACAAAGAAGTGTGAATTGCATTATTACGTTTCCTTCTTATTTCTGTATTCCCATGATAAAATTAATTTGACTAAATTGTTTTTGACACTATCATGCTTTAATTATAAATTAGCATCTCAAGTTTTTTTTCCAAAGCCAAAATTAAAATATCTGTTAATTCAAAATAAAAATTGTTTAAAGCATTTTTTGCACACATAATTTGTTTTAATAAACTTTGTATGTAATATAAATTTCGATAAAAAACCGCTGAATAAAAAATATTTTGCTATTTATTGTGTACATTGTCTATTTTTTAAATTAAAAATTCAAAGTAAGATACATCCCAAGTTGTAAATATTGAACATCTGTAGTTCAATTTAAGAATGCGACTCATTTATTTGAAATACAAAAAGATTTATAATCTTTAAAAACGGGAAAATTTATAATTTTCATTTATATGAATAAAAAGACACTCAGTATAACATTTCATTCTGATTTTTGTGTTTTAATAAAGATATTATAAATATAAATGGGAATAAAATATCGTATGTAAAAAACTGAGGGTGAAACTAAATAAATTTTTTTCACTAAATTTCTCAGAATTCATATAACATTGGGATGACTCCGTGCCCAAAGCCACAAATATTGCTTCAAAACTTTTTTCATAAGCAGCTCAATTTTGCGCTCCAGATTATTTTCCTATTCTTGTTAGCCGTTTTACTTCTATAGAATAGTGTACAAACATAAAATTAACTGAAAATGAAAGAGATGAGTTCTCGAAGAAAACTGTTTCAGCAGAAGGTACCCAGTGAGGATGTACTTGATGAAAAAATATACTGTTCTCATGATGGTGATGAATTTGAACAGTGATTAAAATAAAGAATCTGAATTAGGAGAAATATTTTTGTAAAGAAACAATGAATCATATAATATTAACTACAATTCTTCTCTTCCTTTAGATAAATCAAAATATCAAGCTAAATAAATTTCAAAAAATAAAATTCTTTCTTAAGTAGAAACTTCGTATAAAATATTTTTCAGCTACTTTGTTTGCAATAATGTCAAAAGGGTTTATGCATAATCTGTTTAATAAACATAACAACTTACATATTTATAAACAATAGTAAATTATTTATGAATAAATAATTAATAGTTCTAATAATGCATAGACATTATATTCACAATGAATTAATAAACAAATTCTCTCTTATTTTTACGAAAATATAACAATACTAAGTCGTTTAATCTTTAGAGAGGAAAAGATCATGTAAACGCAATACACACACATACATTGTTTTTATAATACAAAGAAATTATATTCCCGATGAATTAATTAACTAATAATTTGTTATATTTATAAAAATATAACAATACTAAATCGATACATTTTTCTAAAGGAAAACGGAAAACGTAGCTGTGAAATCCGCCATGTTTAACAATGAGATAAACTTCCTAGCCAGAGAAACTTATCGCTTTCTTTACATCGCCAAGTCACTGAATCATAGCCAAAATCTTCTGGGAGCCGAGGCTCCGGGCTCTGGCTCGAGACGCTTGTAAAATATATTAGACTGTTCTGTCATATCAAAATGTTTTTAACTACAGCTTACACGCATTCCATCACTAAAATTTGCCTTAGAGTTGGATACCTCTCACTTTTCTTTTAGTCCTGTTTATGCTCATCGATCAATCGAACACACGGAGGATAGGTCTATTGTCTCGGTACAGTGAAAGGATTCCAAGCTTGACCAATGCCCACCCCGAAAGGGGAGGGAACACCTATCCGAGTTTTTGAGCTTCAAGGGGAATTTTATTCTTGGAATCTGATCACGTGACAATAATCTTCCTACAGCGGGAAGGACGACCGCCAATGAAGGTAAATTTGGTGCGGAAGAACACGGATAACCACACGACTTCACAAAGAGTTTCGAAAGCTAGATGTGCGTTACCACTTGACAGTCACCCCTGTTACACATCTTCCACAAATGGACACATTTATGTCACGTGTACGTATTACCATAAATAAAATAGGGAGATGAAGTGAATGATTGAACAAACTAACACAACTGATTTAAAATGAAAGGGGATTTGGAAATAAAATCCATTAGTAATCAACAATCGACTTTATGGAGAAAAGAATGTGTGAAAATAATCTGCAAAATCTGAACAATTGTTTAACTGAACTTTGTAAAATGTTAAGCCCGTCACACACGATACGATTTTTCCATAGGATTTGTTGGAAGGGGTAGGAAGTAATTAAGCACACAGTCCCCTCAAACTCTGCTGACCACAGAAGGGGAGGCACATCTGGAGTGGGAAAATATTTTTAAGGGTGCCATTTTTCAACATTTATTGCTTTTGGCTTAAAATGTGTGCCATGTAAATGGAAATCAAAAATTGCCAAAAATTTCAATAATTTGTTGTTCAGTCCACTTTTTCTGACTTGACGTATTTATTGTTGTACTCATTTGTCTGCTTGTAATTTCTGTCATTAAATATTATCATATAACATGAGCAAATTAAGCTCAGAAGTATTATTGGCTGTTGCTTTGGACTGTGATGATGGTGAAAAGCAAACAAACAATAAGAAAAAGAAATGGGCAAAAAATTCGCTGCTCCAGCGTGAATCTCTTTCACATCTAAATTTAATTACAGAAATACAATCGGAAGATAAAGATTTCTTGAATTACATGAGGATGAATGAAAAATTGTATTCAACAATTAGGTTTAAGGTCAAATGATTATTTAACTGGATTAGAAATAGGGCAACAAAGAAATTATTCCGATGAAGCAAAACTCATTCGAAAAAAGTTTGCCAATTATTTTGCTTCCAATGAAGGCAAACTACCATGGCAAGACGCTTTGATTTAATCCTAAATAAAGTACTTAACTTTTAAAAGTTTATGTTTAGAAAATATAAGATATGGATACTAATAAAAGTTCTAATTAATTTGTTAGTTTTATTATTATATATCAAGAAATTATTACTTAACACATTAAATATATTTTGCAACTGTATAAATGTATTATGAATACTATATAAATACACATAAATATATCTAATCAAATTCTGGGAAATTATAAAATGGTCAATATATTTAAAGGGTAAAAATGGCATCTTAATAACATGTGTAAAAAGTTATTTGTGCTTGAAGACGCGAGATCTCTTAAATTTATATGTGTATCTCCATAATAATTATAAATACACAATAATTGAAGCATTTTCATCTATTTTTTTTATATATTTTCAATAATTTTTCGTACGCTCTAACTTTTTTTTATTTTATTCGTATAATCATTACTCATTACTTGCCACAAACAAGGCTCATCTCTATATACTTCAATGAATTCTTGCAATATATGCTTCATGGACATTTTTAAAAAGTGAATCTAATGATTGTGAGGTGTTGTATAACAGAAATCTAAGTTTCAGTAAATGAGAAGTTTCAAAAATTTTCCCAAGTGTCCCCAAGAAACAATTTGTAGCCCTGTGGGAGCAGACACGCGACAACAGGAAGCAATTATTTACTTCCTGTAACCCCCATGTTGGAAGAAAAATCAGAACTTGTTTGAATTTTCGTGAACCTGTCCAACTTCACCACAGACGGTACAACTTGTTCACGTCCAACAAATCCTATGGAAAAATCGTATCGTGTGTGGCGGGCTTTACTCTTCTGTTAATGAGTGACAGATTATAAAGTAGTTTCTATCACAAAATCTATTTTACCAAATGAAAGTATGTAAACTGAAAAAAAAAAACAAGAAATATATAGATATACTTCCCTTATACAAAGTTGCAAAGAAACGTTTCGTAGATTAATTATTAAAGTTTCCAGAAGAATGGCAATGAATATACATATAATCAAATACTTGAACTAATAAGAAAAATTGATAATATAAATAAAGAACAATAAAAATTAAACAAAAACAGAGGTACATAGATTCCAAGAAAATAAGACAAGTCTTTCTAACACAGCTCCAACTATCAGCTACCACACGCCAATGCTTTTTATAAAAACAACAAAATAACTGTACATTAGGGGGGAAATTACGCAGAGTATATATAAGTTGATAAATCATTTCAAAAGTTTTGAGCAAATGGAATTATAATTTAAGTTAAAAACAAATGCTTCATAAATGATAATCATTTATAAATATTAAAAAAAAATTCATGGAAAACTGTAAAATTTAAGAATTCCGCTGCACTCACATTCGAAACTGCGCGCGCGTATTAATCGAAAAAAGAAAATATAAACAATAAATCTCGATTTCACTTCTCTTTGCCGACTCTTGAGATCTGGGAAAGATGTGATACGTTAGAAACTACAGAATGTCCATCTTTTTTAATACCAGAGCTCTTTTTGTTTTTACTTTCTTAAAGTTGCCACTTATTCGAAACAAAAGTTACTTTCTTTCAATGAGTGAAGCTCCGTTATTACAGCACATACTTTAGCTGTCGTTATCCATTTGCCATGCCACCACAGCAACTAGTAGAAGCTGAAAATTCTATCCTAAAATTCCTCATCGACGCAAAAATATAGTAAAATGCGTACCGGATTCTATAAAATTAATAATTATCAGGTAACTAAAATTTTTACAAAGTAAGCAACTGAAACCTTGTAAACCAATCTTTCAAGTGAAATATGAATTATTTTCCACGCATTTTACCAAGCTTATATTAAAAGTGATACTAAGACTCTAAGCAAAATTGCTAAGAGCAAACTACATGCGTTTCTTTTTTGTTATTGAAGACGTGACAATGAAAAATGCAACACGTTCAAATATAAAAAGCAATGCTGTATAGAATGCTAAGTGAGACAACCTAACTGATGCAGAGGAAAATTCTGTAGGGAGCGAGCAACATTCGTAAGGCTTGTAAGCAACCATATGGTAAATGTTGCGAATGAATGTATGGCTAAGGCGTTTACGATCACTGTCTTACATAGTCGGATATAAATTACATAAAAAAAAAGAATTAACAAACGCAGTAATGAATTGCAATGAATTGAACTACTTAAATCGAATATATGCATATTTATAAATATTTACATATATTAGAAAATGATAAAAATAATAGAAGTTGCCATAATTTTTCCATATAAGGCAGTTTTTTTCCCGATCAAATTTTGTCGCAGAGAAAATTCCTCACACGGTTTTGGTTTGTTTGCTGTCGCTGAAAGGCCACTTTAATGCACATGAAGGTTAATCGACCGGTATCTTCGGTTTAGAAGGGATTCCGAATCCACGAACTGCTGAACCGAACACAAGGCCGTATCAGAACTCGGCCTCCTCACACGGAAATCGGCATTAAGAAATTCGTCGATACAAAATTATTAGAACTGCTAAATAACTTTTTAGATCCGAGGGATAATGGAATGAAAGGCAATGATGAGTTTAATGTACATTTAAACATACATTAAACTGAGTTTTAATATTTTAAAATGAAAAATAGAAACAGAGTGTAAAAAGATGACGCAATGTATCAGTTATGTCTAAAAATATTTCTAAAAATGTTTATAGTAATAATGTTTTATAAAAATACAAACATTTGGCAACAAGGTCAGATAATTATATATATTAGCCACAAAAATTAATGAATATCTTAATCACTGTCCATAGATTTGTAATTAATATTCATAATACAGTCCTAAATAGAATTTTTTGCACTGAAAAAAAAAATGCATCCAGACATAGCGAAATGTTCATTCAATCAATAAAGTATGATTTCATAAAATTAAAAATTCCATGATGAATGAATCCAAGATATTATCACCATCCAAATTTGAAGATAAAAAAGTACTTAATTGATAAAAAAAGATACTTAATTGAGATAAAAAAGTACTTAATTGAGTGAAAAATAATTGCAACAGTCGATGAAACTGCAACGTGTGTGTGGTATAAATACTTCTTGTAAATAATACATTTATAATCTTACTTTACAGTTAAAATCACGTTTTTATTTTCGAGCGGTGGCAAGAGAATACTTAAATTCCTCTACAAATGAATCTAAAACAGTGAAAAGGTAAGCATATTTCTTTTAAGTAGCGCCCTTAGTTTGGTCACTACTGCAAACGTACGTATTTGAAGAGTTAAAGAGCAGATAAATGAGTACGCATATTAAAAAATAAGAGGATCAAATGGATTAAATCCGTAGTTTTAATTTAACTATGGGACTCTTAAGCTTTATATAAAACTAAATATTTACATAATTTTTAAAAGCACAGTCGGCATTTTAAGGGAATCTAACAAAATTTGAGCTACATCAATGAACTAAATGGCATTTTTTATTCTTATGAATGTAACCCAAAACAAGAAGGTGAATAGAGCACATATTACATTGCGATTTAAAAATGGTTAAGGAATTTGTTTTTCATTTTGTCATTAAGTATACGTAACTTATAATTACTAATTATAAGTTGACAGAACGTATTATATATCTAAAGATAAGGCTACGTTAGACAATAGAAGATGCATCTGAGAAAACAATTCCCTGTGTGAATATTCATGCACATTTAAGTTTTTAAGTTATCCGGTACACTATCCTGTATTCAGATCCTGGAGTTTGGTTTTTCGATACATGTTTTGGAATCCGAAATGATATCTGTGTGAATGATCCCTACTACTGCTTTCTGAATCCACTTTCAACAAGACGTTCCACGAATGCGAAAAAATGACCGTAAAAATCGACAAACCAAACCTGTTAGCACAAGAATATTGATTTGCACGAAAGCAGTTTATAGGTGGATTTTAAATTACTAACAAACATTCATGACTGAAGTAAGAATCGAATCCACAAACTGTGGAACAGAATGTGTGATTTCACAAACACAACAGAATCCATGCTATAACGTTAACTTGAAGAGTCCATCACAAGTAAGAAAATGATCGAAATTTCGTACTATCTTTTATAAACGAATTACTCAGTAAAAAGTTAATTGTGAAGTCTCGACCAAATTACCTTAATTTTTGACCACAAGTAGGACATCTGAGTAGTTAAATTTATCTTCTACATAAGTTCTTCCAAAGCCAATTCTATTTATGTTAAGAATTTATGTTAAAGAGTTCAATTTACTTTAAATGAGATTCAATATTTATTTTAAATGAGATTGTATGATCCAACTCAAAAAATTTGTCTTGGTTTTAATTAAATCTTAACTTAGTAAGAAATTTTTTCAGCTCATATGAAGTAAACAAAATACTTGTTTCACCTTGCTTTATTTAACTTTTTGTATCTTTTACGCTAATAATTATGTTTAAAAGTTGGGAGTTAAACATTGGATTTTACAAGCGGTTATCCTACTTGTCTCATTCCCTTCACAGTACAAGATTAATAAACAATAATACCGGTGTGTAATCAATGCACAATACTTCTGAAAACATGAACAGATTTTTAGTTTTCGAAAGTCGACGATAGCAGGTTATAATTACTTAATATTGTCCGCAATATTACAACGGAACCTTGATGGAGCGATTTAGAAAGAAAAGACACTCGCGCGTTCTAGGTCAACACATTCATGCTAACGCTTAGAGGAAAGGTCAGCGTCCGTTCGACGGAAAGACCTGGAAATCCTAGACCACATTAATCTGCTAACCCTAAGGCCCTTTATGAGATAAGTAGGCATAAGTCTCGGCCACAACCATTAAATAAATAAACGAAACAAACATTTTTTTTACCTCCGATTGCACGCAGCAAGTATTTATGAGGAAGAAATTAATAACTTTTAAGTTGAAAATTAACGAAAAAAAACTTATTTATTTATTCATAGATACTTAAAGAATTGTTAAGGACTATTTTTACGACAGTATATATGTATATATACATACATACATACATACATATATATCAATTAATCGATATCTTACACCAATTGACATAGTACATGTATTAGGATTTAGATTATATAGCAATTATTTTTAATGTGACTAATTGTTTAAAAATAATAAATTTAACTTCACCCCATTAGAATTACGAAGGAAACGCCTTTCAATTTCCATTTAAAAAATTACAATAATTATTTTAACTTTAACCAACTTTTAAATCATCTACATTTTAAAAATAATACAATACAAAAATATGCTCTTTTAATTACAACATTACATTAATAATAAGTAGATACTTCATTAAATAGTTATTGAAACCTTTAAAAACTGACAATTTTAAAGTTTTTTATGCAATGAAAGGCATATGAAATCGTTGATTACTGGTTTAATCTGCAAATCCAGAAATATTAAAAACTGAGGGGAAATTCGACGTTTCTTATTTCAAATTTTTATTTTTAATAAGAATTTTCAAACATAGTATTAATGTGTTTACAAAATGAAATATAAAAAGCTTTAGCTAAAATATTAGCATAAGAAATTTTTCATGATACGCATTGGATTTTAGCAGGCCACACAACTTCTGACATCACCAAATAATTGAATGAAAACCCAATTTTATTATTTCACGTAAGTGAACAAAAGCAGAAAATAAGTTGACAAGCTTCTAATTGTAGTTGAATGCGATTTTACTCTGAAATATTTAAGGACTGGCATTATGACATCTAATGAATACAGATCATGAGAACAGTCCAATCGTGACAAATAGACCGCGGGATTTCATCCAATTCAGCAAGTCTGATATTGACAGGTCTTTTATTTCCACATTCATGACTCATTTATACTTGCACTTTTAGAAGCTAACGTTTAAATATTCAAGATGATAAAATTCATCAAGACGAGCTATAATTAAATAGGATCGAATTCCCTCTGAGAAGCAGAAAAGAGGAATAGTAGAATTGAACTTAAAGCAATGTTAGGAAGGCAAATGAACGATAATCAAAGTTGCACAATCAGACCACGCGTGTCGTTGCAGCTGACAGCAACGAAGGAACGAATGGCGCACCCTCTCGTAGGCTACTGATAAGTTACTTTTAACCGCGGAACAACGATATTCAGCTTAGTAATAAGGCATCTCATTAAAGATTTTAAGATTCAATTCAAAATCATTAAAGATTTTGCTTCCCCATAAAAAAAATTTCCAGTGAGTTGAAATTCGGTGAGTAAGGAGGACAAACCCCACGTTCGCCAAGTTCGATGCATCGTTCAAGAAGTTACGGACCGTGATGGAAAAATGTGCTGAGGCTCCATCATGCATAAGTCAAATGTCTCTCTGGATGACGAGCGAAGCAGCCCTCAATAAAGTACGATGAACTCTTTCAAACAAGATGCAGTAATCAAACGGTCTGGAATGAAGTAAGGACCCATCATCGGCAACTACAACTACGTCAAGCTCTGCAACTAGAATTACCCGTTCTAGAAATAATATCATAGAGGAAATGGAAAAACGACTGTCTATATGGATTGACTACGAAATTGACCGCAATATGCCATTAAGCCAATCTATCATAATGGAAAAAGCTAGAAGAATTTTTAATTACATTCAGGCTGAGACAATTGACACAAGTGAAACTTTCGTTGCTAGTTGAGGATGGTTTAGTAGATTTAAACATTGAAATAACCTTCACAACATAAAGATTACAGGAGAAGCAGCAAGTGGTGACACAAAAGCGGCGGCTGAATTTCCAGCGATATTAAAAAAATAATTGAAGAAGGAAACTATCCTCCAGAATTGGTTTTTAATGTTGATGAAACAGGCTTGTTTTGGAAAAGAATGCCGAAACGAACATTTCTATCCCGTGAAGAGAAACGGGCACCAGGATTTAAAGCTGCAAAAGATCGCTTAACCCTTCTACTAGGTGTTAACGCAAGCGGAGATTTTAAATTAAAACCATTACTAATTTACCATTCCAAAAACCCAAGAGCGATGAAAGGCATATCTAAATCAACTTTACCTGTAATTTGGGAGTCTAATAAAAAATCATGGATAACTGCGAAAATTTTCCAGGATTGGTTCACTGAACATTTCTGCCCGTCTGTTAAATGTTATTGCGAAATTAAAAATCTTGAACAAAAAGCACTTCTGTTAATTGATAATGCTCAAAGCCACCCAACAAATTTATCAGACATAACAACATGCATTCCAGTTGAAGTGGTTTTCTTGCCGCCTAACACAACTGCTTTAATTCAACCAATGGACCAAGGCGTTATATCAAATTTTAAGGCTTATTACTTGCGGCGAACCTTTAAACAAATGTTTGAAAAAACAGATGGAGAAAAGAACCAGTCCATAAGAGAATTTTGGAAAAACTACAACATCGTGGATGCTGTAGAAAACATAGGCCTTTCTTGGAATGAGGTAACAGAAAGATCTTTGAAAGGAGCATGGAAGAATATTTAGCCGGATTTAAGTAAGACCGATGACGTTGGACACTCTGTCGATGTGGATGAAATAGTGGAAGAGATAGTGAAATTAACAAAGCAAACCGGTTTTGAAGGGGTAAATGTGGAAGATGTCGAAGAAATAATTCAAGAAGCAGCGGCTAGTCTTTCTAATGATGAGCTCGAGGAATTAACTGAACAAGAAGAAAACAAAAATGTTGACAGCAGTGATTCAGAAGAAGAGCAAAAAGAACTTTTGATGGCGTTTGTAAAAAGGAGTTTGTCTACCATAACTGAAATAATGGATCAATTCATTGAAAATGATCCGAATTTTGACAGGAGCTCAAAAGTAAGGCGTGGTGTTAGAGATGCTCTATCCGTTTATGAAGAACTTTTAAGAGAACAACGCCAAAGAAAAAGGCAAACAATATTAGATGCTTTTGTCACAAAAAGGCAGAACACTGAAAACGCGGAAGGCTAACTAAATATGACAAACTTTAATTTTTTTTTTTTTTTTTTTTTTTAAAGAATATTCGTTTTGTTATTTATATTTAGTTTTTACTTTTGCAAGAAATAATAATGTGGTATTAATTTGGGCTTTAAAAATAAACGTTTGGTTTTATTTTTATTTAAAAAAAACTTTTTAAATTTAATACCTAACCATTTTCCTAGCCATCTTCCCCTAACCCCAATATTTACATGTAAATATAGCCTCGTTTAGCGCTGTTTCGCATTACGCTCTACTTTGATGGAACGTATCCCCCGCGATAAGCGGAGTCTTACTGTACTTCAAATCTAGTCAAACCTCATTCTTCCATTTCCGCATTTCGAATGTCCGGTATTTTAAAATGGTAAACCAATTGATTTCTTCAGTCTTCAATCAATACTAGAAAACGTAATATGACTTGAAATACGATGAGTTAGAATCCCTGTTCGTACAATCTTTGTGCTTGGAATCTATTCCCTTTTCTCCACTGTATGAAGTGCAAGTCTACTAATTGCTCTCTAAGTGTATTCTACCATAGCATTCAAGAAATGTTTCGGACGATGTTATCTAGTTAATACTTGAAGCGATGAGATGTGCCTTTTTAAACAGCAACAATTTGCTATGATTAGCTTTCTCCGGTATCATTTAACTTAATGCTTTTTCTCAATAGAAATTTATATATGATAATCTAAGAAGATATGCGACATAAGCAGATGCAAAATGACATTATAGGCGACGACGTATGGCTAGATCACGCTGGATCTGCTTGTGAGCTCGGACATCACAGCAAGGGATAGATAATCACAAAAAACACTGAACATCCAAGGCGCCTATTGAATTATAACTCTTGAGAATGAAGATCGAATTTCTCACACGTGAAGAACGTAAGTAATTTGCTTCGACAACAAAGCTTTTTCTAGCTGGTGCGTTCATAGTCATTTCCACCTCTCAGAGTTAAATGCGATCTTATGTTCTATGATAATCATTGCTCGTCTGGATGGTTACGATAACCCCTTTTAATTACGCTGCTCGATATTAAAAATGCAACACCAAGGAGTGGCGAGAAAATTATGCAAATTTCAGGGTAGACGCACCTTACTGAGTGATGCAAACAATGTGAAATGAGCAGCTCTCCAGCGAACTTACGATAAGATATAAGGTGAGGAAAAAATAATCATTGAAAGTTTTTCATTGTGGCCAAGAATGCCTGTAATTGCAGAGAATGCCAGGCCATCGTCGATGGAGTCATTTCTAGCAGACAGACGAGTTTACGAGGGGCACGGAGATCGGACTGAGAAGGGCAGGTTGGTCCTTACGGCAAATAACAGCTGACCTACACGCGCCTACAGTGCACCGGGTGTGGCAAAGATGAATGGAACAAGGAATTGTAAGCAATTACGGGATGCCGGTGCAGCCGGAGTGACGTCAGGACGCGTAGATCCGATGGAAGGCAGTGGCGCCCCCACAAAACACGTCTACCGAAATTCTGCAGCATGTGCAAGACATCCTGGATGCTTCCATATTTCGAAAAACCATTTGCCGTCAATTGGTTGCTAGTGGCCTGCGCTCATGACATCCATTAAGACTGACATTGACCCCACAGCATAGAAGCCAACGTTTGAAATGGTACTGGATTAGGGCGATGTGTATGACGGAGTGGCACAAGGTCATCTTCAACGAGGAGTCACGTTTCGGTTTCTTTGGTGATAGACTCCGCATACGAGTATGATATCGACTTGGGGACAGGTCCAATCCTGCATCATTTGTGGAACGCCCCGATGCGCGACATATTTTGGGGTGTCATTGCGTACGATTCTAAGTCATCTTAGTTGGTATTTATGGCACTATAACAGCACATCATCCAACGTTACGTGGATGATGTGCTGCGGCCGGTGACACTTCCTTAACTTCAGGGGGTGCCCAATGCCATTTATCAGCAGAATGACGCCTAACCGCACATTGCTCGCATCGTCCAACGTGCCCTGCAAGATGCACAGCTGCTTCCCTGGTCACCATGGTTGCCAATCTATCACCAATGGAACATGTTTGGGATATGATTGGACGCCATTTGCAGACGCTGCTAATACTTTTTTCAGAATATGGCAAATGGTTGACAGGGAATGGAGTCATTCCTCAGGACGCCATCCATACTCTCATTGATTGTGTGCCTTAGACGTGTTGCTTCGTGTATTGCCGTTCCCTGTGGTACTACCACTTATTGATCAGACCCCATTCTCACTCTGTATCTGTAGAAAAATCACCCTGTCCATATGTGGTTAATTTTATACTATCATTTACTTAAAAATGAAAATAGGAGAAGCAACACAAATGGATACATGTTTCGCTACCAAAGGTAATTAAAAACCCATGGGTAAAAGCTATTATTACTGCCTACTGTCAGATATATAGAGTAGTTGATCTAGTTAATCTTCTACCATTTTTTGTACACTGGATTTGGAACCAATATGAAAACCTGCTTTTAAAAAGGAGAGACTCAAAACCATGAATGATTATAATGAAGCCTAAAATGTTAATTTGTTAAACTACAATTATTAAGAATGAGAAATTATATTAGTATACTGTAAAGTTGAATAAAAAGTTGATATTTACAGCAAAATTATTCATTTTAAATAAAATGTTCTCACTTTAATGCATTTAAAATGAATAAAATATTTTAAAATCTTATATTATACAATTAAAATAGTAATGAAAGCTTTATTTTAATTGCATAAAAGAAATGTACAATTGGAAAGTAAACATTTCTCGTAATAGCTTTCATTATAGATGACAAAGATTCGTTGGTTATTTTTATGGTGCAAAGTCCAAAAATGAACAAATTGCGCCAGATGACTGAAAGAAGTATTCTTTGAAATTCTTTTAAATAGAATTCAAATAAGCATTTGAGTTAATACCTTCTCATGAATATTACATTACCAGTCATGCTACTGATGTTCTTATCAGTAGCCGTACATTCCACAAAATTTTAGCCAGTGCAAGAAAAGATCTGAATTTCCTTACTTTGTAACTCAAATATTTGTACATACTAAAATGAATCTTAATTTAAGAACAAAGTTTCAATTAAATTTAGTAGTAAAAAGTTAACTATTTAATGCCACTGAAACTTTATTTCTAATATATCCTAAAAATTGTATTCATTACATTTTACCACAAGCCACTGATAAGTTAAAAAATGTTAACAAGGAAGCATAAATTCTTTAATATTTGTAAGGCAAGAAATGGTTTGTTTTCAAATGAATCATTTACTATTTTTATGGCATCACACTTTAAGTGAAGCAGTTGCAGTTCAATCAACAGTTCTATTTTGTTAGAAAAATTATTACGAGTGACTAACAAGTATTTTAAACATGCTGAATAAAATACATATGTCTGCAAATTAAGGATAATGCTAGAAGTGGCAACTAAAGGTGCAGAAAGGAAGCAAACATGATTTATTCATAAAGGCCATGCATTAAATAAATGAGAAAGCACAAGACATGATGTATGTATGATACCATGCTAATAAATTACGATTATAGCTCTCTACAGCATTTATATCACATATTGCCTGTACAACAATTGAACAATATATTGGTGTGATGGTTAATATATTGTGAATATCTCACAGTCTGTACAATGCCAAAGCATGCTAAGGATCACATCTTTGAGCTTCACTTGAGACAGAGTACTTCACTCAGCAGGCAATACTCTCAAAAGGTTCAGTACAGATATAGGAGGTGGTTGATGGCCAGAAATTGGTTGACCAAGCATGTCCCACACATGCTTCATTGGATTCAAGTCCGTTAAGAATGCCTACCATTCTATGTTGTGTAAATGTATACAGACATGTTATTCCAGAATGATGTCCTTATAAATTTGGCCTGTCATGATTCCAATTTGAACATACAGATTTGTTCTGGCACCAAGTATAATGACTCCTCAAACAAGCACCCCTGCACAAAAATAATGTTGGCGTTCAATGAGGTAGTCTTAGTGGTAGGGGCTACCTGGTACTATTTAAATGAATATCCAATGTGAACCAGATTGCAAACTAAACATCAACTTGTCTTAAGTCCACTGAGATAGTGCCACATTGAATTTCCTCTACTCCAAGCTAACTAATGGCAAAAATAAGTTGACATGAGTTGAACACATCTGACAGACCTGCAACATATAAACCATACCATTCCAAATGTCTCTACAGTTTGCCTTGAAACAGTCGTACCCAGTACTGATGAGAGCTGACGCAACTGGTCTAGTGTTGTGCTCTACACCTGTTTCTTTTGATGATTACTGTCAAATATAAGTCATTATGAGGTATTGTTACGCTCGGCGATATATACTACAATGTCTATTGACATTTCCATCACCTTGGAATCATTGCCATTGGCTAGAGGTGACATTTTGAGCAATTCTAAGTTCCTCAGCTACTTATATCTGTGTACGGTTCCATTCCAGATCCCAATAATACTACAATAGAAAAAGTCATCCACATGCAATCCTCTGTCATATCTATGGGATAGTGGTATTGAGCATTATACAGACCGGCTGTGAACATGTTCCCTTCTTTGCCACAGGTCTTTATCAACCACTCTTTTGCACTTTTGTTATTGGGGCATACACTCAGCACCATCAAGTGCTTTCCTGTAATTTATATGTATGTTTGGTCATGAGTGATAATTCCACATTTGGCATTTTTCATTTCGCATTTTATTGCCGTGTGTGCTTCTGGATTGTCCTTAATTTATCAACATAGATATATTTCAAAATGTTCTATCTGCATGTCACTTAGATGCTGCATAAGTATAGAAAGTAATTTAGAAAATGGTTTAGTATAACATACATATTTAACGATCTTCTTTCTAAGCCTTTAGTAATTTTTAAATATTTCTTTATATTTCATGACAATTTTATAAAAAATTTCCTTTGAACATTGTATCAAAATTTAATTGATGTTTTTATGGTTATCAGAGATATTCAATCTCATTAACTGATTTCATCTGATGAAAGCATAGAAAACACATCTTATATTTAGCATTACTACAAAGTAATAATAAGATCATTTTACATTCTCAAAAATACTTACATTTTGTCCTTTATTTCCATTACCTACAAAAAGAAAGGTTTTTAAGATTAGAAAAAAATATATATGTATGCAAAATTTTACTGAAACAAGATAATTTGAGTTTTTTTAGCATAAAGAAATTAAATTAAATAAGCAGCTTATTATTTTGTGATTGTGTTAAGATTTTTTTTATTGTTTTCTATTAAACACTTTTAAGATATTAATTTTTTAACTATAAATAACAATTTCATTTTTAGCAAACTTCTTAAAAAATAAATATACGTAAATATTATTATTGACTTCTCAAAAAAAAGCAAAATGCTTAAGTCGTACAAAGATATGTTATCATTCATTTGTTACAAGCACACTTTTCAAACATTGATTCATAAAAATCTGAATTAGAAAATTTGAGAGAGGAGCATTTACAAGGAATTCTGAAAATCTTCAATTTTAAGCAACAAATATATTATTTAGAAAATGAAAACAATGTTTGCAACACAATTTTTTTCTAAATAAAATATTAAAAAAAACTGCAAATCAAGAAGTTTCAGTAAAATAAATTGTATTAGTTTAATAAACAAAATTAGTTAGGATTTTAAGTTTGACCAAAGTTGTAAAATTTTAGTTTAAGGTTAGAAAAATTTTAATATGGCTTGAGAAAAATCAAAATGATTCTAGAAACCATAAATTTGAAAATTACTAGTAGACATTTATGAAAATTACATTCTAAATATACTTGAGCCATAAAAAGTGTTTTTTCTACTAGTGATTTTGCAAAACTAAAAAATACCTTACACATATTCATTCTTACTAATTAAAATTAGAAACCCCCAAAAAAATCTATAAAAAAATACTTTTAAACTAGAAGGCAAGATAAAGAGGGAAAATATCTAAAATCTGTTTTCCTGTGAAAAAATATTAAGAATATAGTCATATTACATAGATATGATAAGTATACTGCTATAATAAAATTTTTGCCACATTTATTAAATATTCTCTCAGACTAAATGCTGAAGGATATTAGATCACTTACATAAAATAGTTTTAGATAACATCTGCAAAAAGATTCAAAGCAAACATCTTTCAATAAATTATAAAGTTTGATAAACTCTGAAAGTATTTTAGTGAAATAACATGCTTAAAAGTAATTTTGTTAATTAAATTTATGTGTTATAATTTACACAATATTACTGAATTCATTAAACATACCTGTCTACCTGGGGAAAAAATCAGTAGATTCTACTGATTTTGAGAGAAAAAAATCAGGAGATACTTACTAGCGACATTTTTGCTTGAATGTTTAAAATGGTAGTACCACAAAAAGACAATTTTACTCCTTAGATTATACATTCTTAGAATGAATTGTGCTAAACATGTTTTGTGTTAATCTTAATATTTGAATAAAATATTCATCAACCTCAAAAACATCAATGTTTATGTCCCTATATTTATTTTATAGGCCAACTTTTACTACTCTGGAGCAATTTATAAATATTAAACTTATAATATTACATAAAAATATAAAATACATTAATAAATAAATTTAATTCTGTGACAAATAATTTCCTAATTAAATAAATAATAACTAGTAATATTCATCCTAATTGAACTACTTATGTAAACACCTGGTTTCTGCTCTGAATGTTAATTATATGACAGCCAATTTGAAGGAGTTTTTGGCAACCAAGTGGATAAGGCATCATCTTACCATGGCAGACAGAGGGGTTCGAAAATCAAAGGAACACATTTTCATGGTATTATAATATAATAACATTATAATAATCATATTAGTGCACCATCTGTTGATTATTTAAACTACTAAAACAACTCAATAGGCTTTTTTCCGGCAAAATTTTGGCTGTTTTTAAGTTGCTTTTAAGTTTTTAACTGAACTGCCAAAATTTAGTAGATTTTCATACTTTTTTTTATTTACACATTAAAAAAATGTATGAAAATCTACTAACACATCATACATTATCGGGAAATCGGGAGAAATGATGAAAAATCAGGAGTTTCCTGATAAAATCAGTAGAGTTGGCAGCTATTCATTAATATATAATCCTCCATCCTTTACAAGAAACATTTTCCTTAATAATTTTCAGAAATTCTTGAAAATTTTAAAAGAAACTATGCTAAATAAATAAAAAGTTATGTAGCAAATAATTTCAATTATTAAGATTGTTAATATTATTAAATGGGATTAATTAAGTAAACATATTAAAAGAAATTCAATGATCTTATACTTAAAATTTTCAAGCATTTCATTTAATCTAATACATCAAGAGGTAACTAATAATATGTGTCCTATTCATTTCTTCAGTTAGTTTCAGTTTCTTACTTTCATGTATAACAGAATGAAAAAAACTATAAATTAATGAATTAGAAATTTCAACACAAAATTATTTTTAATAGCTCTTAGCAAACAAAAAAAATTGTATTTTTTTTATCTCTTTTCATAAATATTTCATAATTTCTGAAAGCAAAAAAATTGTACGTAGAAATTTCGGGTGAGGAAAATTTTTTTTTCAAAATTAACATTTTAGAATGTTTATAGTTTGGTTATACAGTTTACTGGACTATATAATTAAACAATGAAAAGAATCTTAAGGTAACAATGAGTTAAGGTAAATAAATATGAAGCATCATCTTAAAAGTAGCTCTTTGAAACATATTATCATTAAAACAACCTTTCCATTTGATTAAATACCATATATTTAGTCATTTTTTAAGTAATTTACTTCACTTGAATAAATCAATAATTATGTAAATGTATACAATATTTAAAATTATCAGTATCTGTACTAACTATTACATTTTTAACCCTTTATGCTCAACTCCATTTAGAAGGAAGTTCTATTTAATATCAATATCTTAGTTTGGTTCATTTGAATTCTAAGGCCATTTTCTGCATGCTAGCTAATTCAATCAAAAATTAATTTAAAGTAGATATTAAGCTACAACAAACATCAGTACCTAAGGTAAGAATCAAAATTTTAGATTTGAATGCCAGAGCATTAACTACTCAATTGTTAGTTAGCAAATCAAATATCTCGCAATATGCTTCAAAATCATCTGAATATTTCTCATATGAAAAATAATTATTCATTGCATAAATAATATTGCTGGAATATAAACAGATTTACTTCAAAAAAGTGATTCACCTACTTTCAAGAAAATATATTAAAGGTGAACATATGAAAAATCTAAAGTAATTATTTAAAGCAATTAAAATTTTGTTATGTGAAAGTTTTTTTAAAGTTTCCTTGAGGCAAAAAGATTATTACTTTTAACCTTTAAACAATTAATTACCTACTATATTTTAAACATATTAATAAAAAAGCTACTATTAAGTTTGTTTAGTTTCTCAAATTAGGAAATTCAATAAAATCATAATAAAAAATAAAAATGCGCTTAAACATGAATAAGTTTCAAAAATAGAAGGAAATGAGATTATTAAAATAGGGGGAGAAAGGAGTACTGTAAATATTTGGAGAAACGAAAATATTTTGTACTATACTATTATAAAGACCAAACTTATACTACTGAAACATTTTTTATTCTTCATGCAAGGAAAATGGTTTTCTATATATTCACTATAATGTAGATTACAGTTATTAATTACATCTCTAATAAGCCAATCATTTATTACAACTTAAATTTTTTTCCATTTGTTTACAGTATATTACTTACACAAAATTTTTTATTTAGTTAATGTTACACAAAAGCAGCTATTTTAATAAATATTTCACTAACAATTATATTAAATTCTGTTTTTATTTTTATAAATAAAAGAACCTTTAATATGTCTAAGAATTTTCTTCATACACAGTACAATATTTCCCACTGATTCTATATAATTTCAATATACTCAGTATTAAAAATACCAGAATTTTATAGCCTTGATATAATTTCAAATTTATTATTTTTCCTTCAAAAAATTTTCCTAAACAAAAGCCGAAAATTATAATAATATTTTTTCTTTAAAATAGAATGGTACTTAAAAATACTGTCAAAATTTTATTTTGAAAGGAATACTGGGAAAAAGAATTCCTTTTATAGTCAAGAGTTCCAAGAATTTTTTCTGGTTCAAAATATTAGATAAATATGGGATTAATGGATTTAAAACGTTCTGAAATTGCTAACTCTATGAGAAACAAATAACAAAATACTGTCAATATTAAAAACTGATCTCTGTTTCATCAGTGCTATATTATTAGTCATGAAAAATACTACTTTTAAAAAATTATCAAAAAATCCAAATAAATCTAACACTGCATAGTAATACCAGAACTTAGGCTACAAATGGGATTAAATGATAACCATATAAATTCAAATGAATTATTTTGTGGTGTGTGAAGACAAAACAAAATAATAATTCTTAAAAATAAATTAATTTTACAAAAAAAATTTTAGTTGACACAAATAGGAAATTGCAAATTCAAAATATTTTGGTATCAGTTTCATAAATCTAACAAAGCCAGCCAGTTCAGATTTTTCCTCTCACAAAATTTCTTCATAGTATGCAAATAATATTTCTATTCTTCATTTTTTTTCAAAAATACGTGCTTTGATAGATTCTATATTTTCTAAAATTTGTAACTTTTGCAATTAAACTCAGGGCTTCTATCACACAAATTTCTAATTGTCATTCAATATTTTGATTGAGCAATGTCTAAAGACAATGTTCTGTTTTTGCTCATGCATTACTATGAGTTCATCAATTGACAGCTCTTAACTGGGGGAATCCAACAGTTCTTGAACACTATCACTGTCCACTTCTAAATTCATTTGAATGCCAAGATCAATGAATTTTTCTATAACATTACTAATTTCATCAAGCTTTGCCATGAATTGGCATGAGTTTCAGTGATTAAAAAAGGACAGTTTTTTCCAAGTGCAATGTCAAGTTTTTATACTTCATTCTAATAACTTAGGATGAATGTCACTCCATCTAAAATCTAAAAGATTAAAATATTTCTAAGTCTTTAAAGAAAGCTTATTGTTTTATCTCATTGCTTCATGCAGGTTTGCAAAAGATCTTATATAGTAAGTTTTGAATGTTTTGATAACTCCCTGATCCATCAGTTGAAGTATATTGGTTGAACAAAGTGACAAATATTCAACTTTTATATGTGGATCAAAATTAGTTAAATTTGCAGGAAGATGACCTGGTTTTTCTTATAAGTATCACTTGAAATGGAATTTGTTTTAATTGACAATAATATTCTTCTTCACATTTGAAATGATGACTAAGTCATTTTCCAAAAAGAGAAGCTGTCACCCAAGCTTTACAATTTACCATCCAAACAACAGCCAAGGCAATTTTAATTAGCCAGTTAAACCTAAAGATTCAATGTTCTTGGATTTTTGACATATAAGTTTTATCAGTATTTGCTTCAACCATCACTGTTAATCTATCTTTGAGAGCAGAGCCGAATAAAGGGCAATTGGGCCCTGTGTTACCATCAAAATGAACAAGAAATAAATAAAAAACATAAATTGAAATTTAAAGCAAATAAAAAACCAGTGATACTAAAAATGTAAAGTCTTTCATTGCATTTCCCAGAGAGTCTGTTTTGCTTTTAATTTGTGGATCTTCGGAAATTTCTGATGTTTCAAAAAGAGCATAATAAAATTCAACTGTTTTGTATCGCACTATTTTTACATTTTGAATTTGACATTCCCACCTGGTATCACAAAGCGGCTTCACAGTAAGTCCTTTTACATATTTGAGAAGTACTAACCATCTTTTTAAGATGCCAAAAATAAAACATATAGGCATTGGAGAATACCAAAAAAGGTTAAAGCTTTTGGGCAAATTTTTGCCACATCTTCCAATAATTTTCTTCATTTGAAAAACTTTTAAAATGGTTAAGCAACTACAGAAATGCTGGATTGGAATAAGTTTTAGTTCAGGCAAAAACTCTTGCAGACGATTTGGAAGTATCAACAGAATTTTGAAATAAAAGGCTTCGGAAAAGAAAGAAACATTTAAATTATGAAGGCGATGGTGAGCCTATTAAAAACCTAATAAATGCATAGTTTTTTTTAAATGTTGTTTCAGATAAAACTGCAGAATCACTAAAAGATTGTTGTTTTGAAAAATTAAAAAATCATAATTTCTCTAACAGATTCTAAGTTAAAAGAAAATGATGTACCAAAGGTGAAAAAAGCTGATATAGACAGAAAAATGTTAGTGAAGAAATAAAAGCCTTAAAATTTATTTTTCCTTCAAAATTTTTGGAAAATCTGTTTCAAATGTTCAAATTTTTATTGAAATGACAGAGCAACAGGATTTCCAAACTTGTTTATTGCTCTCCGAATATTCTTAACAATTCTAGTAAGCATTGCTTCTGGAGAGAGATCATTTTCCAGGCTAAAACTAATAAAAAAACTATCTGAGATCAACAATGAATCAAGATAGATTAAATAGTTTAGCAATTATGTTGATTGAAAGTGAAGATGCAAGGAAAATAGATTTTCAAACAATTTTAGAAGAATTTACAGAATAAAAACTTAGAAATATGTAAAATCATGTATTCATATTCAATGAAGTAAATTTACATTCAATAAATGTGTTTATTTGTATATTTTGAACATTTTTATTTTTTAATATATGTAGAAGTTTACCTACTTGATGATCCCTGAAATTTGATATATATGTATACTGAATTTGAGTTTTATTTAAATATTTAATATATAGAGGGCCCCGAAAAAAATACAATTGGGCCTTGCACCTATTCAATCCGGGCCTTAAAACCAGGAAAGAATTTCTCTTTATGTGCAATAAAGATTCTTTTACGTATCATCTACCAGAACAAACCAGTCTCACCTACATTGAATTTGGCATTGGTGTTATAGCCACCTTCATTTTTCATATCTTTTAATTCCTCTGGTTAATTAGATGTAACCTCTTTATCGACACTTGCTACCTCTTGACTTTCTGCAATACAATGGCAATTGCAACAACTTTTAAATTGTATGAACTTATTACCTTATTAACTTTAAACTCGTTATCCTCGGACACCTGTCCAGCATGTTCTTTCAATCTAACTTAGATTCACAACACATCATGTTCTGAACAACAGGACAATTTTTTATTAATTTGATTATCACAAAATTTTAATTTCTATTTCAGCGATAATGCCTGATGTTTACAAATAATGACTAATTTAAAGACAGTATTTTTTTTATATTTTTAAAGCATAGAGAATTTCTTTTTATAAATTTAGTTTTATAATTGTTCAGACCAATTCTATTGAATTAAACTTTTTTGCTAATTCACAAATTTCTATTTTTATTTAAAAGTCTTTAGTAATATATATTAAGTTTATATTCCAAACTTATTCTTTTCCTGTTTAGTACAGAAAAATAAATTCTTTGGTTGGATGACAAAGCTATCTCTCAAATCTGAATACTTAAAATGTACAATAAGAAACAGCAATTACAATATGAAAAGAGAGAGAGATAAGAAAAAAACACTACAAAATATTTTATGACAAAGAGCCAATTTTGTGTGACAGATCTGAACATATACATTAGTTGAACAGGAAGTGAGTAATTGAGTTGTGAAAAACTCAAATAAAACAGGAATCGATGAAATTGCAAAAATTGCATAAATCTGAATTCATGTAAGCTGAGGAATTGCTGTACTGCAAATATACTACAGCGGATAAAGAATTTCAAGACAAGGCATGTCTTATCTTTCAAAATTATTTATGATAAACCCTTTCTTCATTAAACAAGCACAGACAACACTTAGACTGTAAATATATAGAGAAAATATTGCCCTCTTTTATAGAAAAATATATTACTGAAAACAAATTTAATGATGAGACAATATGATATTACAAGATTGGTTTATTTTTATTAGCACAAATTTTGCAACAAATGGAGAACATTTTATAGTGAAAAACCATTAAAATTAATTTTTGCATTTAAACTCAGAACTTAATTCACTGAGCAAATTATCTTTTGAATATGACAATTTCTACATATCAAATTTTCTAATTCTTTCTTATAATTTGCTTTGAAAGAATAATATGTCGATAAACAAGATTTCAATCTAAGTTTTAAGGCAGCATCTATAAGGCTACATCTTTTCTAATTAACAAACAAAAAATTCTTTAAAAAATATTAGCTGATTATAACAGTATAAAAATAGATGAATGACTGTGTATAAATATTTCAAACATTTGTGTTTATTTTTTTTAATTTTGGAATCCCTACTGTTCTTAATACTTAAACTTAAAAGTGAATTTCATATGTAAATGCGATATCAACCAGGCTGGGCCACAACACCTTATTTTGTATTTGAGCTTTACCAAGGAGGATTCCCTTGCGAATACCCTGCTGTTTCTTAATTTTGTGAGGATTGAGGGACTCATGGATCCGATGTAGCAATGCCACACCAGATGGGATCAGAAACAATAACACAAGGAATTTAATATTGTTAAAAAAGAAAAAACTTACCGTCATAAAGATTACATCCCAAAGGCCAAGACTCAGGATTATTGTCAGTATTCACACCAAGGGCAAGATCTAAACTTCTATTCACATGAGAATTAGATAAAATATCCTATAAAACAGAAAAAAAAATTTAATAAGTTTTTCATACACATTTTGAACAGTTGCAATATTTTATAACAGAAATTTTCAATGGGCATCAGGTAGATTCTTATAATGATACTATCATTTCTATCAGATAGAAATTTTAAAAAGGTCAATATTGCTACAGTTATATTCCAAGTTTATAATAAATTTTTATTTTTAAAAACTTGAAAATTGATTTAATATTATAGAAAGTTATGATTTTTGTAATTATTGTTAATTAACTTTATAATGTAATATGGAAAATAATTGGGAAAGCAATAATCACAAGCTTTACACATTAAACTTAAAAAATTGCATAATTATGAGTAAGTCAGGAAAAACATTTAGTAAAATTCACTATCTTAGACATTCAGATAATCATACACAATTTTAGAACAAGCATAAAAGAAATTGTACCAATGTATTAAGAACAGCCACTGTTTACAGCCTATCTCATGTGAGTGAGGTGTAAAACTAATGTTACAGTACTGATTGAGCATCATTTCACAGTGCGTAGGGATGTCACAGTAACCAATCCCACAATTGCATGAGGCATAAGATATATCTTTACATTTGTTACTACCTTTGTTCTACATTACACATTAAATTTAGCTGCTAATAATAAAGTTAAGTAAAACTTATAAGACAAAGGTTTTTAATTTATATAGCTTCATTTTAATTATGAAAAACATCTTGCAACATAAGTTGTTAAAAACAGTCTTGCAGAACCTACATATTTGGAAGGAAAAATATAATCTAATCCACTATTAGATGTTGAAATTGAAAATTTGTTGCTCGAGATTTCAGACAAGTGATTTTTGTAATGATAGTGATGAAGAGAATATTCCAACCAAAGATAACCATATTAGTGATGACAGTTATAGATAGCACACTCAGCCCCAAAGTATCTGATATTTCAGATTCAAAATAACATCTCGTTGTTTAAAAAAATATAAAAAAAAACAATTATAATATTGAGAAATGATCACAAAGTAATGAAAAAAATTTCAATTGATAAAATTAAAGTGTTGCCTTCAGGCTAAAGTGAGCATTACAGTCCCAGTTTGCCAAGCGCAAAAAGTCGCCAATGCAGTAAAATTTGGTGAATTAATTCACCAAAAACAATTAATTACCAAATATGTTGTCAAATGTAGTGATAAAATGTAACGCCTGTGCACATGTGCCAACAATAGGAATTTTCAGTTTTCCTTTTGGATTTTGCATTGAATGTAGCAGTGTAGAAAATCTGAGCTATCCTTTTATATTTTTATAATTTGAATTACCTGAATGATGTTCACTGAAATGGAATCCATGAAATTACAGAATAGATTTTAGCATTTTATTTTTTTTATTTGTTTATATGTTTTTTTTTAATTTATCACATTGATAATTCAAATATAATATCCCTCTCAGAATCATGATGCAGTCATAGAAGAAAAATGAAGTTTTATTTTAAAGTGAATAAAATTCAAATTTTTGTTCCAGCAAGTGAAAAGTATAGATGGTAAACTAAATTTGGATCTTTTCTTTAAATTTTAATTTTTTTTAATTTTTCTATGAATAATGATTAGGTAAGTACTTTTACTTTATATGTTGCTCATATGTAAATACGCGCAAAATTTGTTTGGAGCTTTAGTAACCCTTGAAGTTTTTGCTATGTTGCTATTTTATTAGAGGTTGAAATTTAAGTATTTGAAGTTATATTTTGCTTTGAAAATGTACCAAATTGAAAATTTTGAATTTCAGTATTTGAGTGTAAGATGTGAAAGATATGAATAGTGACAAATTGGACTAAATCCTAAAAGCCAGTTCAATGATAACTGTACTAAATAGTGGTTTACTGAATTGGTATGGTTTGTGTTTTTGACATAATGTGATTGTACACACACACAAAATTTGTTTAGAACGCCAAAAACCTTTGAAGTTTATGTTGTTTTAGTTTGTGATTGAAATTTAAGCATATGAAGTCTTAAGTTTATTTTAAAAAATTATGGAATAGATATTTAATTTTACAACGTAAAAATTATTTTGAAAGTCTATTAAATAGGAATTTAAGTTTCTAAAGTGGTTTTTATTTTGAAAATGTTGAGTGAAATTTATTTTAAAAGCTTATTTTAAATTTATAAAGTGATTCTTCTAGGTATGTTGCAATATCAGATTGCTGGAAAGAGTAGGACTTTTCTTCAATAGAGGGATTCATATGCTTAACAGTTAATCATAGTTTGATGCTTAAAGATTGGTATACAAATACAAATGCTCACAAAAATACAAATAAAAGCACCTGGTCCACAATTAATATATCTATTTAAGGTGTGAATTATGAATCAGGTCAATTAGATTTGTATTTTGTGGAATATGAAGATAACATCGTAGGAGAATTTGTGAAGACCATAAATGTTTATCTGATTGGTGCTGACAATTTTTTAAGAAATAATAATTAAATTAATATTTTTAATTCATGTATTTGATTAATTTTGCTGTTGTAGATGATGTTTTCTATTATATAATAAATATTGCTTAGGTTTTGAAATTTATGTGTTTAAAGTTACTAAGAAATGTAATGCTTATTAATTAGAAATTTGAATTTTCATGATAATAAATCTTATTTATATTGATTCAGCTTTATTGTCCTGTTCTCTAGAACATTAGATTACATTTTCATAAAAATGTATGTTATTGATTTAGTTTTATTACCCAACTGTCTCTGTGCTTAATAGCATTTATACTGATATTTTTTAAAGAGAGGCCACTGCCCTGCTCATTAAGCCTGAATTTACATTAAAATGTTATTTGCATTACTGATTTAGTTTTATTGCCTGGTTCTCCCATTCTAGACTGTAAAATAGTTAGTTTTTTGTTTAGTAATATATGATCATTATGAAATTAATTTCTAGTTAATAGCTTTGTAGTACTTCTGTAGTAATTAACTGAAATTAAATAATCAAAATTTTGACATTTGAAATCTAAAAGAGCTTGAGATTGCAATGCTTAAAATTCAAGTTTGAGTGCAATCGATATTTTGAAAGCCATATATTACACGAGGTGATGTAATTTAGGTCGAGGAGATAAATGTGCAGCACTAAGGCATGAAACTTTGAAATTATGCCACACCCATACCCACTTGTAAGACATTATCTACAAGAGTCAAGGATAGCCATTTTTGTTTGAAATCACTTATTGACAGTTTTTATTTTGGATAATGTTATAAGCTAAATTGTTTAACATGAAACAAATAATATTTCTCATACTGAATCTAACAGACTTTTAACTTTGGACATGCTGCATTATCCTTTTTTTTACATCAATACATTTTAGTAAGGCATTATAAATTTATTCTAATATGCAAACATTGCTTTAAACAGATTTACTAAAGCTTCATGAGTAACATACATTAGCTTAATAATGTTTAAAAGTTTTGTAAATGAAAGAAATAATAATTGTTAATGTTGAATATCTCTGAAAATAGGGTCTTCATTAAATCAATATATCTTCCAAATTATGATAACTCAGATTGTTTTTAATTGATTTTCCTTTTTCTGCATCTGGTAATTTGCTACATAACATCAGTAAACTGAATATTAATTTTTCAAAGCAGGCTGTCTATTTTATAATCTGTTACTATTTTAAAAAAAAAAAGTATTTGACAATGAGCACATAAAAGTTTTTTTTTTTTTTTTAAGGTAAATATGTCTGAAATAATTATTTTAAAATTTTGACAGTAGCTATGAAATTGAATATATAAATATTATTTTCATTTTCCGTCCAATTTAAGAAGGGTTTCTTGGTAGTTCCCTAAATCAAATTGTATATATATATATATATATAGATAGATATATATAAACTGTTTCATGAAGAATTAGTTTAACGATTATCAAAATTTAGAAACCTATAATAATATCTTATAAAAAGTATTTTTACCAACATTAATAGAAATATCAAAAAAAAAAAAAAAATACATAATTTCAATTCTTCACAAGTTTATAAATATAGTTCAAGATGTCTGTCACGTACCACTGATTGCTGGCTATGGCATTTGCTACAATCTATTTCAGATATATTTTAAACAATTATTTTCAACATTTATTTGTAGAAAATACCTTGGATAAAGTAACTACTCAAACTAATTATAAAGTAATAATATTTTTTGTAGTAATGACATTGTAAGTAATTACTGCTTACTTAACTAATTATATTAATTTATAATAAATAATTATAATATGACATTTTACTGTTAAGTACTTTTAAAAGTAAAGTGTCACGCAAAAGTAATGCATTTTATATTAATTATTTAAATTCAAATCTGTTCATCTTTCATCTATATTTAATGTGACATTTAGGAAAAAATTAAATTTTTAGTTCTATCATACTCAATTTTGTAAAAATATTTAATCAGAAAGAGCCTAAGTAATATTTCATATCAATAATATAAAATACATAACATTCTATTACCACTTTTGTTATATTTACTATAAAAAAGTTGACTTGTGGAGAAACACACCATTTCTAAAGATAGCAATAATTATGAATGCCTTGTCTCATATTATGAATGCTTCAAGTGTTCTACAATGGATATATAAATTAACATCAAACTTTCGAGCAATCAGAATTTAAACTTCTGAAATTCTTTATATTTGTGAAATTAAAAAAAATACATAATAAAACATAAGCCTACTAAGTTGTTTTGGAAATTTTTTCTTTGTAATCAAAGTCCAATCCTAACTTAAATTATAAATATGTTGTATTCTGTATTTAGAGAGAAAATGTGAGGGAATTGATGATAATTGCAGTTTTAAAAGTGTTGAAGTAGGAAAAAAATTTGGAATTGCTTTATTATATAATTTAAGTATTACATATTTCTGCTCAGAATAAATCCTTTAAGTAATAAGAAATATGTTAATGTTTATTTATATTTTTATGGGCATTTTATTTAAGAATAGAATGTGAATATCAAAGTGAAAATTTATAACATTTTTTGATACTGTAAATATTTCTATTTAAATATTCAATCACTATAAGCTTACATTTTTAGCCTTTTGAATATAGCTATTTAACAATCATTGATATTTTAAATGCTCTGTATTATTCTGATTTTAGGAAGCAAATTTTACTAAATTTTAAAATTTGATGTGTTAATTTTATTGATTTACAAAAATATATAAAATCAAATTTACTTATATAAAAAATTACCAACAGTCCTTACCTGAGTCAATCCTTTATCACAATCATTTTCATACAATGTATCATAGGGTACATCTCTGCTACTATCTGTAATAGAAAAATATTAAAAAATTTTAATCCCTACAACAAATATTCACAAACATACACATAATATGTGAGTGTATATTTATAAATAGCTATCAGAAGTAAGGGACATAATTGTAATAAATTATTTACATAAATTTGAAACATTGTTTAAGAGAAAACTTTCTTTCAGAATAAGAAACAAAATAACAAATTGATAAGGTATATAAAACAAGATAGATATGATCAATTTATATGATCGTATGTCCAAACACATACAAGTTATTTATAGAAATTCATGAATTTTGCAAATATATTTCTCAATATTGCTCAGTTTACTTGCTTCCTAAAGACAGCAAAGTGATGTTTCTTTTAATTAAAAACGCATAAGTTAAAGAACAAATAATATCTAAGTAAATTATTACATTTTTTTTTTGCACACTATAAGAAATCATTTAAAAAAAATTTGAGAACTGCATTAAACATAAACCGATATTTTTAAGTGAAAAATTGGATTTCACTTCTTCATTAAATTAGTAACTTTGAAAACAAAAGCTTTTATTTTGATCAATCTTAACAGACGCTGATTAAAAACAAATATGAAATTATCGTAATTTTTATATAGATCGAGTTACTAGGGTGAAATTTATGATAAACTATTATCTTCCATTAGAAATTTTTTTTAAATAATTTAAATACATGAAATACATCAAATAATATTGAACATCTGCAATGGGAGCAGACATAAAACGTCACAATTCTGAAACTAAAATATTACCGTGTCGGTAGGCTATCTTGTTAAAACAATTCTGAAACACTTCATATAAGCGCATAGGTTCTTCGTTGCTTCCCATATTTCGAAATTTATTTTACAAAATGAAAATATAATCAAAATATTTAACAAAACATTGATCATCTATTTTGGCTTTTCGACCTCTGCAAGCAGAGGACGGGAGCACTCATGCTCTTTCTACAAAAGCTAGGCACATTTTTTATAGAAATCCATATAAACTTCACAATTAACAACTTTAAACAGATGTTGAATTGAAACAAAATTGAATTTCTTTTATTATTTCAGACGCTTCTAATTCATAACTCAAAAGACTGCTTTCTTTAAGAAGATTACAGTTACGGATACATTTTGACACACGTTTCGTTTTCTATTTTAAGCAGTTCTTTGTTCTGAAAATATTCATTTATTTTCAAAAGATATGAAGAATAAATTGAAATATATATTTTGAAAAAACGTTTTGATAAATTTATAATTTTTGTTAACTTTAGGATTTTATAAGTGACTGGGCAATCAATTCAATGTTTCTGAGCATATGTTCACGAATTCCATTCTTGTTCTTAATCCAGATTACTAGTAATCTAGATCGGTTTCATAATATAAAACCTACGAGCTGTATATAGACAGGAGTGAGGTTCTTCGTTTGCAATTATTTTTAGGTTTAAAAGTTATGTTTTAAAATCTATTCATCACACATTGAGGTATTTTAAAATTTTAAGTTTATTACTGTTAATGCAATACATAAGAACTTTTATGCTTTTATACTTAAAATTATTTGTATAATATTGAAGATATATATCTTCAATATATTTGTTTTTGTTGTTTCATATCCACTTTGTCTATGGACTGCTAGACAAGGTCCATGAGCATATTAACCCTTAAAGAATCCAAAAAATAAAAGGAATATATATTTATATATTATGTTAAATAAATGAATTGCATTAAAAGAAAATAATTTCCCTTTTCGTAACATTTCTTTCCTAATATTTAACAAACACACATATTATGTATTATAAATAAATATACCTGTAGTTGATGTGAACACCAGCGAACTTTTCAGTCTATCTCCAAAGGATTCTATCAATGTATTGTTGTTGACCAGCATGCTTACTTGTACTTAGCCCTGAGCTGGACTCTGCCAATTAGATATAAGCAGCCGGGTGGATTCTTCTTGATTTTGAAGCAGGGATCAAGCATAAGACCCCCAATACTTAGGCTGCCACCTCATGAGGCCAGTTTTAACGTGGCTCAGCCACATTTAGTGAACAAAACGCATCTTCAGTTGGACGGGATTCTAACTCATTACTTTATTCTTATAATGAGCGTGATTCCCTAACCAACCAGGCCACCAAGGCTCTTCTGACTAAGAAGACATTTGATTTAGTTGAATAAAATAAAGGTATGGATGATTTCATAAGAAAAATATCAGTCTGAATTATATTTCTCATATCAACATATGCATCACCATCATCTACGGATATTTGAATAGATGTGTAGAAGCGGAAAATATATGAGTTACGGTTTCTTCAAGTGCTAACTTTTATACTCACGTATTAACTTTTATGCAATTCTATTCTTTCTTAGGGCTGAGCCATTTATATGAAAGGCAGCTCACCGCTAAGAAAGAATGGTGTTGCGATGTAAGCATAATACATGCTTCTGTCCAATCAATCAGGAGACGTGAAACGGCTAGTAATAGTCGGGATTAGTTCTTAAAAAGTATGTCCTATCTGGTTGTCCAATAGGTTAAATCAGATCCATGAAACTGTGATTTAACAAAAAGTCCAAAAGAAAAAGATTTCAAAGCAAGTCCTGTTTTTCAAGTTCTAGGCCGGAAAGTAGATGACCAGTGGTAAATGTTGCGTATTGCTGCAATGCGTATTGTTGCATTTCCTGCACATGAAAAAAATTTTACTTCATTGTTCATAAATCGTGTATACACAATGGTGAACTGGAAATAAATATAGCGAAGTGAAAGTTAAATTAAAAATCCTGTTTAATTCTCAACCGAATCTCTATTATTTTGCTTTTCACCCCAAATTCTGTATATAACTCGTCCAAATTCAAAATTGATGTATAATATGTTATAATATTTTTCAGAATGCAGCGAATATAGGTCATATTTAGCATTTAATAAATTAGATTATTTTATCAACACAGTAAATGAAAGAAATTTAAATTTTGATAATCCATAATCCTTAACGGAAACAGCTTTGAAACTACAAACCAATTGCAAAATAAAGTTATAAAATTTTAAATTTCTTTGCAGATATTTAATAGTCAATTATCTAACAGAGAAGCATTGTTAATAGAAAATGATAGTTTAGTAAGAGCAGTTTATTTGGACTCGCATTACAAAATCTTGCTTTCCACGTCCCAAAAAGTAAAAGACATTAAAAAAATATTTGAAAGAAATTACATTTCCGTAAAAATCCAATGCACTCGTGAATAAGAAAAGAGAATATACTGAAAAAGATGAAAAGTATATTTAGCAGCGTTTTTCTTGTTCTAAGGTATTTCGTTCATAAATATATTAGGATTTTTCTGATAATTTTATAAAGCGATTGTCTTATTATATAATGGAAAATGATTCAAAAAATAATTCTTTGCAATTTTGCTCTTCAAATATTAAAAGTATTTCATCGGCATTAATAGACGTTCATTTACAAATATAAAAATCAAAAACATTTATTGTTAATAAAAATAACTGAAAATAAAAGAGTTTTTGATTTTTATATTTGTAAATAACATAACACAATAAGTAACTATAAATATGATACAACAAAAACATATACAACAATCTATCATATCTTACATCCAAGCGTACATGATGTAAAGAACTTAAATAAATACTTTTCTTGTTGGTGTAACTCATGTTTTTGAAACAATGATTTTATTAATGCATTTGGTACCAGTGGTTATGACATTTCAATATTAGTACTTGGACCTTTAAATGAAAAAGTTAAATGTAACATAACCAATAGTATTACTTATCTTCTATAAATAAAATTATTCCATCAAAACTCATCATTTGCTTTTAATAGCAATGAAAAGAGAAATTAGATAATTTAAATTGAAGCTTGCATGGTAGTTTAAGTACTTATTGATGATTTTCCCTATTTTTTCAGCAATTAAATTTAAAATTGTTTTGGCCATATTATATCTGATAATCATAAATTACATGAATAAAAATTAGCATATTTATACTTTATATCTTTTATGAAAGTATATAACATATTACATAAGTATCATTAAATACTATAATTTACATATGTATTCTCCTACTTACCAAAATTAAATATGTGTAATAAAGGAATTAATTTTTTTGAATTAAACCTGTGAATTAAATATATATATTGTGTATATTTGTATGTTGAAGTTACTAATCACTAATTTTTTGCAATAGCATATTCATCATTTCTCATTATTCGAACTCCAAATCATTCAAATATAAGATATTAACTCTTGTTAATGCAATAAAACCACTTATTTTGTAACATTTGCTGAGCTTATAATTTAATCTCCAATTTTTTTGCCCAGATCACATAAATCTCGACACATAAGTATATATTTATTTAACTGATTTTTAATTATTTCATTTATACAGTTTGTTTTGCAAGTTCATAAGATTATATAAGTAATTACAAATATGCAAAAGAAACTAAAGGGTTGTAACAACTAAAAATCAATTTATAAAAAACTATTATCAATAATTATGGATATTTGTCTTCAACTCTTATTACTAACATCCGTGCAATTTGTAGGTTTATTCTTGTGCATAAAGAATTAATTTTGACAAGAGATTTTCCCACACTTTCTTGAGAAATTTTGATCTGAAAACTCAGCAAACTGAGTCAGAATTCAGGCATTATCACTCTTTCTTGCAAATCTCTTTAAGTTAATTCACATTCATTACTACTTGCATCTAAATGTATGTGCAGAGCGTTACTGACCATTACTGTAAATATTGTTAAAAATGTGTGTATAAGTATTTATATTACTAATCTAATCTAGAAAATGTGGGAACAAGTGTATGGAAAAAAAAGAAATTTTTACTTATATCAATTTATGAAATAATATTTACTGTTTGTGTATACTTTATAATTAAAATAATCTAGAAATATTTTCCGCAAATAAACTCTACTAAATGTATGGATTATTCAAGAATATGCATGCAAGATATCTGACCTTGTAAATAGTCCCTATTTATTTTTATTTATAAAGAATATGAATGAGTGTGATGTCACGCGGCTTGGCCATACCAGATGAAAATACATGGCTCGACGATTAACCAAATGATAGGTAAATGGAAATAATTGTTATATCCTCATTAAAATCTTTCCCTGTGACTAATAATTACACCCCATTGGCAGTCAAAGCAAATAAATTGGTGGTGAGCGCTTGGAGCACTGGAACTCGGTCATCCAAAGTAGCAAGAAGAAGTGTATCTAGTGTTTGTTAGGTTCCTAGCCTAAATGGCCATGTACCTTCTGTTGCTAAGAAATTTTTCTACACCTAACTTTAGTTGAGATTAACATAATGATTTCAAAACATAAGGTTATTTAAACACAAAAGATTAAGAAAATATTTTGCTTAGGTTAAAGTGCTCCCAACGAGAGTTCTTTGCATGATATTGAATAAACATAAAAAAGAAAAATTGGCAACCAAAGTGGCAACCCTTGAGAAATTTTGAGTACAAATACCACAGGAAGTTAAACTGCTTTTCCCACATCTGGTAATAATTTAAAATCGATCAACAAACTAGGGGAGATAACACTTTTCCATGAAACAGAATATCTCCTGTCAATAAAGTAAGCAATTAGAAAATGATCTATCGAGACATAGATGCTGTTTGCGTTTTACCCAGTTCATGAGAATTTGAAGGATATCTATTTTGGTGCTCTCCCACAATAAATAGTAATATAATATAAACTCATAAAGATATTATAATGCAAATAATAAAAGCACTTTCTTTAATATAATTATTCAAGTTGTAAATAGTTCTGAAGATTTAGGTTATGCTTTTTAATTTGAAACAACAAAAATCGAATAAAAAATAATCAGAACTCTAGAATTGGATTCAGAAATGTAACAAGAGAATAATAAAACTTGCTATAATTTATAAATAATTTAAAATAATTATTAATTTTACATATTAATATAATTATTTTCAAAAATGTATATTTTACAGCAGTGAATGATGTTAATATATAATATATATAGATTAAATGTATTTATAAATAACAGTTAGTTAGGATAAATTAATTAGTTATGCATACATTTCATTTGCCATTAATGATGAATTTGATTAATTACTTCATCAGTGTTGATCACTTCAAGTTTTTCAAATTCGCTGCTTAAAAATGCTAAGTCACTCCAATTATTTTGTCCCATGGTTGATCGTATATGTCAGAATTAATTTTAATTTACTGAACGAACGTTCACAGCTAACAATTGACGTTGAAATAGTAAAAATTGTCTGTACACTCATAATTTTAATAACATCTTCACCATACTAGATTATGCAAGTTAAAAGCTTCAATGGAGTTTAAGATTTAATTTCTTTGGAGCATTGAATTATATACTTATATATTTTTTATAATAAAATCATAAATATTCTCAGCCAAAACATGTAAATTTGTAATATTTTTTATTTTTCAAAAACTGATACACTCAGTATTTAAGTTTTCTATTGAGTAAAATTCTTATTGGGAATTAGACTTTTAATTGTTGTTCCCGATCTAATTAGACCTAGTGTAAAAAAGATCGTTTAAGGACAAACAAATCAATACAGGTATTCATACTAGACAAGAGTTTTAACATTCTTATCTCATGATTATGCGATATTTTCTCAGTCGTTTACTTTACCAATGATGAATGTCTACTTATTTTTAATTTTTAATAGGACATTCTTACGATTTTAAAATATTTTTTTTATTCAAAAGAGTTTGTTTTTGTTTTTTCATATTGTTTTACGCAATGGCATATTTTCTTTTTGATTCAATAATTTATACATTAAGATCTTTTTAATTTTTTACAGTGCAGAATCGGCATAAATCGAACATTATTTTTTACAATAATTATGCCCGATTTCATTATATTCCTCCAGAATGATTTCTCTTAAGCTAAAACAGGTTTTTGTTATAAATTGTAATAATTAAAAATAGGTTTTAAATAAGTAAATGTAAAGAATACGAGCTAGACAGAAAACGAAATTCGATATTTTTTTTTTGTTCCAAAAATCAAGATTTTTAAAAGTCAAAATTTTCGAACCAAGTTCATCGTTTTTAACAAAACCATATTACTTAAGAATATTTAATCCTTGTGATTTCTAGGTTTTTAATTAATTTTACATTAAATCTAATTTTAATATAAAAATTGAATAGCTTGCTCGTAGAATTATCATTTTAAATACTTGTATAATTTTATAAATGATCGACAAAAAATGGAAAATCTTAGTTTTAAAAGATATGTTTTTAGGTAAATAAAATAATATAGGTTACATGAATTTTTGTTGAACGTTAAAAAATAACTTTGTAAAATTAATTTAATTCGATCAAACTTGATTTTAAAACGAATCATAAAACTTTAAATAAAATTTTAACATTCACAACTGTAATTAATATTTTTAAATTTTTCTTCATAATGAAATTATTTTCATAGAAAAATTATATTTATGTCATTATCATGCTAATACCTGAGCTTCGTTTACCTTTTCTGATGAATATATATCTTGTGACAAGATTATATTTATCTGAAAATGGAAACAAAGCTTAGGTATTAGCATGATGCATACTTTTACTGAAGACACAAATGTTTTAAATGTAAATATTTGCAAATTAATGTTATAATTATACTTTCAAGGTTTATTTATTACATTTATCTATAAGAACTAACTAAAAATATGAAAATATATCGAGAGATATAAAATAATCAAAAACATAAATCTTAACACGATGAAATTAATTTTAATTCTATATCGTAATATTTGGTTAATAATTTTTGATTGGAATCAAATATTCAAATTTAAAAAATAAGGTTTTAAAACAATATTAATTTTCTATAATGTATAGAATTTTCGCCACTTAGTAACCACTTGTTCCAACAGATGTTTACAAAATGCACATCTGTTTCAGAAACATAATAAAATGATGTTACCATAAATTAATGATCAAATTTAAATATATAAAAAGTGTTTGTATTTCGTAATAATAAACGTTCTTTTGTATAAGGAAAACAGCAGAGAACAAGATAAATTATTTAATTTCTTAACTGTGAGGTTCAAAATTATTTTAATAAATGTTTATGTAAGTTTTAGGATATTTTAAACTAATATTCCCTAAATATAATCATTGATTAAAAGTTTATGCTTCTTACAAATTCCGGAAAATATTAAATTTCCTTCATCAGTAAAAGAAATATTTTCATTTAATGATTTAAGAACTATATTTTAAATATTACTTTTTTATTTTCAAGCACTTCAATAAATAACAGCAATACTAAAGGTTATACTTTACATTGCTGAAATAGAATATTACAAATAAACACTATGGTATGATCAATCCTTTCGTGTGTTTTAGAAATAAAATTTCAATGAGTAAATTCTGATATTAAGCTAAAAAATTTGAGTTTGAATAAAATATCTCTAATATAAGAAATAAATTTTATAGTTGCGGTAAGATAATAAATTAAGATACTTGTTTTTAATAGGTTAACATTAAAGCAAAATTAATGTTGTCGAAACTAGGTAGAGTATTTATTTCCGATTAGTGAATTTATGCTCACAAAAATGTATTTTATGAATATTTAGTACTTTAATCAAAACTATTTAAAAAAACATTTGATGCAATCAAGTGAAGCAAAATATTTATATTTTATAACTATCAAATGAAGAAGGAAGTTAAAACATTATTTTACAAAATTATTTTTTTAAACAATCCTTCTCGAAATTTACTACTTCTGATCTTTTGCATATCAAGGTAGATATAGTTCGGTGAAGGGAAAAATATTTAATGTAGAATAAATTTGAATATATGTGAAAAAATGTGTGATATTAACAGTTTTATATAAAATATTTAATAACTAAATTATTATTCTAAATAGTAGCGTTAAGATTTCCCCATTTTTATTTTTGCTTTTATTCTCCTTCTAAAAACAATTTTCATGCGTGAGATATATTTATTTTAATATTTAGGCATAACAATTCAAGAAATACTAAAATAAATATAATAACAACATAGATTCCAGTAAGGAACGATATTTTTTACAAAATTATAGAAACAGAAATCATTCGGAACATGAAAAACTTACAATCAACATTTTTTCCCAATATTTAAACTGAAGTCAGTAGCTTACTATTTCCCCTAAAAGCTATTGTTAGGCAATTAAGTTAGTTTATTATTTTTTCTAATTATTAAAAATATACAATTTTGTCAAAATTCTTCAGTTTGTAAGTATTAAAGCATTCAAACCACTTCTTTTAATGATTTTGAAAATTATTTGATGATTTTAGAAATATAATATTGATGTAGCACGGATTAAAGCTAATTATCAATTAAACAATGAATTAACTAGTTACTACAGATATTTAAAGGTTTTTCTGATTTTTTTGTTTAAAAGATATGATGCATTTAACTACTTTAGAGCAATGATTAAAATCATTTGATCCAATCTAATATTTTTTATTTTTTTATATCAGAAGAAAATTATATATATATATATATATATATATATATATATATATATATATATATATATATATATATATATATATATATATATATATATATATATATATATATATATATATATATATATATTATTTATTTATTTATTTATTTATTTATTTATTTACTTTAGAATTTAAATACAAAAACTGCTTAGTAATAAATTTCCGGATAATATTTTCTAAATAAAGAAAATTCATATTTAGTGTTGCAAAAAATTATAACAGGGACTTGTAGAAATTTTCTAGCCGGACATTCACAAAGCAAACCACTAACACATGTTGGTTTCTTCAGCTGACAACGATTGATGGACTTCCCGCTGTAAGTCATTACAATGAAATTATTTTGAGATGGTCTAGTGTAAAGCCGGAAATACGTCCCATCAATAATTAGAGGCTTTTGTATTCTTGACAAGAGCTAATGGGGGTGTTATACAGGGTGTTATATCTGTTTCTTATTGATTAGTAAGGATGCAAATTTTAAGGACATCTAACGCAATTCTTTTATTTGTAATTTAATTTTAAGAATTTTTCATTAATGATATTTTAATTTTATAAAATTTCCCTTTCTTTTGAGAGCTATATCTCATCATGCTATTTCCCTTTCTTTTGAGAGCTATATCTCATCATGCTATTGTTGTTAAAATACAATTAAAAGTTAACATTTTATATTTACAAAAGAAAATATAAAATTTTAATAAAATATTGTTTGTTAAATAAAAGGATCTAATCTCTTATAAACAATTAATAGAATGTTAAATAATATTTCAGAAAATTAAAATATTTAAAAAAATTTCATTTTGATTTTTTTTAAATAGTAAATAATTACATCCAGAGAGAAGTGCTGATGACATATTTATCAGCCGAAACAATATTAATTAGTTATTATATTCTTTATTTGGAATAGAAAAGATTTATTTGATTAATCAATATTATAATTTTTTATAGACATGTAACTTGACTTCGGCTATATAACTTGACTATATAACTTTAAACTAAAATAGAAGACATTTCAAATGTTTAAATTTATAACTGCAAAAAGTATGAAAAATAAAGTTTCTTTTCATTAACTTTCCTCCTTTTCCATAATCATTTGCATATTTTTAGTACAGTTTTTATTATTTTTTGAGGTATTTTGTAAATTACTAGAGGTAATATTTTAACTAAGGACGCTTTGTTTCTTATTAAGAAAAAGCAATTTGGCCAGTACATTTCGGGGATAATATTTTTAAGTAACATTTGTTATATATATATATATATATATATATATATATATATATATATATATAGTTTAATTGTAGGTATATTACATTTACAGAAACATTACTTCTTTATCAGATAATGTGCAAACGTGATATACTTTTCTCTTTTACTATAAATTTTGAAATTAAATTTTTGAAACTATTAAATTTTTGCAAAATAATTACAATGTATTAATAAATCGCAATTTATATTTAGGTTATTGAAATTCATTTAATTGTTTAATATTTAAATTCTGTTCTAGGATAACTATTGAAAATTACAACATTAATGAATCTTGAAAATTAATTTTTAAGTTAGTTAAATCATCAGCTATAATTTTAGGAAAAATTGAATGTCTTTTAAATTTTAAACGATATATCTACTGAAAGAAAAATAATTTTATTTTATTTAGTATTTGTGATTTGGCTCATATTTTATACACTCTTTGAAAATAATGGAAAAATTATATTTGGTTACTAGCTGAAGGTAAATACTTTTATAACAAGCAACTTTTTAATAATTTATATCATTGAGAATTTCTCTTTGAATATATATTTCCTAAAATGAGTATTTTTCTTTTGAAAGAAAAATTTAAAATAAGGCAAAAACATTGCTTATTCAAAAGGAAATTTTAATTTTTAGATTTAAGAAAATTACATTAATCTTATGATACTCTATAAAGATATAAATACCATAAGCAAGAAAAATTAAATTATTAACTATGACTATCAGATCTGACAATAATTTTTTTTCCAGTCCAAGGACATTAACAATTTTTTAATATTTGATCAAATTTGAACTTCAAAATCTGCCTTATTTTTGTGTAAACTTATGCGTAAAAGATACGATTAAAAACAGATACATAAAACTATTGTTTTCTGGAATGAGTATTAATAATATATTTTCATTTTTGTGTAATAGATGGAGTAATAAAGAAATAATTTTGCTCACTTCTAATCAATAAATGGTGATTATCAAAAAAATAATTTTCTATTCTTTGGATGAGTACAAATCTTTAAACATTTATTCCAATTATAAGTTTCATTTTATTACATAGTTAATTCCACACTTTTAAAGGATTTGAAATTAAATACTCAATTTAAATTCTGAAGCTACAAATAAATGGCAAATTAAATTGATAAAATAAAAATTTATTATTAACATGGTTTTAGATAAAGTAAATTGAATTGTAAAATAAGATTAGAAATTTAATTTTAGAAATAGTTAGATAAATGACCTATTTTGCTTACAGAATTTATTCCATACACATTTTATGCAATTTAAAAGAAAGATAAATTTTACAATTATTCTGTGATTAACAATTTATGATTCAAAAATATTTAATTTCTTTTATTAAAGAGAAAAAAATTGAATACATGTATCCTTATAGAAAGCGATTTTAAACATTATTGCATTCATTTGCTTTTCGATTCATAAAATTTCTGTTAGAGTTTTCCTCATTTGCTTACATTATTACAACCGCCCTACTAGGTAACGCCATTCACCACACCCCTTTTATTAGACTACCTCTTTAGGTTTGTATCATAGACCAATATTGGTCGTTGGTTTGTATTAAATAAGAAACGTCGCCAAAATATACCAAGTACGGTTACAGTTTACCTTGCCAACACGACTTCGGAAAAACTCTCAGATTGACAGTGGATTCATTTAAAATAATTTTGACAACGAACTATGGATCAAGATAAATTAAGATTTCTGGGAAGATAATAAAATTACTTATTCGCACTTGATTAAAACTGCAATAACGGTTTCGGCAGCCCCAGCTAACAAAAGTTAGCTTTAAAAGTAGGGTATTTGAAACCTGGGACCTGAGCAGCTACCATGTCGGCAGGTGGTGGATCGCCGAACGTCCTGTAGGAATGACAGGATAGCCTTGAATATAGAATCAGAGGCCGCGAACCAGCTCCCGTAAACCCTGGGGTTATGCGACCCGTGCCTAGGGTTATTTGGCACCGCGGTAATGGTGTCTTAACGGAGCCTCTAGTTGCCTTACGAACTTCTAGAGTAATTTACCTTGCCCAGTAACTCAAGCAATGCTGGGTGGACTGTTATATTACCTGAACTTATTAATTGTTATCTTATGGCTGAAAAGACAAAAGAAATAACAAACCTTTCTGCATTTGCAGGTGAAGCCTCTGAAGTAGACCTTGCTGAAAAAGACAAGAGAACCCAGAGGCAATCTAGTGAAGGGGCAGCAATGAATCCTTCACAGGAAGTAGAAATAACCTCCAATCCATCTTGTTCTGGTGAGAGTCAGGAAGCTATCGCTAGCATCCCTAGTAGCAATTCAACACTGGGGTGGTGATTGGGTTAACGACTTGAACCGATGGAATCTCAGCGGCCCCTGTGTGGCAAAAGTGCATGGAACAGTGGACCTTTTGTCACCTCGGCCAGAGAGCGGCTGCGGTGTCGCCGCCCGTTCAGTTGAAGTGCACGGTGTGATGAGTTTATGGCGTATGGCCCGATGACTTTTTTAAAATTCGATGAAAAGGGAGTGAGGGCATCGATGATATTTGCCATTCAATTTTGTATTCTACTCGTGTACCTGTGCTATTTTCCGGCTTAAATATAAAAAATACACTATCGTTAAAAATAATTTAACAATAGTGTATTTTTGATAAGCCTGACAATATTTAGGAAAACTTATTTTAAATATTTATATATTTATAAGTGTTTTAAGTGATAAAAAATATTTGTGTTAAAGGATTTTTTAATACTTATAAATAAATTCAAAATGTAATAATTTATATAGTACAGTTAAGTAAGTGAAATTAATATGAAATGTATTTTACCCAATATCTAATATTTTTTCACTATAGGACATTTCAGTATTTTCAAGTTTTCATTGCAGGACACAAAATTAACTTTCAATAAATTCAGTTTTATAGATTTGCTTTAATTTTTTTCACTGTTATGAAAAATCAAATAAATGACAATATTAAGATTTTTTTTTAAATAATTCCCAGTTTTAGAAAAAATAAATTATCAGGTTGATTTTCCTAATGTTTTCTTAACAGGTTTTACACTGGAAATTTAATTGCAAATATATAAATTTTTTATTGCTTTTGTGAGATATATATTTTAACATGCGTGCATAGATTCAGTTTTAGAAATTAAAATCCTACAAATTCAATTAGTTTCAATATATCTGTAACAATAGGTATAAATTATTTATAGAACCTTTCTACACTAGATACATTTGATAAATTTAAAATAAAACATTGATTCGTTATTTTAATATAGAACACAGACAATATTCATTAAGATTTTACTTTAAAAAATAATTTCCAATTTTAGAAAAAATAAATAAGGAAATTGTTCATTGTTATGATTTTCAAAATGTTTTCTTAGCAAATTTAACTTTGGAAATTTAACTGCAAAAAATCTAAATTTTTTTATTGCTTTTATAAGATATATATTTTAACATGTGTGCATAGATTCAGTTTTAGAAATTAAATTCATAGAAATTCAATTAATTTTCATATATTTGTAAAAATAGGTATAAATTATTCTCAACTAGATACACTTGATAAATTTAAAATAAAACATTGATTCTATATTTTAATATAGAACAGACAACTTTGATTCTATGGTCTTAGCTTAATGTTTTATATATATATATATATATATATATATATATATATATATATATATATATATATATATATATATATATATATATATATATATATATATATATATATATATATTGATATTTTCTATTAATAGTAGAAAAATTGACTTAAATATGAATATTCTAGAACATTTCTAAAAGCAATATTTGCAGAGCTAAAAGTGATAAAAGAAATGAGTAACAAATTTTTGGTAACAAGTGTATTAAATACATTATTGTAATAAGATTAAAAATTCAGTTATATATTCAGATAAAGTGTCCCTATTTTACAGCATTTTTTATTTTAATATTTGTTAAACTATCTGCTTCAATATTTATGAATTTATTCACAAAAACAAAATGTTCAAAAAAGATAAATCTTTATTATTATTATAACATATTAACATTAGACTGGGCTTTCTCCAAAGCCCATTTCAAGTGCCCCCCCCCCCATCTCTATCTGGAGCACGCATCAGCCATTTCTTGATGTTCTGCTGTACATCCATATCTGTTATACGGTTGACATGGTGGCAAGTAGAAGCTACAAATAAACAAATTTTACTCATATAAATGTTAAATAAAGTAACATCAGAAACAAAGTAAGGTTAATATTTTTATAATTGATATTATTAACATTACATGGAAATATCACAAAAATTAAATTTTAAGTTGATAAAATATTAAAATTAAGATTTAAATTAGGGGAAAAAATAAATTTATTAAATTTAATTTATGTACTACAATCAATATTTTCATCCAATGGTAAACTTGGCATTTAAAAAATACAAAAGTAATCCATAAATGAAAATAGAAAATAACAATTATACCCAATTTTAAGTTACAAACACAATATAAATTTAAATTACATACGTTAAACCTAGAATAATAAAAATATGCAATTAAAATTATTTCAGAAACATGAAATATTATGTTCTTATGATTTGTTACAGTGATTATGATTTAGAAATATTTTGATTAAATTCAATTCATAAACTTTTACGTTTGAATTTAATGTTTTCATATTGCACTACATTACTTTTAAAATTTATTTCTACAAGCAGTTAGCTTTAGAAAGTTTAAAAACAAAATGCTAACCTGTTATCAAATTCATAACATTCTGAAGGGTGGAAAAGGGATGCTTTACACCTCTATTGTCCTTCCAGTTGTATTGTTTTGACAACTTGTTTGTCATCAGTTCCATCAGAATTCTTTTTATAACATCACTGGAACTTGTTCCACCTTTATTAGTCAAAATAGTCATCTGAAAATAATAACAAAATATCAGAAAAATAAATTCAAATGAAGTTCCAGTTTCCAAATCCATGTTAAAGCTAATTTACCTGTCATATGACTGACTCTCTGACCAGAATAAAGCTTAAAAAGAGACTTTCTGGTGCCCAGAAAAAGAAGCTGGTAATGGAACGCAAAATCGCCGAGGGGACTTGGGTTGAAAAACCCAAGGCAACCAAAGGCGAGAATCGTCCCGCCAACCGGATGGACCAGGACAAGGCCGAAAAGGCTGACAAGGGAGAAGGAACTAGGGGATTTACCTACAGGGCGGATCTCACGGCGATCAAGATGGTGTGCTCATATAGGGTCTTCCGGAAAAACGGCTGACATAGGAACAGGCCTCCGACCTGGAACACTCGTTAACCGAGAAAATAGGAAGGAATGAGGAGCGTTTTGCCCCAAACTTCCTATCCTGTAAACTTGAGAATGGGGCTCTTATTGTCAACCGTGCAGATCTTAGGAGCTCAAAGTAGCTGGAACAGACTGTCAGTGACATAAGCCCCTGGCAGGAGCAAAAACTCTTGGTTGGTGAGGCAATAAAACTTGTCAGAACCACCATGATAATTACAAAACTGCTGAAAATCTGTAGTAAACTGGAGCCTAAAGAGGTCCTGAGAAAAATCGAGGCACAGAACGGTGGGTCTCTCCAACGGAGTGGAACGTTCTTAACGTCAAGAATGACTCATCTTGGCAGACCATCGTTCTTAGTGTACCTGAACTAGATGCTGCCATACTTGATGTAAGGGATATAAGTTTCATATGGGACTTCACCAATTGCAGGCAAAAGTACTTGACAAACCCGCTCCTGACGATGGGGGTGAAGGTAGTTCAAGCCAATCTCCACCACAGTAGAAGTGGTACCACTAACATCAGTAAGAAGTTTCTTGCTGGGGATATACAAATGGCCCTGATTCAGGAACCCTGGCTGGTTACGGGGAGAATCAGTGGCCTCAAAGGAACTAAATGTACGCTTATCTATTGTACCAATAGCAACGCTAGAACTTGCATACTCTTACATAAAAACATTGAGGTTTTTTACCCCTCTCTGAATTTATCCTTAGAAACCTGACTGCTGTGAAAGTCAGACTCAACATAGACGGAGGGGACAGAGAAATCGTTTTTGGTTCTTTGTACCTGCCCTATGAAGAGAAGGCTCCACCTGACCATTCTCTGCACAAGCTCATGAACTTTTGCAGAGACAACTTACAGTTAGTCCTAGGACTAGACTGTAATGCTCACAATGTTGTCTGGGAAAGTACGGACACAAATAAAAGAGGTGAGTACCTTTTAGAATTCATTCTAATCTACGGGTTAGATATTTAAAATGAGGACAATGAACCAACTTTCATTACTTCCAATCGATCTGAAATAGTTGACATTACTATAGAGACAATACTGATTAGTAAAAATATCAAAAATTGGAAAGTAGATGGTAGACTTTCTGGCTCAGATCATCAAATCATCCATTTTAAAATTCACTCTAATGTGTGTCTGGATCGCATGTTTAGAGACCCAGTTATGACGGACTGGAAAAAATTCCAGGAGGATTTGACTGAGTTGATTGAGCTCCGGAAAAGACTTATTAGAGACAAATATGATCTAAAAGTTATAGCAGACCTTCTGCACAGTAGTATTCTAGATTCTTATCATAACAATTGCCCTATTCGTACTAGGAGAGCTAAACTCCAATGTCCTTGGTGGAATGACTCTCTAGCAACCAAAAGGGCAAATGTTAGGAAACTTTTTAATAAAGCCAAGAAAAATGGTGAATGGGAGAACTATAAAACGGCCATCACTAATTATAAAAAACTTGTTAGGAAAAGCAAAATATAACTCCTGGAGGAAGTTCTGAGAAGAGATAGATTCTATCTCTGAAGGAGCTAGACTCCAAAAAACTCCTCAAAAGGGATGAATTAATTTTGGTTGGCACTTTAAAGGACGAGGAGGGTAATTTTGCGCTTCCGGGAAAGATGTTATGGAAATTATGACCAAAACCCACTTTCCAGGAGCTAGAGATATTTATAGCAACGAAGGGGAGCACTTCTTTGTAAAGAGTCTATAGCGATCAATGGACCATCGCTAAATATATCGTTAACTACAATATTGTTAAATGGGCAATCTCTGCCTTTAAATATTTAAAAAAACCAGGGCCTGATGGAATTATGCCCATCATGATCCAGAAGGCAGAAGAGGTTATCATACCAGTGCTAACTTGAATTTACAGAGCTATCTTAGTACTGTGTTACATACCAAAGATATGGTAGAAGACCAGGATTGTTTTCATTCCTAAACCTGGCAAGGACATCTATGACCAGGCCAAGTCTTACAGACCTATGAGTTTTTCTTCATTCTTTCTTAAAATTATGGAGAAAATCATTGATCGGGATATAAGAGATTACTTGGGTAGTAATAGTCCCTTGCATGCTCTTCAATTTGCCTATCAACCCGGCAAATCTACTGAAACTGCTTTACATCAGCTAGTTTCCAAGATTGAAACCACTCTGGATCAAAAAGAAATTGCCATGGCAACTTTCCTCGACATCCAGTGTGCCTTTGATAACACTTCCCATCTATCCATTCTCAATGCGCTGAGAAGGGCAGGGATTAATCAGACCATGTGTACTTGGATTGAGGCCTTGATTTTGGATAGATGTATACAAATGAGCATCTTCGGTGAATCATTTGAAAAAAGACTATTAGAGGTTATCCTCAAGGAGTAGTTCTGTCACTATTACTTTGGAACCTAGTTGTAAATATCCTTATAAAATATCTAAATGATAGGGGCTATTATACGCAAGGATATGCTGATGACATTGTCATCCTTATTCTTGACAAATATTTCGACAGAACTTGTCATCTCATGCAGGATAATCTAAGTTATGTGGGTCAATGGTGCATGGATAGGGACCTGATGGTTAATCCTCAGAAAACATACATTGTACCTTTTACACGCAAAAGGAAACGGAAGGGTTTTTTCATACCAAGACTTTTTGACATTTAAATCAATGTGGCTTCAAAGGTGAAATATTTGCGCATTTATTTAGATCAAAAACTCACCTGGAATGAGCACATTGATGATAAAATTAACCGAGCAAAGAAAAGCATTATGATTTGTAGGGAAATGCTAGGTTAAAACTGGGGTCTACATCCAAAACTTATTATGGATGTACACAGCTATTGTCAGGCCTATTCTCACATATGTGTGTGTGATCTGGTGGTTTAAGGTGGAACAGAAGACTGTGACTGACAGACTAGGAGGTCTACAAAGACTGGTCTATCTCTGCATCACAGAAGCAACGTTCACCGCACCAACCAGAGCATTGAAAGTTATGTTCGATCTGACTCCCTTAGACATCTTCATTTGCTGCATAGCCAGAATGACTGCATACAGAATGAAGCTACAAAACCAATGGTACGACCGACCTGCTGCCAAAGGGCATAGGGGTATTACCGGGAAAATTCAAGATCCTACTTTCCTGATGCCCTCGGACATCATGGAAAAATCATACATGTTTGAAAGGACATTTGAAATAGTTTTTCCAACTAGAGACGAATGGGACAACAATATGTTCGAAACTAAAACAGAAGATCTAACCCAGTACACAGATGGATCACTGAAAAACAGCCTCTCAGGACTGCGAGTATATGGCGTGTCACCAAGTACCAGCCTATCTGTAAGCTTTGGGCGATACGCTACGGTCTTTCAGGCAGAAGTTTTCCCCATTATCCACTGTCTGCGACTCAATATGAGAAAGGGCTACCACGGTAAGCGGATTCTCATTTTTAGTGACAGTCAAGCCACTTTAAAAGCGCTCAATTCTTTCGAAATCAAATCTAAAATGATTTTGGAATGTAGAAACTTTCTTACAGAACTGGCAACTAGAAACAAGGTGATCCTTGTATGGGTGCCAGTGCACAAAGGTATCGAAGGTAATGAAAGGACTGATGAACTTGCTAAACAAGGATCATCTTTTGCTCCCATCGATGCAGAACCTTTTTTGTGGGATCAATTTGAAGACCGCAAAAACCAATGTTCTTAGATGGGAGAAACGGAAGATGTATGAAGCTTGGCTCAACAATCCTGGTCAAAACCACGCTAAAAGTATGATCTGTAGATCATCAGCGAAGATTGCCTCTGAAATACTAAGATGCTCCAGACAGAAGATACGTTTAATCGTAGGCTTCATAACTGGGTACTATTATTTCAGAAAACACCTCCATAAAATGGGACTGTTTCAGCAAGACCCTATCTGCAGGAAATGTCATGCTAGAGGAAACGGCCAAGCATATCATTTACGAATGCGAGGCCCCCTTGCCTTTCTTAGATTAACTTCTTTAGGCATCATCTATACTAGAGTTACACCTAGACTCCAATAAAGGACTCGGACTTTATTAATAAAGTGTGTGACCCGAGCAACTGGAATTAGGAAACATTGGGTTTGGAGTTAATAGTACAAAATGCTGATAAAAGCAGAGGTGCCCAATGACATACAAACCCAAAAGAAGAAGAAGGGTATTTTCAAAGGTTTGAAATTTATTCTCCAAAACAACAGAGATAAACTCAGTTGGAAACCGCATTTGAAGACATTGTCTTCAATGCATTTAAACACAATTTTCATGTTCAGCATCCGACTAAGCCTAATTCACACCCTGAACAAAATCTACTTTTAAGGCTTTCTCTGCTTCAGTAATGAATAATCGAACTTTATTTTCGTATATAAATTTTTCACATAATTATAGGTACATACGAGAAAATTTATTAGAGCCTAAAATAACTATAAAGTTCACGCTCTTCTCCAATGGTAAAATGAAACGCCAGTCTGCCCATTTTATGAATTTTGTGACAATCCTATATTCCCATTAAATGGAAATTATCACGTCTGAAGCTACAAAATTTGACAAAAATATATTTAAATTTATAATTAGAAAATGTAAAGATTTTTAGCAATTTGAATTAATTAACGAAAAATACCACACACAATCTTATGGACTTAGAGAATAGGCTAAAAACTTTTTTCGAAGCTTATCGCATCGTCTTCACGACATAAATGCATCTAGTTCTACCTCTTGTTTGTGAAAGTATTACAAATCCAGTTCGGTAGCTCTTACAAAGCATTAATATTTTATTGTGGCTTAACTATAGTATAAATAAGAAACTGGTCAAAATATAAATCAAAACCTGTAAATTATCCAAAAATAAAATTATGCCATACAACATGCAATATTATGAGCAAGAGAAATAACAAATGAACAGTTAAAATATACCGGTTATAGTCATCACTATGCGTTATCATTGGATATTTGGGAAGGGATCAAGGTAGATTTTTTTGTCTTGGAACTGAAATTAATAAATCAAAAGAATACTTGACATTTTGTGAGAATTCTGAGAAAACGTAACTGCTTATTGTGATTTCTTAGTGTTGCAAAAATTCAATAGAATCCACTGAACACGATGAAACTGAATTTTTTGCAGTTACGATTAAGGATAGCTAACAATCCTTGTTATAATTTAGGATATTTTCACAAGTTTCCAAAATACAGTGTTTCGATTGTAAACTTTATCTAGTAAGTAGAAAATTTTCGAAATTACGATGGCAAAATTAAGCCAATCAAAACATATTTTGAAAACATATCCCATTTTGCGGTTTGTAAAATATACAGGTTTTTGATTGGCTAAATTCGCCCATTGTAATTGTGAATTATTAGCTGAATTCGGTCCTAAAAAGTTATGGATATATAAATATGTTTTTTTTTTGTTTTGTTGATAAGATAGTTTAATGTGAAGATGCTAATATAAAACTGTCAAAATTTACACTGTACTGCTATGTTGTTTTAAAAAAGGTTCATTATTGATACGTAAAACAAACATTCATTTGATTTGGGGCCCCTCTTTGATGTTGAGGCCAAAGCCAACTATCTGTAAGCCCCTGCCTCATCAGCCTCTGTTTATGTTAGGTGAATAAAACACATTTCTTTTTAGATATTTATTGCAAAGCCAAGTACACCGTATGAGCGGCAATCATCATGCAACGAGGGCAGACATAATCATGAATCTGGATGTCAGTTGTGAATGTGACAATGGAAGTTATGCTAATGCTCATCGCATCTGCGAGATAATGGTATCAGTTCATATAGAGATTAAAAAGAGTAAAATCTATCCAACTTTTATAAAATTGAATCGACAGATATGTGTGATAGAATATTTTTTAAAAATTATATTATAATTTATATCAAACATACATAAAACAAAATTATTCCTTGAAAACTGAAACGATATATTTATTATTGTTGAACTAGAATGAAAAAAATCACAGTTTGAAGCCATATAATATTTCGAAAATGGTCTAGAAAATTTCCTATCCCTCCAGATAAATATAAAAATTAAAGTGCACTCTCTGGTGGTGCCATCTATCGGAGGCGTTTAGAGTAAAGTCGTACTTATACCCTCGTGATACTCTGAACGAAAGTTACATCCTACTGACTTAAATTCGCAGTGAGCTTGGCTTGTCCAAGTATCATAAGTAACAGTTACAAAAATGATCTATTTTACGCCAACTGTAGCGGCAGACTGACTGTTTGCACGCTGGTAAATGCTGCTGTAAACCGTGAGCATTTTTATTTTAGTCGTTTTGTTAGTTTCGCTTTTCTTGTATTTCTTTTTAGGCGCAGAGTAATGAGATTTTATAATAAATCTTACTATTTCATGTATAAATTTGTATCACCGCAGTTTATAGGGCCATCGAAATTTAGTCCTTTCTCATTTGTTAAGGATATCATTTTGAAATTTTCCTACACTTCATTTTTGCTAATTTAAAGATATCATAGATTTTGGCTTTTTATTACTTTTATGGATGTCTATGACCAGTAAGAAAGGAAAACAGCAATTTTATATCATAAATCCTTTATTTCTTTATAAAATACTGAATTTAAATGGTATATTTTTGTTATTTAAATAAATAAAAATTATCTTCCTTTTAAAAATACCCCATGTAACTTTAAATTATACTTAGTTATTTTTAAATCAAATGATTTATAAAAAAATGGTTATTTTAATTTATAAGGATTTTAAAGACTTAAAAATTGAAATAATAAATTTTTTAAACTTTTGTTTAATAAATTGTTTAAATATACTTTATACTATATAAATTGAATTAATATATTCTATATTATATATAGTTGCTTTTATAAATTTTTAAATTTCATAGTTCAAAAAATGTTTCTTTTTCTTAAGTATATAGATATAAACTTTACATTATTAATTTAAAATAAATTGTATAAATGTTGAATTTAATAACACACCAAAATATTTCCTGTTTTACTGTCACAAAAATTTCAAATTTAATTTCAAGGAAATTGCAAAATCCAAAAAACTTTGTGTGAATATATTATTTTAAATTACACAATTATAAGTATTTTTAACAATACACACATTTTATATTTATTTGTGATCTTGATTTTTTAATGCATTATTAAAGAAGTAGAATTTTAAAATTAAAAGAAAGCAAGAATTGTATTTCTATTCTCACATTATTAAGCTGAATTGAAAGATAAAATGATATCCTTTATGTGACACTTTGTTGGGGGGGAGGTTTGCAATAAAAAATTTTCTAGTTTTTCAATCAATTTAAAATTTCTGTTATATTGTTTTTAAATAATAATGTATCCAAATATATGTTTACTATAAAAAGGTCTTCAATTGACATTTTTTCTTTTCTAAATTTTGTTTGTTTTGTAGTAAATGTTTTATGGTAGCAAACAATTTTCTTCAGAAAAGTATAGTTTTCTTGAAATTTTTATACATTTAGTAGAAGTAGAATTGAAAACATTTTCTTTTATATATTTACATAATCATCATTATAATTGATGTTGCTTATTATGCACTCTTTAAGAGTTCCACATTTTGCTTCAACTTATCAATTTAAGATTGGTACATTTGCTTGTATGATTCAAAATTGGATATCCAATTATTTTCAAGCAATATAATTGAAATGAAGCATTAATTGATTAAATATTCAGTTAATATGAATCATAATTTTTCATGCTGTCACAAAAACAACTAAGTTCGTAGTAAACTTAGAAAAAATTATTTGATTTTAAATTAAATATGAGATTTTTCACAATTTACTTTCCCAATTAGTATCCCAATTAGATATTAATAACAAATTGAATATAATATTAATGTGCTATTGCTCGCAACAAAAATCAAGTCCGAAAAAGGTATTGAATTAGATACCACGTTAAAAATAAAGTTAACATAAATCAATACTATTTAGTTTTATAATTGTTATATATGAAAACTATTTGACTAATTAACAAATTATGTTATTATCTGAAATAGATAGTTAATATCATGTATCTGAAAAAGATATGATTTTATATTTATTTTGTAAAAATTAATTAATCTCATAAATAACACTTCTAATTAAAAGTAGATTACATATATATACATATGCAAAAAAAAAAAGATGAATATAATTGCACAAGACATGAACTACGAAAGAAAAAAAAGACTGTCAAAAATTTACAAACATTTAAGAGACTTACTAGAATTCAAATCTGACTCTATAAAAAAAATCACACAACTAAAAACAAACAATATCAAATTTATAAAATATAAATCAAATCAAAAATGTTAATTACAATGAATGAAACAAATCAAAACTGTTAATTGGCTAATATTTATAACACATGTAAATATATACAATCAATTAATAAACAATCAGTGAAAATTGCTAACACATTTCCTTCAGCAAGTACAACCATTTACACATAATTATGCAAGGAATATGAATACAAAACTTGATTAAATGCTGTAGTTATAAAAATTGCACATAAAGCATAACAGACACTATTTCCCTCCCTTTAAGTGAAGAAATAAAGTAAAGTCATTTTTAATACAGAGGAAATAATTGCAATACGCTTATTATTGATCAAAAGTTAAAATACAACCATACTCAATTATAACAATACAGAAAATGTGAACACATAACATCTTATGGAAGGTTACATGACAATAAGACAAGCTAGTTCATAAACAAAAGCCATAGTTATCACAATTAAGAGTGACATATAAGGGCTTACAAGCGTCTGCCATTACACCCATGGCAACAGAGACTTTATCTAAATTAATAGATAGTATATATATGGAATCTATAATTAAAAAATTACTTCTTTGATACATCCATCTTATATTCAGTAAAGTCCTAACTGTTTCACTCATATGGGACTTGTTAACTGCCCTGCTGGAATTAGGGTATTAGAATTACCACAGGATATCTTCAGATATTAGTTGAATCCACGTCATGATGCAGCACTTCTGTTGAATGTACCATTTCATTTGAGTATTTGAATGTAAAAGACATTAAAACTGGGATATAACAGCTCATTAAATTGAGTAAATACATGTGTACCTTATGAGTTGCTTCATTTGAGCTTAATTAAATTAATTAAGCTTCAAATTCAATGAAATCTAAATTGCAAATGAATATATACAGATTAATACATTTAAATAAATATTTCAAGGGACGTAAGCAATAAAAGGATAAGTATTGGAAGTATGGAGCGTTAAAAACAAATATCATGAATTTTCAAGCATGCTAATTGAATTATATCATTTTAATTGAACATTAATAATAATTTAAATGAGATAGCATGTGTGATAACAAACTTATACTGCTTCCACTCTACACCAGAATTCTTACACAGTAATCACAGCAGAGGAATGTTTAACAAAGTTTGTTATTCCCATAGATCATTGAGATATGGTTAAAACAGATCAACAAACATATACTAATGTAACTATAGCTATTTTGAAATTAAGATTAAAAGTATTTTATACAGTGCTAATTAATAGAATCAGTATTCAAAAAATAATTTCAGAGAACTAAATTTGAAATATTTAAAATTCAACGAAATGTAAATTTGAATTTTAGCAATTTCAAATATGTACACTATTTTAATTTCACTCTCAGTAAAATTGATATCTTTAAGGGTTTTAAGAAAGAATTTGTACTCTATTTTAAAATTAATATCTATAATATTAAGACATCTCATTTCAACTTTAAAATTTAACATTAAACTTATTTTAAAAAATTAATTACTCTGATATTTATTACATATATGGTGATAAATATTTTATTTATTGTGAAGTTTTTTCCTTTCTAATTTCTATATTGAAAATTTTAATTTTAAGCAACAATTGGTATTTTTGTTCCAAAGAAACATCAAATTTTTAAAAAATAACATAGAGCACCTAAGACAAAATCTGACAATCAAACACTTATTTAAATTCTTTTTAAAATAAATTTCCTAAGTCTTTAGGAAACTATTGAATTTTATGAAAATTACTGTTGACAATTTAAATCTTAATTTATATAACTAGGAATTTAGTCATTTCAAATCATTCATTTTTAACAGGGAGAATGGGTAAATTAGTACAGAAGTTTAAATTAGTCTTATTCATATTTGAAAATTAAATTTAAGAATTATTACAGGTTTTAAATAAACGAATACATATTTTCTATTAATATTCATTTTGCCAAACTTCAAAAATTTTATATTTTTAATCAGATTTATTAATGAATTAGAAGTAAGATAATTTATTCTCATATTAAACACACAAAAATACATTGTCTTTAATACAAGAATTATTGTGCAATTAGGACCAATATAATAGTATAATTTAATTACATGTATAGTAATATAAAAGAGAAGTTATCTGAGAATTAATTACTTCTCTCGATCAAACAAGAAATGCAATATTCATATCAGAATACCCATACATATTTGATTTTTAAAATCAATAAATACTGCAACCAAAAGCAAAAGGTATCTCACTTAACAGATCCCATTATAGTGAAGGAAATAATAAATATTCATCTTATTTTGAGATTATTTTTTTAAGCAGTTTCTTTCAGTGTAACTCTAGCTTTTTACTCAAGATCTTTCCAAAAAGGTTCAGGGAATTTTCTGTTTTACAAGTGAGTCCAAAGTATTACTTCTTTTATTTTTAATAAAACTATACAATTAAAGAATAGTTGGAATATGTTGAATCAATTATATAATTCTTATAATATTCAACAGCAATAAATCCACAAAATTCTGAAAACTATCTATGTTCATATTGATTCATAGAGCATCCTCACTTCTTGATCAGGTTTCTTGGAAAGTAGAGTACTTACAACATTCTTTGTTTTATCCATGAAATATAAATGCTTGATGTCAGAGTATGCCCGTATATCTTTTAGATAAGATTTGAAGAAAAGTAACAGAAAATGGTTCTCCACACACATTATAAGTATTATCAAATTTGATGCATCACATAAAAGCTTATTCTTATCTTCATCCCAATAATTTACAACATGTATAGATCCAGAGGCGTACAAATAATATTAACTTTCTTACTTTCAAGTGACAAAACTTTGATTAACAACCAGTCAATGAAAGTAAATGATAGGAATCTCAGAATTTATATGATAATTAATCATCTGTTTTCTTTCAATATGTTATATGCTTCTTTCCAAAGATCTTCCCAAAAATGTTTGGAGATTTTTCCGTTTTCCATATTAGTGATAAAAATCTTAAAAGCCCTTTCAGAAAAACTATATGTTGCGTCAACTGTGCGCTCTCTAAATTTTTGAACAGCCATATGTCCACAAAAGGCACAGAATTTAAGAAACTGCCTGTGGTCATATCGATTCATCAACTGATGGAACAGGGCATCCTCACCGGCGTCCAACAATTCCTGATCAGGTTTGTTGGCAAGTAAAGTACATATGACAATTTTTATATCTTCCTTGAAGTAGGAAGTTTTTATTTTAGAGTAATAATTTATTTGTTCTTGAATATAAGGCGGTACAGGAAAAGAAAGTAAATTGAAGTGGTACTCCAAAATTAATGTTATAAATTTATGTGCATCATAGAGGAATTTTTCTTTCTCCCAGTAACCCATAGTATTTGCCGTTCAAAAAGTGAATATTAACTTTCCTACTTGCAAATCATTGCGCATCATTCAACAGGTAAGGTGATGAAAAAAAGCTGTATTGTGGTGCTTTATGTTCATAGGCTTATATGAGTAAGATTATGTTTTTTTCAGAAAGCTCTGACACAGAAAGATTCTTTGTTTTGTTTGTTTCATCGAGCAACAGGTAACCAACGACCAATATAATAGACCAACAACTCCCCTATTGGCTGCTTCCAAAAAATGACACGCCATCTTGGAAGACTTTCCTGAACATTTTTGACAACAGGCGGCGTAAAAAGCATCTCAAGTGCATGTTATTGAATTTACTAACATTATGTTGTGTAGCATTTTACAGTTGATACTTATTGTTTTTATAATTTCTAAATACTTTTATTATAATAAAATGCCAAAATCATGCTTTTGTCCTGGCTGTAAAAGCGGCTACAAATCGGATATTAATCAAAGAAAGAGGAATGGAGAAAAACTACCAAGCCTTTTTAGTGCACCAAAAGTATACAACGTGCAAAATAAATTTCATCTACTTTTATTTTCAATGAATAATTTTTATCTTGATAAGTTAGTTTATGTTGTAAAATGAATAAAATGTATGTATTTGTATTATTTTTTGCGCTCTGGCATGCAATCGGCGATTGAATTTTGTTATCAAAATATAATAAATTATCTAGTTTAGTTCTTTTTTGTAATAAAATAATTGCTGGTTTATTAAAATGCAACCATTTCAGGTTATTGATTGTGTTTTTCTTTTTTATTTCTGGATATTGTGTATTGTGAAAAAATTTAAAAATCCTTGTAAGTAATTCATCAAATATTTATATATCAATCTAACTATATCCCCAAATTTCTTTATTGCCTTGTTTATTTTAAATTGCCTTCCTTAGTTATTGAATTAAATTGTATTATTGAATATAATTGTATGTAAATATAATTTAGTATCAATACAAAAGCTAAAATTAAGTAAATCACTTAAGTGACTGATTCACTGATTTAAATAAAACAGGAAAATATAATTATAACTTGGTATTAATAAAGCTGTTATACTCATAAATAAACATATAATTATAACTTTGTTGTTAATTTATTCCGCATATTATAATGTATTATTGATTTAGGATCCAAACTTGCTTGAAAAATGGAGACAGTCAATTCCTCGGGCTGATAAGCAATTGGCTTCTTCAGATGTAGTGTGTTCTTTGCACTTTAAAGAAGAAGACTTAGATAGCTATTATACACAAAAGTTATCAGATGGAACTGTAAGTTATTTGTGTTGTATATATTTTTTGAAATGTATTAAGACATTTTTTAATGTTTTCTGAATATTGGTCTGTGGTAACAAATCATGAAAAGAAAACTAAATATTTGCAAGTTAAGTTATGCAGCTGCAGGATGTCGATTTCTTTTCTGCTGAATATTATTAAACCTAATTGAACATATTTTTTTTGTATGATAATAACATTTTGAATAATAATAAAGACAGATTATACGTATTTAGAGATTGGGATAAGGATTCTCAGTATAGGGTTGCACAGCAGAAATTAAAATAATACAGTTGACATAAGCACACAAAAGGATTTTAATAAATAGGAATAAGGCTGTTTGAGGAAAATATTAAGAATAAATAAAATAAATGAAAGACTCTTTAAGACTTCCAACTAATTATTAGCAAAATGATTTAGGTGAGGTACTCCCTAGACCTATGAAGATTTGGTAAATCATAAATTTTCCATTAGTTGAATTTCGGTTTTAAACCGATGTTTTGCTATATAAGAAATCATTTTATTAACAAAATGAGCTTTAATACTATTCTGAGACATTCGATGGTAAACTTTGCCTTGCTTGCTGCCGCTTGAAAAATGCGATTGGAAATTCCCGAAGCACATTCATTTTCTTAAAGCTTACATCATAAAAGATTTTGAGAATATTCTCCTAAAACAACAAAAAATTTATACTTATAAAAAAATGCTTATTTAATATTTGAGTTTTAAAATCTCATAAGAGGTTTGCAATCATAAGCCATAAGCATTATTCAAACAGACTGCGTAAGCTTTAAGTATATTTTAAGCTTCTTTCTCAAGATCTTTCCAAAAATATTCGGAGATTTTTCCTCTTTTCAAATTACTAAGAATTTTAAAAACATTAATGGAAAAACTATATGTTGAGTCAACTACACCCTCTCTAGGGTTTTAGCAGCCATATATCCACAAAAAGCACAAAGTTTTAGAATCAGCCTGAATTCAATCATCAACCGATGGAATAGACCATCCTAACCGCTGTACAGCAGTTCCTGATCCGTTCTTATGGCAAGTAGAGTTGAAATGGCTATCTTTATGTCTTCATTGAAGTAAGAAGTTTCTATCTAGAAGTAATAAACTAATTTTTTTTAACATAAGGTAAAACAGGAAGAGAAAGTAATTTAAAATGATACTCTAAAATGAGTGTTAAGTATTTCTCTGCTTGAGCTTCAAAGATGTGTCCATAATCTTTTCCCAAACAATTCATGATATTTTTAATTCATAAATGGAACATGCATTAACTTTCCAAGCAAGTCAAATAGAATTTTATGCTCAATCGGTTTCAATATAAGTAAAAGACAGGGTTCTCATTATTTATCTGTTAATTTATCTTTTCGGTTGTCAAATTAGCGAAATAAAAAAATCCTTTTTATGAATCTAACAACAAAATATCTAAGCTGGACTCTAAATGTGAAAACCAAAATCGATAGTTACTGCTATGTTCTATTACAAATCAATAGTTCAACTTCAACAAGTTCAAGTGGAAAATCGTAAGAATAAGTTAAGGGGATCATAGGCGTGGTGAAATCACTAGCACCGGCTCTAGCCAAACTGTCCGCAATTTCAATACCACCAACATCCACATGGGACGGAATCCACTGAAAGTGGACATGATGACCACAGGAAAAATGTTTTAGTTTCCTGAGGATGTCTGCACTAGTACTATCCCTCACATGATGCCAATCGGTCAAATGCTGAATAGCACTTCTACTATCAGAAAAGATCCAGATATTCTTTAACTGCGGAAGCAACATGACGGAGTCCAGATCTTCTAGAATTGCAATAAGCTCACTTCGAGAAACTGAGCAGAAGTTTGAATTTCTTCTCTGGATTTTTATTTCTTTATCCTGAAATCTAATATAAATGCCACTGCCAGAACAGCCATTATCAAGTCTACTACCGTCAGTGTATAATTGAACAGCATCCACGGGGACATTGCTGATTTTCTCCAGAGCCAACTGTTTCAAGTAGTCTGGAAGATCCAGTTGTTTGTTAACTTGGACAGAAAGGTCCAGATGAAAATAAACACCATCAAGACCTTCAGAAGGGTCTATAATCTGGGATAAACTGTGGTGCACAATTGAGCTGGCAATAAAGTGATCAGAAACAATCTGTCCAAAAGGACTACCACGTTTGAGCCGCTGGATACTGCTCCAGGAACCCAGAAATCTAGAGGTACGATTCTGAAAGCCCAAACCAGAGAGCTTATTGTAGTACTTCACCAAACATGCATTTCGCCCAAGACTCAAAGGCTGTAGATTGGCCTCATAGAGCACAATATCATTTGAGCAAGAATTGCGAAGACCAGTAATAATCCTTGCAGCGCTAAGTTGTACACGTTCAAGGCTCTGCAGGTTTGAACGAGAGGCACAATAGTAGATGGGGAAGCCGTACTCTAAGATGGGACGAATAAGAGAAACATGTGTTTCTAAGGGTATTAGCATCGGCACCCCAATCACAGCCCGAGATGTATTTAAGAATATTAAGACGCTTTCTAGCTCTTAAAGTGAGGTGCTCCAAGTGACAGTAACTCAAAATCTCAGGATCCAATATGAAGCCTAGATACTTTGGATGTTTCTCAACCTCAAGGAGATGATTGTTCAACAAGACTTTTGGTACAAAATGATATAATTTTCTATTAGTTGTAAAGAAACTTGCAATAGACTTTGAAGGGTTAAATCTTAATTTGTGGCCCACAGAAAAGCTTCACATGTCAGTCAAAGCTTGGTTCACATGTTTTTCCACCTTTCCTATATCAGAGCCAGAACTCCAAAGAACGATGTCATCAGCAAAAAGTCTCACCTCACAGTTATCAGGAATGACTTTTTGAATTCCCGCAATAAAAAGTGTGAGCAGAGGAACGCCTTGGCTTATTTAAAAACTATCTGATGTTGAATTTCACCTTAATGTGTCTATTTCTCAGAAAATCATAAAATCCCAAGGCGTGAAGGCCACTCCACTGTGCCCAGCTAAAGTCTGTAGGCTACGGAGCAAAGTCAAACTTCTGCCACCGGTGCTCCAGGTCCCTGACTATAGAAGCTGCCTCTTACTCCACCCACGATTATTTCACCCAGTGTTTCTTATGCTGCCTCGATCACCGCGCAGTCTAAAAAGGATCACGCTCCTGGCTTAGGTTTTGGGCCAGGTCCGAAAAATATATTAGTCTCTAAGGTATATGAACTCTTTGAAATTAATCCAGATCAATATAAATGGTATCTCTTCTTTGACCGCCAGAGTTAAATTAGATCAAGTGTTAGACCTGGCAGAGAGATATGGTGTGCAAATTATTGTTTTCCAAGAAACAAAGCTAAAGAATGGTACTCTTCTCAAAGTTAAAGGCTATGATGTTTATCGGATGGACAGGCGAAATAAGAGTTGGAAGAGAGTTGTACATTTGATTTGAATATTGTCCTCCAGCAAATAAACCGTTTCGTTTTAGGTGAAGACCTTTTCATACACTAATAAAAGATATACTGATTCTGCATTTAGAATTAACGGATTTATTAACTGGTCGAAAGTTGTTCAAAAATTTAAATATCATTAATCCTGCTATTCTCATAAAAATCCTGAAAAATGTTTAATAAATTTTACTGAAAATTTATCACCAGCTTCCATCGGTACTAAGCTTGATAAACTATATTAAAAATAATAAAGTAATGAAAACCAGAAAAATTTGAAAAAATGTCTGGCTCTGAAGAACTTTGTGTAAGTCAAAGAATATTGCTTTGATGAAGAAACAAGTTCTAATAATAGAGGCAATTATTTGGAACTAATCGATTTGACAGCTAAAGACTATTCATTAATTAAAAAGTCTTTAAAAATAAAGAGAAATCATTCTTGTACATACAAAACTCAATAAAATATTCTTAATATTTGTAAATAGTTCATCTGCAACAATATTTAAAATAAAATAAAAGAATCGTGCTGTTTTTCTGTAATGGCTGATGAAACTCAAGATAATTCAGCCAAGCAATAAGCTGTAATTTTCCAGTACTTAGATAACAAATAGGAGATCCAAGAATTTTTTGGTAGATAATTTACAGAACTAAAATACTAAACAAGAAGCTTGTATATAATATGATTAATAATTTATTCATTAAGGCTAAATGTTTCAAATGTACAAACCCAATATTATGAAGGTATTGCCAATATGAGAGGATCATATAGCAGCTCAAATATTTCTAAGTAATCCAATAGTAATTCAAGCTCCTTGTTTTGTACATATCTTAAATTTTCTGTTTAATTAATGCATGTTTGTCCATTACTGAAGTGAGAAATGTACCAGACTCATTCTTTTAAAAAAGCACTCGGATGATAATGGAAGGAAGATAGAAAAGTAGCAATTATTTTGAAGTATTGAGCGTAGAAAGAAAATTCCACAAATTTAAAAACACACTAACTCAACAAGTTCATTTTATCTGAGCATTAATTAACGAAAAATTAATAGTAGAGAAATGTTCGACAATGTTTCTCAAGTCTAATTCGTAATGATTCTGGAGGCAGAGGTTAAAGTAGAATTGCAAACCTGGACTTCTATATAATTATAGCTACTTTATGGTCAGTGAAAAAAGCCTATTTTTTCGTTCATCGATGTTAATTATATTGAAATATCCAAATATGACAATTTTAATTTTGGGTTGTTAAAAGTTAAATAAAATTTAATGATATAAAATCAAATGACTTTCAGCAATATTAATGTATACTTGAGTTACTAGCCCTGTAAAACCACTTGTTTAAAATAATTTAAATTTTTTTGTTTATGAAGAATAGTGAATATAGCTTAAAATATCAGACTTTGTTTTTGAAAGTTAAATTTTTTTCGTTTGTGAGTTCTGAGTTGAAAATGTAAGCAATAACCGGTAATTAATTTCAAAGAAAGATCAGTTTTTTGAAACAGTATTAATAATGTGCACAAGATAAAATCCGATAACTTAGCATTCTTCCAAGTTTTTTGCAATCAAATAAGTTAGAATGGATAACCAATTCTAAACACTATAAAATTAAAATAAAATTCCACGATTTAATTATTTTAGAGATTTTATCAGTTTAGTGTCAACTTACATAACCAGTATTTTATTCATTTCAAATTATTTATATTTAACTCGAGTTTTAAATTACTTAAAACAGAAACTGAATTTAAATTATAGTCTTGCTCATTAGGGAAAATAAGAGATTTAAGATTTTTTTATTACTTACACACCGACGAGTCAACTTTCTTTTAAGCAATTATCCCAACAAACTTCAAAAATTAAAAAATAGTTCTATATTTCATATTTTTAATAAGATTTATTGTTTAAATATATGAGTAAAATATATCATTCTCATATTAAACAAACGTGAATACATTAAAAGAAATTCTTAGTACAATAATTCATACTTAAGAAGAAAATCTTACATCATTTGATTAAAAAAATAATATACTAGAAGTAGGTATACAACGGCAAGAGTTAATATTTCCTTTCAATAGTCGGTACAAAAATCAATGCAAAATATATTCCAAAGCTTCTAGTCAAATAGTCAATTCCTTCATTCTTATCAATTCTCATAAAACACAGAAATTTACGATATAGTTATTTATTTTTTAATAAAAAGTTTTATAAATTTAAAATTTTTATCTGAAATTATTTTTCTTAAGAACATAAAATTATGATACTTACATAAAAATATCCTTATGTAATACAGGATTTTTAAATAATGAAAAAGTCGGCAACCACAAACAAGAGACATTCAACAACAATTTCGGAAACAGATGTTTTAAGGGATTTCTTTTAGTATTTTCCGCGCTTCTTTCTGAAGGCCTTTCCAAAAATGTTCGGAAATTTTTCCCCTTTTCAAATTTCTGATAAGAATTTTACGACCTTTTTCGGAAAAGCTATGAGCTGAGTCAACTACGCGCTCCCTATATCTTTTAACCGCCATATGCCCACTGAAAGCACAAAATTTTAGGAATAGTCTGTGATCATATTGATTCATCAATTGACAGAATAGAGCATCCTCACCCATATCCAGCAGTTCCTGATCAGGTTTGTTGGCAAGTAAAGTACATATGACAATCTTTATATCATCTTTGAAGTAAGCTTCCATTTTGGAGTAATAATTTAAATCATTTTGAATATAAAGCGGTATAGGATGAGAAAGCAACATAAAATGGTAATCCAAAATGAAAGTCATAAAATCCTCTGCTTGAAATTCCAAGTTATGCCAATCATCCGAACAACTCATTTTCCAAACAATGATATTTGTGGTTCAAGAAATGAACATGCATTAACTTTCCTACTTGCTTTTCAAACAGACTTTGATCAACAACTAGCTTCTCTGGAAGTAAGACAGTAATCTCAGCATTTATGTGTTAATTTTTCGTCTTTTCGGCTGCCTAATCGACCAAATTAAAAAAAAAACTAATTCATATAGGTCCAAAAACAATTACAAGCTAGGCCTTAAATATTTAACCAAAGTCAAAATGGATAGTTTCTGCTAAGTTCTACTACAAATCATTGGTTCAACTGTAACAGGTTCATGTTGTAAGTCACAACATTGAGTTAAAGTAGTGTTTTTCATTGGATCGAATAAAACCAGCAAAGACTAACAGCTTTACTTATTCGGATGCAAATTTTTTCTCTCCATATAGTAAGAGGGTAAAAACAATCAGAATCCAAGCTTTTCACCAAAACTTTTAAATCAGAGCAATAAAGTTGAAAAAAATCATTAATGACTGGAATAGCCTTTAAAAGTGTATTCATTGCTGAAAAGCTCATTAATTAGTAATTAAGCTGTATTCAGGGGGAACAAATTTTAATACCAAAGCCATAATGGAACTGAAACTTGGTATGCACTAACGTTAATGTTGCCAAACACTGCTTTAACTATTGGTTATTTTTACAACTATCCCCCAATTGAGAAATTTGGCTATAAAAATATTGCCAATTTCAGTCCGAGAAGAAACGAATTTTATCCTGAATATGTTCACTTACTTTTAGATTATTCTGATTTGGTTGTGGTTCTCTAATGCCAATCAAATGAAATGGAAGATTAGGATATTAGACAATTGATCTATCTCATAATTTATTCTCAAGTAATTTTCTGATCATATTCTAATGCCAATGATTGGAATGTAAGTTCTTAACGATGAGTCAAATAGATGAAAATAAGTTGAAGTGCAAATGTCTCAATGAGCCAGCTAGGTTTTTTTTTTTTGCATATGCTAGAGATACTAACAGAAATTCGAAGTAAATGTCCTTAAAATATATTCAAGTAGATTACTGGTTCTACATTAAAGTCATAGTCACGTTAGGGGATTCTACAAGCTTTTCACAATGAGCTGAATATGTTCCTGATCATTTGGTAAGACGAAAAACGGCAATGTGGAGTACAATTTCTTGACCTCCATAATGCTTTTGGTGGTCCCACCGGGTTAAAGGATTGTACCTGGGAGTTGTGAGTGAAGTACATCGAAAGTATATACTTAAGGTATGGTCAGCCAATGCAAGAAGATCCTTCCCCATCATTCCCTCAGTAAACACTACACAATTGTGGAGCTAAGGCAGATTCCACCTCATGGATTTGCGGTGCAATGACAATAGAAGCTGCCAATTTCTTTTTATGAACATGTCAACAAATGAGCCTGATGGTGCACTGTCCGTCTCGCAGAATAATCAAGACCAGCTCGAAGTTTAGGCTGAGGACTTTGTTTGAAATGTGAGTGAGCCACAATTCCCCCCATTACCTTCATAGTAGTGTAGGCGAGCCCCAGACAGTACTTTAAAATTAATGGGTTCGGAGCACTCGCCTATCACAAGTGCCTCGTAAATTTAAGCCATGGCCAGGTTCTCGACATATACGCCACACCAGCAGATGGACTTTGGACATTACAGATTAACGTGGACATGTCTCCAACCTGCGAGCTACGGAGACATCTAGATATTATCAATTCTGTAACAACCAATAACCAGAAAAGAAGCGAGTGACGTCACCACATCGAAGTTTGCTCCTGCTTCGGGTCATGTGACTGCTCGCGTTAATGTGTAACTTTAAAACTATTTTTCAGAATGCATCCGGCACTCGCCGAGTAATGTTTACGATTACGATGGAATAAATGCTTCTTTTTTTCAAGATATACCAGAGTCATTATTGATAATTTCGGTCTTCAATTTAAATGTCGCGTAGATATTTCGGCCCATAATTTTCCTATGTTACGTTGAAAGAATTCCATTTTTTACCAGATCGAGAAATCGAATTAAGAATTATTTAAATTAAAAACGAAACGTAATAAATTCAATAGTAAAAAAATCAGGAGATAAAACCAGTTTATCTATCCTGAGAAAAGTAAATCTCATCTTTCATCAGCAGAAAGTATATTCGCTAAAGTGAAGAGATGGGTACGGAGGGTAAAATGCGCCAAGCAGGCGATAAAGTGGTGCGATAAGTTCGTCAAACTGGTTTAACGGTTCGGATTACGTATGTATGACCTATTTTTTTTTATTGGGTAACGTGATAGCGTGACATGCGCGTTTTGTATGTAACCCTTGAAACTATTTTAGAATAATATTTAATAATTGAGTTTCAATATTCGAATTTTGGAGTTTGTGTGTTGCTAACGATAATTAACTATGGATGAGAATGTTTTGAACTTACGTTTTTTTTTTATTTAGAGCCTGATGGTAGTAAGAAAGTAAGTATATGAATTTTTAAGTTGTGTGTATTGCATGTTAGTGTTAGAATGTGCCGCGTACTGATGTTTTTTTTATGTAGGTGCCATTGCTCGGTATATTAAAATTCCAGTTTAAACAAAATGTGAAATTTGTTAACGTTCGAAATTTAGTTTTACTGCCCGGTTGGCACTGCAGTAAGTAGCGCTACACTGATGTTTTTTTTAAGGTGGGCGCCATTGCTCGGTATATTTAAAATTCGAGTTTAAACAAAAAGTGAAATTTTTTAACGTTCGAAATTTAGCTTTACTGCCCGGTTGGCACTGCAGTAGGTAGCGCTACACTGATGTTTTTTTTAAGGTGGGCGCCATTGCTCGGTATATTTAAAATTCGAGTTTAAACAAAAAGTGAAATTTTTTAACGTTCGAAATTTAGTTTTACTGCCCGGTTGGCACTGCAGTAGGTAGCGCTACACTGATGTTTTTTTTAAGGTGGGCGCCATTGCTCGGTATATTTAAAATTCGAGTTTAAACAAAAAGTGAAATTTTAACGTTCGAAATTTAGTTTTACTGCCCGGTTGCCACTGCAGTAGGTAGCGCTACACTGATATTTTTTTAAGGTGGGCGCCATTGCTCGGTATATTTAAAATCAAGTGATAAAAATTTCCTTTCTATTTATTCGAATTTTAAAACTTCTACAGTATTTAATTGTAATGAAATATTCAACTTTTTAATATTTGGAATTCGAAAAAACGCGTGATTTCAAAGCTGAAGTTCGAACGCGATCGTTATTGGTTGAAATTTATCGCGCGTAGTGACGCAATTTAGGTTGGCGACAGAGCTGTAGAGCGCTTGGTGCCAAAATTTGAAATCGCGCCAATCCCGTACCCATCTGGTAACTTTTACCAGTATATTTTCAATGGATCCCATCACATTAATATTTACGGAAATGAATTGACTGTGTAGTGGTCCCGCTGCAAAACGTAAACAAACCACCAAAAAAGGTAAACAACGCGGATGAATACAAGACACGTGGCGTAGGAATAAACTTTCTTACCGGACCTGTGAGATTAGGTAGAGACGCTACTCAGGCAGTCTGACCTCAGCTGCGGAACTGAGCGATAGCAGTGGAACACTCACTGCTGCACTTTTGTGAACATTCATAGAAACTTATTTTATAATTTCCTTTTTTTATGCGATAATATGCCTCACTTAAACTAATTGTACTTAATAATTATTACTAATCAAATAGTTATGTTTAGATTAAGTTTTAATTTCGCATGTTCTGGGGGCAGTAAGAGGTTTCTTCTTTGCCCTAAATGCTGTCAGGAACAGGTATCACCTAAGTACATCTTTTACTGCTCTGAACCAGACTGTGAAAATATCCAAAATTATCTACTTGTAAACTATTTCATTAATGTCAACGGTTTCACTGATCTGGCTTAACTCTATCGGAGCAGATGGGTGATTAAAAAAGCAATTTCTTAAAGATGAACCCGTTTAGATTGCGTACCATGTGTTTCATTCTTTGAGCGTAATGTTGGTTATTAGTTCATGACTATGAATAACTTAAATTCCGGGCTACATGTTAAAACCAGAGATGGAATGTAGAGTAAGTTTTTGTGATTATGAGCCAAGTGGATTTCTATTTGATTCATGGGGATGTACTATAGTCAACATTTTAGTCTTCCATTTACTAGTTGTTGAATTCAATTTTAATGTGGAAAATTTTTTTGTTGTGATTCAAAATCACTTCCAAGAATGAGTGGTTGTATCACTCTTTACATGCAAAAGAAAGCTCATCATAGTAAATTAAGTTCATTTGATGAATTCTTTACGTACTTACTGAAAGCCATCTGGAATCTTTTTTTGAAAAAGTCAAATTGTAGGAAACTGAGTGGAACGATGCACAATTAAAGGCAATTTCATTTGTATTTATAAAAAACTATAAAACGCAGGTGTTGAAGAGGACAACTGTTGACCATGGTTAAAGTGAGTTTAATATTTTGACTTTCAATGTTAATGTTCAATGAGAAGGAGAATCCGTCTCACCGGCGTCCAACAGTTCATTATCCGGTCTGTTGGCAAGAAGAGTAGAAATGGCGGTCCTCAGTTCCTCATTGAAGTAAGAATCTTCAATCTTTGTGTAAAAAATCCAAGTACTTTTGAATGTAAGGTATAATAGGAAAGAAAGTAACTGAAAATGGCACTCCAAAAGGAGTGTCATCAATTTTTCTCCATGCCAGAAATTATCTGGAACAAAATCATCCCAACGACTCATTTTCCAAACAATGATATATATTAACTTTCTTACAATTCCAGATGAGGGATCTCATCCTCACAGACAGCCAAATTGGAAACTAATTTAACGTTAGTAAATACCGACCTGTTATAAATCTCTTTCCTGCAAATACGTAAATTTTCCTCCCTATGTAAATACTTATTTTGTAAACTGTATTGTAATCATGAATAAAGGCCTGTCAGAGGCCCAATCTTCCAGTCAGAGTGAGTCACAATGGAACGCCCTTTTGAGACGTTACTTTCCCCTTCTTTGGGACTTTAGGAGATCTCGGCATAGGTGCTATCTCCCCTGCACAGTTCGGACTTTGTCCTGGCCAAGTGTCAAACTGAGTTCTTAAGTACTGACTATCGCACGCGTTCTTTCACCGCATACCCTAGGGTGGGTCGGTGCACCATCTTTGTCGTTACCCATTACCTCGAATGGACGATCTCTTGAACAAGGCTACACCGACATCCTATATGTATACCACTGACTTACAATCTGGTTAGCATCAGGCTCAAGTAGATGAGGCTGACTTGGACAAAACTGCTTTTATTTGTTCTTTTGGCACTTATCGTTATCAACGTATGCTTTTTAGATTAAGAAACGCACCTGCCACTTTTCAACGCCTAATAGACAAATTCAGAAGTGGTCTGAAAGATGTCTTCGCACTCTCATACTTGGATGATATCATAGTTCTATCAGATATATCTGACAAGCATTTGATAGACATAAATACTGTTTTTGAAAGACTTTTTCTATTTAAACTTCATACGAATTGAGATAAATGCAGTTTTTCCTGTGAACGTGTTAGGTACTTAGGATTTTGGATCACCAGAAATGGAATTGAAGCTGATCGAGAGAAAATTGCATCGATTCAAAGAATTCCTGTTCCAAATAATGTCAAAGAACTCCAATCGCTCTTACTGACCTGCTCATTGTTTGGAAGATATGTTTCGAATTTTGCGGGCATAGCACGACCTCTTAGCAACATAACTAAGAAAAGAGTCAATTGGTCTTGGGGATTCGAACAGCAAAAAGCTTTCAAAACTTTGAAAGAACGCTTGATGACAGCCCCTGTGTTAAAGCAACCGGAGAGACCAATGCCTTTGGTGCAGTCCTTCTACAAGGAAATAGTCGAGAAGAACATGTTATCGAATATGCGAATAGTCCTTGTCAGCAGAACGCAACTGTTCGACTACTGAGCGTGAAGCTTTAGTAGCAGTTTGGGCATTGGAAAAATTTCGTGACTACATTAACCATCAAGAAGTGATTATTGCTTCTGATCATCAACCACTTAAATGGCTTCTGGGCATAAAATATCCCTCAGGAAGCTTAGTAAGATGGATTTTAAAGATCCGATCATTTAACTTAAATATAGAATACACACCTAGAAAAGCAAATGTTGTGGCCGATATGTTGTCGAGACCAGCCTATTTTCATGATGACCCAAATTGTGAAATGTATGCAATTTCTGTCGATATGCAAACTAGGAAATCAAGTGATATTCGCAAAGAAGAGTTGGCAGACCCAGGTTATATGCAACAGCAGGATGGTACAACAGGCCACAGATCAGATCATGATTATCCCGTGTGCACGAGGTGTTTACGCCTGAGAAGACATCAGCAAAAGTCTTGTGATCTCCTCGGCCACTTGACCTGACCACTTGTGACTTTGACTTGTGGGAACTGTTAAAGGGAAGAGCATACGAAACAAATCCCCACACAATTGAACTCAAGGTTAAAATGTCAGCAATTGCATCGCAACACAAGAGTTGACAAGAGTGAATATGTATGTATGAATATGGCCACAAGTATTGCTTTCATATGTAGTGAAATGAATGGAAGGCATTTTCAGCACTTATAGTGAAAAAGAATCATCATATTTAATACACTAGATTTTAATTTATGCTTTGATTTCATGGGCCCGTTTTATGTGCCGCATTCTGTAGAATAAATGACACGAGAAGTAGAAAGTTTTGGTAGACTACGAAAATGATGAGCTTCTTGCACGAGTATATTTAATCCTTTGACCGCATTCGACGTATCAGAACGTGATGCATTAATTTGACCAAAGTCGCACATGACGTTCTGATACGTCGTTGAAAATGAGACACTATTTAACAAGTTCATTCTTGTTTATTTCAAAGTAACAATGATAGTGGTGATGATAGTGAGATAAAACCAAGATGCAAAAGACGTAGAAGATACTCATCAAACAGTGATAGTAAATTTTCTCCTGAGAAATTAGATCAATGGATTTGGGAAGAAAAAGACAATGTACCTCATGTAAAACGGTTTCGTGAAGTGCCTAGAGTAAATTCTTTGTGTCTGCGAAGGCTAGATGCTAATCCTAAACCTTTGGATGTTTTGAATGAAGTCCTAAATGAAGATTTTTGGAATAGCATAGTGGAAGAGACAAATAGATATGCCAGACAAGCAATAGAAAAAGGTTTTGGAAAAAAAAGAAACAAAAGGTGGGAGCTAATAAATTCTAATAATTGCACAAAATATGCCGTTCTTACAAATTACTCTACCCCAAAAAATTAAATGTGCTACAAATGCAAAAAATTATTCGAATAAATGTGCATGTAAAGGGTTAAGCCGTTGTGGCCTGGTTGGTAAGGGCGTCATTCTCATTATCGGAATGTAGTGAGTTCGAATCCCGACTTAGTCGGATATACACCGTGTTCACTAATGGCGGTGCGGCATGTTAAAATTGGGTGTGGTCTCAATGTCCTCCAAGTGAAATGATATCTCTGGGGGTGGCTGGCCAAATATTCAGGGTCTTTTGCTTGATCCCTGCTTCAAAATCGCGAAGACTCCACCCGGCTGCCTCTATCTAACTGGCAGTGCCAAACTCAGGGCTGGGTACGGGGATGCATGCTGGCGCAACAACAACGAGTGCATTTAACGGCCATTACTTATAGAATCAACGCATCCGAAAAAACCTTTCAACAATTAATTGAATATTTGTTTTAAATTCCACATAAAATTTAAATTATATATACGTAAAAAAATAGAAAATATGAGGGTCATTCTGAAATTTTTGAGATACAACTAGGTTTTTAAAGTTATACTTACAAAATTTTAGGTGTGTTCAAAGTAGTCTCCTACAGCATCAATGCACTTTTGTAGACGAATTTTCTACAGATTAAATGGCTCAAGCCATTCATTTCTTCGAATAGATGAAAAGAATGCATTTATAACCACATCAATCTCTTCTTCTGAATGAAAACGACGTCCATTTAAGTTCATTTTTAGATTAAAGAATAACCAAAAGTCGCACATAGCTAGATCAGGTGAATACGGCGGATGTTCGATCACTTTAATTTGTTTTTGTTTAAGAAACTGAACTGTTAATCCGGCTGTATGTGAAGATGCATTGTCATGGTGAAGCATTAGTTCCATAATATTCAGTTCTTATAGAATTTTTGAAGACATTGAGTGGTATACCAGTTTGCTGTTACTGTCTTCTGTCCTTCCAACTGGATGGCTTTGACCAATCCCGTACTTCTGAAGAAAACGACATACATCACTTTTTTCAGTGCGTGTTGTTTTTTCACCATTGTCGGCGTGGGATCATCTTCAAAGACCCATACTTTGCTTTCTTGACGTGTTGGAACGTCCAAAAACGGTATGTACGTTTCATCACCTGTTACAATTTTAGAAATGATGCGGTGACCACCATCATTCAGCATATTAAGAGTCTCTTTACTGATTCTGACACGCTCCTCTATTTGATGCTCAGTTAGATTATGGGGAACCCAACGGCAAACTACTTTTTTCATATGTAATTCTTCATGAATGATTTTGTGTATGGCTGCGAATTCAATGTTAATTTCCTTCTGTAACATTCGATAGGCACAGCGATTATCATCCATTAACATTTTTCGCATGGCAGACACATTATCCGGCCTTCCTGTGTGCTCCTGAAGAAAATAGCGACCTCTTCTAAATTCTCTAAACCATCTGAATACAGTAGCACGAGCTGAAGATTCATCACCCAATGCTAATTGCAACCGTTGAGCGCATTCTTCTTGATTAAATCCTGCTTTGAAATCGTAGAAAATCATATCGCGAAAATGTTCTCGCGTCAACTCCATTTTCTCTTCTGTTTAAAATTTATTCCACGCTAAACAAGTTGAAGTAAGTCAGTAAAAAATCGTCTTCTGTGTTAAAATACTTTGTACTTTAAAACTAAACCGTTATTTTTATTTTTTAAATTCTCGTCTGCGCATATCTCAAAAATTTCAGAGTAGCCCTCGTATATACGAGAAGTGAAGAAAAATTTAGAAATTTTCAAAAGTTTATTAACATGTCGAAATGCATTCAGCATTGTCTATTCAATAAAAAATAAGTCTACCCTCTCAAAAAATTGCCTTAACATTTGATTTAGCATCTATACTAAATATTTTTTTTGCTAGGTGGGCACCTGTGAACCAAGTCACGGAGACGCGTAGCATTACCCACGCTATACCACCACAAACCCGTTTATAGGTTAGGACACATTCATACATCATCTCAGAAGAAAGAGCAGAGAAATACAAAGAGAAAGAAACATCTATGCCCGAAGCGTGATTCGAACCCGGAACCCACAGCTCAGGAGTCAGGAATTATACTAATGTGATATTTATACTAAATATCACAATATATAGCACCCATGAATATAGAATCATAATAAATAATACGAGGAATAAAAAAAAACTTTAGGTACTGTGTTCTCAAAAACAATCAAATTGATATTGGAATATCTTTAAACGACGTCTACAGAACAAGGGTTGATATTATTACCCAAATAAGGTTTTAATATTTAATTTATCATTTTTTTCTTATTCCATTTAATATAGACCATTTATACAGAATTAAAATAAATTATAAGGGATGTAAAAAACTTTTTGCAGACTGTTCTAAAATTACTAAATTGGTATTAGAATACATTCAAAAACGTGTATTCAACACAGATGTAGTCTACGTCATCGAAAATATAAGAATGAAAATCTGCTTAATGATAAAAGGAAGATCAATTCAGCTTTGTTTCTATTAAGATGTGATTTCATTATTTATGTTTGATAAGAGGAAATGGATGATAAGCGGGAACAATATCGGGTGATGATATTGAAACCAGCAGACCCCATGGGAGATAAAAATTCCCATCTTCTCGAAGGGTCCTGCCATCCTCAATAAGCGCTGCTATTAAATATCAGTTTCATTGTAGTGAGTAGGCATGCGTGGGATTACAATGAACATTTTCCTTCTCATATAGTCAAGTGAGTTCGTTCTCTTTTATTCAACAGTTAAACTCATTGAACTCGTTTAAGATCTTGTCAAATGTATTGTTTTAAACGAACTTTATATAAATGTTTAAATTTTAAGTATGTAATTTTTTCGAATAGCTTAAATGTCTCTCAACAAACTAAACTTATTTTTATATTTAAAAATTGTTTCATGATTTATCAATTTTTAAAGTAAAAATTTATTAATGAAAATCTAAAGAGAAAATAGCATTTATATTTTTTATAATAAATATTACTAAAATATTTAGTTTATATATAAATACTAATAAATCTTATTATTTAATTAATTTTTATTTCTGTGCGTGGAATATTCGTACAAGTTAAGCATTTTAAAATATGGAAATACAGGGGGATGAAAATACAGCCAGTTAGATAAACAAAAATCTATCTGAAATAATAAAAAATAAATATTTACTAAACTGATGATTATTAAAAACTATCTAATGATTTTGCTAATAATTATGTTATCATATGCTTTCTTATTTTGACAAAAATTTTAAAATTATATATTAAGCAAAAAATTATTTTTGTTAATTACATATCATTTACCAAATTTAAGTTTTTTTCCCACAAATTACAGTTTTTTTTCGAAGCATTTACATTGTAAAGCGTAAGACTTCTAAATTTTTTCTTTTTTAGAAGAATGAAAAATTTATTTTAAGCATTTTATGAAATAATAAATTTATCCGAGTGAGTTTATATACATATAAAAAAACATAGAAAAGAACAATAGTTTGCAGTATTTTACTGGCGAACGTGTCGGAAAACGATTTGTAATCTCAACAAATAAACTGTTTCCTTATTCCAAATTAAAATAAGATAATAAGCGATATTACAAAAGGTAGCACAGTTGAAGAAAAGAAATCAATAACGATTTGGTTGATTGAATTGATGTACATTGAAACTTTCAGCAGTATTAAAGGCTGTTGTCTCCATTATTCCAGAAATTTAATTTCTATTCAGAGAGTGTCCACCGTCAATAATGATTGAAGGGGTTAATCAAAGGATAATGTCAAAGTGCTGCATGATAATGCCAAATTGCAAAATACAATTTTCTCCAAGGAAATAGAAATGTAAGTTATCTCTTATTTATCAGTGATTAAAACGACGCCGTGGACGGAGTAACAGCCCAAAATTTCGAAGACAAAAGAAAAGACTGGCTTTTCAGGCTGAGAGGAATTTTCCTACCGTCGTCCATATTCATATTTACAAAATTGGAAAACGCGAAGAGTATTTATAAACAGAAGTTTTAAAGGACTTAAGAAATTGTAAAGATTGAGATATGAGATTTACCGATGATATGTTTTTTTGAAAATTCTTTAATCTATTCCTACATAAAATCGCACAAATTGATTCAAGTTTCTTTTATACACACGAGTTTGATTGTAAGTTTCAACATATTTGGAAACGAAATTATAATTGACTGTTTAACTTTTTTTCCATAAAAAATTCTTAGATTTTTAGTTCACTAAAACTAAATAAAAACTTACAACTAAAGAAAATGAGGGCAAAAATTTATTAACATGTGCAGTCTTAAATAAAAAGTAAGAACTTCTACAGCTATTGTGCTTTATCAAGCACGATGTAAAATTCTTTGTTCTTATAAAAAATTATATTGTGAGTATCAAACAAAATAAAAATAACTGATTATTATAAAAAATATCGCATACTTTTAAGAAATTAACTTCATTTTCCACTAGGAGTGGATTCCTTCTTCGTTATAAGATTGTTTATTTCTTTTTTAAATGCACAATTTTCCAATCGATGCTCTAATTGATGTGTGTGAATGAATACGTAAATATTTATATTATTTGTAAGAAATAAATATAGGTGGAATATCAGATCTTGACTTCTTATTTTTCATTCGCAATAAATACTGACCGTAGGACAAAATAGCTTTCCAAGAGAATGTACATATCTTTGACTCAGTCTTTCTAAGATTTTTTCACCTCTGATAATATGCAGAAAAAATCAAATAGATAAATGATTTTGATTATTATAAAAAATTACAATTCTTTTCGTATTCTATACGAATATATCTTGGGATCATTTTTGTTCCATTCTTCAACAGCTCATATATGCAGCAAAAACCTTGTATTTGAATGTCTGAACATTACACAGAACTAGCCAATGAATTTGAATCTGGGATGAATATTTATCGGAACATTTGTTTCACCGGTAACAGCTCTTATTTATTTAGGCATGCTTTCATTGATTCATTGACTAACTGAATTTATAAAGACTTCGAATATCAAGCGAAAAAAATGGCTTCATGCAAAAGGATTTGTGATAAAAAAAAAAAAAAGACGTTGAAGTAACTTCCGTCTCAGAACCAGAAAATTGGAAATTTTATCTCATTTGTTAAGCAAATGCATGAATCAAGGGATAATGCTGGAAATCGATTTCTTTTTTTTTTATCTCAGGTAACACTATAAACTTTTTGTAATAAGGCTATTCTAATCTGAATTTAGCTTTGGATAAGTCCATATTTTGAAGATAAATTATAATTAATTTGTAAGTGGACATTCAATTTGCAATCATTTTGTAAGTGGACTCAGTTTAAAACACTCCCTTAACGCTTAATTTAAGAAACTATTTACTTTATCTCAACTATAAGATAGTTCTTTTGACAACTGATGAATCGCACCAAAATAATCATCGGCTGTATAAATAACAGTACATGGTTTCAATTTTATCCCTGACTATTGAAAGGACAGTAACGACGACCAAGCAATTTGATATCTCGATGTTTCTGCAATGAAGACATATTCAAAAATTGTCCCCACGTATTTTAAAAGGAGTAAAACTCACTTATAGTTAAAAGCCAAGAAATAAACGATAAAGTTCCATGTGATGTATTTTGTAAGATTTTTCTCTGAAAGCCATTTCCTAACAAATTTCTGTAATTTTCTTGAAACAATCAATCCAATTGTTTTCAGAAAGAAAACTCTTAGTGAATCGGGAGATACTGGGTGACTATAAGATAAGATTTTTTCTCACAAATATGATAAAATACTCACACTTTACCATCGTAAAGATAAACAACTATAACTTCCATTGAGTTTCACTTTCCTGACAAATTTAAAATCAAAAATAAATAAGGTATTTATGAATATTTCATCATGAAGCAAATTAAAAGTTGATAATTTTACTCGAGCACAGGATTATGTGTTTGTATATCATTTAAGTAACTGTGATAAACTGGCAGAATATTTTGCTAAGAGACTTAGCAAATTAAGAATAATGAAATCTCACTCAATTAGTTCACCTTTTTTGAAATCTCGTGAAGATTTTGAGAGGAGAGTCACAATTCATGTGTTGACTTCGTTAATTACCTGCAATTTAAAATTATTGGTCCATTGGTGGTGTTTTGTGGTTTTAGTCTGTAGAAGGGAGCATTCGGAAATATTGTAAAAATTTTGTCGTAAAGCTTTCTCCCTGAGACAGAGACGTCCCTCTTATTCTAGAAAGTAGTGGGATTGATACAAGATTTGTCTGAAGACATTCATGATAATAAGGCTCTTGTATTTTTATAGTTTCATCTAGTCTGTCTTTCTATTGGTATGGCTTGTTTTGGAGAGAAAGATGCCAGACCATGAGTCGATATCATCACATGACCCTGGTTTAAACTTATGCAGCGATATGGTTACCGGAAACAGGTAGCCAAAAACATATAGTATTGTTGTTATTACTCATACACTTGGGTAAACCAAGCTCGCTATGCCGTTGGCTGTGCGAATTTAACCAAAGCACCAGGAAGGTGTGAATGTAAGATTTTTCTCTAAACTCATTCAATAGATGGCAGCACAAGAGGATCCATTCCCTCGATTTTTACATTGATCAGTAGGGGGAGGAAATTTTCTCCACATCATTACACCCATAGTAACAGCTTAAAGACCAACCACGAGTTTTTTAATTCCATAGATTTAAGGAGCACGTATATCGCATGTACTCGATGGGTCTTGCCGGCATTGGGAAACTCACCCTTCCGGATGGAAGGCAGATGCCCGAACCACAAGGCTACCACGACCCCACACATGCAGTATTAAACTAATTATGATTTTCATATTCAAGATAGAATTGTAATGCAAACGAAATGTCCTATTTTTATGCATTCACTACCAGTGGCTTAGTAGCTTCACACCGTTCCCCGTTAAGATCAGCAAAGTGGAGCATCATTTGCCACTATCAGTAATTGGTAGGATAACCGGGTACTCTCCCTCACTGGGTGGCTGGAGTTCAGCGATTTGGGGTTCATCTTTGACGTTCAAAGTCCTTCCGCTGGTGTGACGTGGTTGTAGAGACGAGGTTGTCAGCTCAGGTTGGAGCTCGTTACCTGACTGTGGTTCAAAATGATAAGGCGCTTGATGATGGTCATGTATTCCAAACCCTTTAACCTTAAGGTACAGTCTGGGGATCACCTGCGCCACTATGTATGTAAATATTCACTGCAATAGGCACACAGTGGTCTAGTGGCTGGGTACCGCTGTTTCTTAAAAAGGTTCGATCTCAGCCACTGTTTAACAACGAGAGACGAATGTTGCCATAGTGACTTCCGCGTGCGCGTCTGTTAGGACGGCTTATAAAGTTATTATGGGACATAAAGTTTTTTCCTTTGGGATATGTGAGTACTGCCCTATATTTATTAAAAGTACTATGCATCCACTATCTCTTAAAAGTCCTGTCAAAAGGCAATTACGGTACGGACATTAAAACTTTAATTGTAAAAGCAATCCACAACGTGATGTCAAATATTCATTTCAATCAAAAACCTTAACTAAACTAAACTCCATGGCACGACAGCCCATGTGGGCCAAGGCCTACAGTGCCCATAACTGTTTTCATGACCGAGGGCCGTGGGGTGCGAAGCATGTGTCCCAGTTAGGTGGTCAGCTTAACGTAAGACCCCCAGTATTTAGTTCCCAAGCATGCTTGATACTCAGTTAATCGACCCACTGAATAGATGAAAGGCTGAGTCAACCTTGCCCAGCCCGAGGATCGAACCTTGGATCTGTGTCATGGGAGCGTGAAACGCTGCCACTAAGTCACCGAGCTTCCAATTAAAAACCTAGGAATATTAATACGTGCAACAATAAAAACAAACAGTAAATTAATTTTCTTCTTTATTTCTATTAATTTCAGTTTTGGGTCTTTGGTCATGCTATGAAAGCTTTAGTTGAAGCTTCTTCGACAATATCTGCGTATTATGAAAAAAATCTAGCCAAATAATTAAAAAAAGCAAACCAATTTGCTTCTAAAATGTCAAATAAACAGCTGTACAAAGATTTTAAAAAAGAAAAGGGATTTGAAGCGTCATAACATAGCAGGGATACTAAA